>JAOXJK010000012.1:57593276-57604925 GCA_025774025.1 Xenus cinereus | reverse complement strand
TGGATGGGGCTTTGAGCAACCTGGTCTGGTGGGAGGTGTCCCTGCCCAGGGCAGGGGGGTTGGAACTGGCTGATCTTTAAGGTCCCTTCCAACTCTAACCATTCTGTGATTCTATGATTCCATGATTATTGATATACACACAACCATGAATATATAGATACATAGACACAACAGGACATCTTGGCTTTAACGTTTAACTCATTTCTAATTTATACCAAATCTATTTTTCTATTAGAAGGGGAGCTCTATGTAGCTGGTTACTTTTCACCCTAACCTCAGGCACACTCCAGCACCTACTAACAGCCTTATCTGCCAGCACCCCCTGAAAGAGATAGGAATTTGTCAGCTATACATTTTCGCAGGTGTCAGCAGGGATCGTTTGCACGTAGAGACGCTGGTGGGCTCAGACCTGCCCATTGCCCAGCGCCCTCATTACCTACCGTGAGATGCCACTTTTGAATTTCACAGCATTGCACAAATACTTTTTACAAATCCCTGGAAAGGTCATGCCCAGAATGCTAATTGGAAAACCTGAGCCTCACAACTGCTGGGTCAAACATCTTTTTTGCTGCCGCATTCCTTCCGATAACACCCGCAAGCTCCAAGCGAAGGTCCTACTGTCTTAAGGATGAACAAAACGACGACGGCACCTGGACAACTTATTTTAGAGAGGCTTCGGTCTAGTTGTCAAATAGGAGACAATGAGTACTCAGAATAGGGGGACTGAGCCACTTCATTTGCCTGCAGCTGTCTCCAGGACCTGGCACAAGGCTTGTGGAAATAGGCAGGCTCTGAGGAGAACAGGGAAAGCAGTAGGGCTGATAAAACCTCTCCGGCGTGGAGGTCCACCCACACCGTTCACAGCCTGCTTTTCGGTGGAGCTGTTTGCTCAAGTGAGCTCAAGTGATAGGTTGCGTTAGTGGAAGCACGTTTCCAGTGCCCAAGCTTTCCATGGAACTGCTGTGTGCCGCAATGATACACACCATCCCCCCAAAATTCCTCCTGTTAGATAGAAGGATAAATGAGGATAATCCAAATGTGGAACATTCAGCAACACTAACGCAGGATCAAAGCAAATAACTCAGGGTGCTTCAAACCACAGAAAAGAGCCTTTGTGTTTGTTTCTAAAAGCCGTAGGTTAATTTCTTAAAAAGTAATAAATGAAACTACAACTGCTCAAAAATTATTTCCTAGTAATTCTTCTTGGTATTTTTGAGTTTAGGAGGACTACTTGAAAAACACTAATAATGATTAAAGAAAGCATCCTAGTGGTTCATGTTCTCAGGATGGACTGGGATGCCAATATGAATAGTTTAAGCTACTTTCAAATGCTGAGAACATTATGAAATCTTTATTTTGAGTAACTAGGGAAGACTGTAGATGTAGAAAAAGAATTCATTTGTTTAGTGGAGGTCTTAAAATTATTAATGAAGAAAATGTTGAATGAGTAAAATATCCCAACACCAGAGATTAAATACTCAGTCATATCAATTAAAGTACCAGCTTTTAAAACCAGTTCACAGAAGGACCATGCTTCAACATATTCCAAGTTACTTCTCAAGCTTTTTAAGTCGATATAACATTCACAGATATCATTAATTAACACTGAAATGTGTTAAAGGCTATGAAATTAAAGCACCTTGCATGTTTAGCTACTGTATCCTGCCCACACAAGCCAGGTTTGGGATGGGGAAGGAGTTCCCTTCAGGCCGGATGGACACAAGGATACTAGAGTTTTGGCTTTTGTCTGTCCTGTGAGGACAAAGTCCTCACCTCTGAGGATCACTGGGGCATACTCCTCCACGCAGCTGAATGCTGGGAGAAGGATCTCTTCCTTTGACAACATCCCTGATTTCTTTTGTGTCATGATTTTTAGTCTTTCCAACGAAAAATTGCCATTTTGTTCAGGGCATCAAGAGGTGTGTGATTTTCATAAACAAAACGGGCTTTTCTGACCATCATGATTATTGCAGAATTGCCTGCAGCTGGAGAGGGAGGAAGGGAGGCCACCAGATCCTGATAACCCCAATAGTGCTTTCTCGACCTGCACTTACATATCTTGTTAATAAAACTGAACCCGTCTCACGTGCTCCCTACCTCCAAATTGACCAAGGAAACTGAGGGGCAGTAACTCACCTCATGGTTTCTTAATGGACTGCACTGATGATTAGGCTGGAAGTGAAAAAGGAACTGTGCTCTCACTCTTGCTTCTGTGCAATGAGAGCTTTACGACTGGCTGACAGCTCTGCTAAATTGGATTTAGCACTGTGTTCCTTCGTTCGGCAACAAAACGAAGTCATGGGCAAAGGGAGCCTTTGAAATGCCCTGCGACAAGTCAATCTGCCAGTTTCTCACTTTTGTAATTAGACCTCTTGAAGCATGTACCCACATGCTTCTCCTATATAGATGTAAAGGGAGCTAGGGTCCCATTTTCTCCTACCCAGCCTATTTTCAGACAACTGGCGTTAGGCTCTCTGGGTACTTACTTAATTGGACAAACGGACAGAAAGAAGAGTCAGCTCTCCTTTGCGCTGTGTTTGGTGTAACAACGTGCTTAGGTGAATACCGGGTACAAAACCCCAATGAGCCACTTGCCTTCAAACCACTTAGACGAAATGCTTGCAAAAAGGTGCAACTGATGGATGATCTGACCCAAAGTCTGAAAAATTCTGTACGACCTAATGGACTGCTCTCACCTTCCATGAGTGAACTAGTACCCTTTACAACGCTGACTGAAACAGGAGTCAAAGTATTTAGGGTCATGGGGATTGTCAGTGAAAACACTTCTCAATGCTATCAATCCTCACTGAAAACTTCATGTTACTACTGTGAAACTGTTAGTTTCTGCTGGCTGAGATGCTCGGATAGTGCAGGCATACAAAGGTAACCAGAAATAAAACTACTTCTGCATCAAAACATATCCAGCATCCCAACTGATGAGCACTTAGCTGAAGAAATTTTCCAGGAACAGGAATAAGCCCAGGATTTTTATTCAATTTAGGTAAGCACAGTACTATGCCACATCTATAAAGTCAAATATATTTGACAAATTCAAAAAATGTATCCATCATAGAGGCTATGTTACTTATTATCTGAACCTCCAAATTCATTATAAACCTCAGCATCCACTATCTCAAGAGGACATTGGGAGGTATCGGTAACTTGCAGAAACTTCCCCATGTAGTTTCTGCAAAGGGAGGTTTGCTCGACTTACCTTTCTTATTTATAGACCTACCTATCAAACATTACAGAAAACCAAGATGACCATTTCTAATCCAGCTAAGAATGGTACAACACAACCCCTTTGAAAAACCTGCTGACTTCAAACATAAATCTGCTGTCAGTGAACATTTCAATTTACAGAATATGCCTCCTCAGAGGATCAGCCTGCTAGATTGTTTCATTCTGCAAAAAGTTTCTCATTTCCACTGCTTTGGCATTTCACAACTAAGCAATTACTGTGGGTGTAAAGTGTGCTGCCTTGCTGTCTGGGTCCATGTTTTACTGGGCAAAGATAAAATAAATATTCTGAAATACATTTATTTCCCAGTTGGGGCAATTATTCTTCAAGGAGTAATTTCTTAGATGTGCTGCAGTTGTCTAGTTAGTAATGTCATCCCTTTCTATTATCCACCTTTCCCTTGTAATTGTGTTTGTCAGCCTTTTGATGAAAGGGAAAATCTTCTAACTATATATATACACACATTACGTATAGTTGTGACTACCATTTTTTTTGGCCATTGGTTTACTTTGCAAACTAAATAAAAAGATGCCAAGTTAAAGTGGGCATCAAAATATGATCCACTGTTAACGAAGGAGAGGCACATCAACGCTGAAATCAAAAAGCTACGAAGTACCAATATTGTTCAGATCAGCAAGCAGTAGGATTTAATTAAATTTCACTCTTAAACAGTTGAATTTCACAAGGTGTCATTTAAAAAAATTAGTTAAGATAATTATATCTTAAACTTGCTACTGATTCAAAGGTAAGGTTTGTTGTTTGGGTTTGTTTTGTTTTAAAGTGAGACAGACTTCAAGGGCAGATGACTGGCAGTAAAATTAGAAACATTAACAACTCTACCTCCTCTTTCTGAATTCGTAAAATACAAAAAAAAAGAAAATAAACACCACCTACTTTCAGTTTCTTTACTTCCCTGGCAAAGCCAAAATCCCTATGTCAAAGCCATGCCTTGTGAATACAACAGTCCAAGTTCCATAGTCCACTGCATTTGCAGGATTTGGTGCACTATATTACAAGATTCTGTAAAATACCCCGTTTTTTAAGTCGGGAGAGGCACGGGCCTTCAGACAAGGAGAACGAACCCCAAACCCACCATCCTGCAGACAGCATCTCTCGGTGACTCGGGGTGCTCGCACCCCCAGCCTGGTGAGCACAAGCAACATGGCAACCAAGCTGCTTCTGCCAAGGAGGGACCAAAGCTAAGAAGGACAATGTAGGAAGCAGCTCCTCTCCTCGGGACAGTTGTCACTGTTGCTTTTCTGTTATGTGAAATTGGGAATAAAGAGACAGGTGAAGGTAATGAGAAAAAAAGATCATAACTGATCTAACGATGAAAGTCCTGCAGTCAAGAGCAGTGACTACAATAGGCCAGTACTGCTTAAAAGATGTCCTGGAAAACAGCCTAGAAATAGCTGAAGAGAAGCAAGAATGAGTCCATTGAGCTTCCCCTTCTTCCCCCTGCCCCGTTTTAACCAACCATTGTACAGATGACTGGGACTAAGCTCAGAGTACATGGGGCACCTGAAGCACTGTGTACGGGATCCTACCGACACGCGGGAGAAGGCGCCCTGTGATGTGAACATGAAAGCCAGCTGGAGAGTGGTGGTACCTGTTCTTCTCAGGTACCTGTTCTTCTCTTCTCTTTCCCACCACGTAAAGGAAGGATTAGTAAGCCTGTGATACCTGCATGTGCATGACAGAGATGAATGGCTTTTCCAAGCTATTTTCTGAGACATATCCAAAGCAATTATGTAAATTCCAGGAGAAAATTACCCATGCTTTAGTTGGTTTTATGAGCTCCATCTTAGGAAGAGCCAGAAGCTACCTCAGACCCAAGTGTATTCTTTATCCTCCTGTGAAAGAGGACGGTGCAAACAGCACCTCACAGAGTCCGGGTTGGTGCCTAATTCAGTTACTTGTGATAAAAAATATCTGAAGTTCCTGTAAGGATGTAATTTAATTAATACCACCGATTTGATGTAAATGCACTTCCTGAGATAGAGAGAGCGGCATTATCTTGACTAATAGTTTCTTCCACGATATCTGTTACGAAAAACAACGATTGTACTTGGGAAAGGCATTGTTAAGGATATATAATGTAATTAAAACGAAGAACACAATTTAAAGACTATGTCCTTCTTTGAACTGATTGACTACTGAAGGGAAGGAACCCTTGAAAAGTTCAAACTGTAGTTTGAAAAATCTAAATTCAGCTTGAGCACTTTTTTTTAAAAAGCCAGCTTTGTCTTGATTTTTAAGGGCCTTACTTTTTGCAACTGTGCAACAACAATAAAATGCAATTAAAGAGAAGTAGCAGACGAAGAACTGAAGTCTATCAGGAGCAAAATTATCATCACCTGAGTCTTTTTGCAAGACTGTGGCTATGGAGCAAATATTCTCACTCTAGAGGTTGCCCTGCACAGCATTCAGTACATGCTTTCCAGTATTTCCATCTAACATTCTTCATGAAGTTACTTCATCATTAACTCAGCTGTTTGCGAGCTCAAATGTATCTTCACATGTGCCCCAAATTTTTAAATCAGAATTCATAAAAAGTGTTTCTTTTAACAGCTAAAAAAATGAAAATAAAACTCAGCTGACTGTGAAAAAGTAAGTTTTGTATGTTCGGATTAAATTTAATTCTTGGGCTTGTATAATTTGGTACGTAATGAAACCATGAAAGTTCCAATTTGACTCATTTAAAATAAAAATTTAGCTTGTCTTTTAATATAAATTGCTTTATAGTAGTAACATGGGAGAGCATTCTTTCTGGAAATGGAGAACAACAGGAGTTGAAAAATCAAGAATCTGTTTTAACTGAATGTTGCTGGTGGTAGGATCACTGCCAATAAGCACCTCTGCATGCACTGAGGCAAATTTCAAGACAAGTACTCACAAATAGAACAAGCTAAACAATTGCTAATACACTCCAGCATCAGACCATAAAATTGCACAAGGTAGATTTAGATGATATTTCAGGAGATGGATAAGGGAGGGTTATCTGGGAAGAGGGAATATGCATTAGTCAGTCTAGATGATACTCAAAAGTGTTTGCACCAAAACTTGGCATTCTTTTATATCTGGTGATAAAAGTTTCAGCATCTTTCATTCCTATGGTGGCTTTAGTAAACGGTGCTTGAGAAATTCATTTCACTACTCTTAACCATGTGTTTTCAAGTAACTCGATTCAAAATAATCTGAAATTAAGTTCCCAGCTAAGACAGCAAACTAGCAAATTGAGAAAGGTTGCCTGAGTCCAAACACACAACCAGCTCTTTCTCCTAGTGCAAATCAACCAGTGCAAATAATGCACAATTTTTACAGGGTGTAACGAAAATAAGCATTCGGCTCAAAAAGTGTTTTTGTTGTCTTCTTTAACACCATCTCAAAGTATCTATTTTTTAGTCTTAGCAAATTTTGTGAAATTTTTCTCGCAATAATTTCTACTTAAAGTTCCCTACAGCTCTGCGGTAGAATGCTAAAATGTTGGTACAACCTAGGAGTCCCTGACATTATCATTACTGTTATTATTATTTTAAATAAACTTTCCTTATACAGTAGTTTTATATTCTTGAGACCAAGAAATTGTAGTTCTTGGAGTAAGCAGATTGATGCAATGCTTTCAGTACTCAAGAGATCTCTTTTCAAAGACTTCTGTTCCAAGGCTAATCCAATATATCAGAAAAATAATAAAGACAAATGCTGGTGTGGAGTCATGACTGGAAATAATAATGACAAAAATTGCAAAATGCTGAATTTTCCCTGACCACATTAATAATGTTATTCATTGCATTATTCTTTAAATGATGTCAGCGGGGTGAAATCATATATTCTATTGAATTACAGAGAAAAATAAATTCATAAGCATTTTTTTTCTTTCTCTGTTTACAGAAGGAAAACATATACATAAATCAAACGTATCTTTCTATTCTTCAAAACTTTCAAGGGCTCAACATGTTTCTAAGACAATACAAGCTCAAGAAAAATTACTAAGTAAGTTCACAAAGAGCAACAATATTCAAAAATATTCAGCATTATTGCTCTATTAGCCCTGCAGCATTTCTTAGTGTGCTTCAACAAGAAAGAATCTAGAGGAATGACGTTAGAGGAGGCAAAGGTGGTGGAGTGACAGGAGACCTGTCTAAAGAGACAACAGTTTTAAGTGGCTTTGTCACTTCCTTTCTGCCTGAATTCTATCATGCCATTTCATAGCATTTCCCAGTCATTGCCTCCTAGGAGAGACCAACCAACAAGATGTAGGCTGCCCGCATCCATAAGCCTAAATTCTCTTTGCCTGCAAAAAAAAAAAAGCGCGCTGCAGCAAATTGTCCCATTGCTTGTTTTCCCCGAATGGTATCTGGGCACTGTCTGGGAAATTGGCAGCTGATGGGAACCAAGACCATGCTGGGAAACGTGCTAACAAATAAACAGTGTGGATGGTCACAGCCAGTGCATTACCATCTCTCCCAGCTCTGTTCTAATTACTAAAATAGTTGCCGGAGTTTTTTTTTAGGAGCTCTGCGTCCGTGTTGTGTTGCAATTTAACAGCTTTGATCGTGGGGCCTCACGATCCCGGAATAACTGAATGCTGCTGGTAAGGAGAAAAAAGAGATGCCCATCAAATTCAAACAAAACACAGATATAAAATATTGGTGAATAGACATTGGTTTGATAGCTGCACTGATATAGCTTTTAACCATATTCTTTTTTCCCTTTGCAAGTCAGTTTGTCAATTTTCTACAATCCAACTTGTACTTTTCTAAGAGTCAAACACGGTGGCTCTCAAGCTTTTGCACAAGGAATGAGACTCCAAGGACTCATACTTCATATTTAGGACTACTTAAAGAATATTTTGTTTGAAATCCTCTGAATTTCATAAAAGACTCTGAATTAAAAAATTGTGCAGAGATGTAATAGAAAAAACTTTTTACTTAGCAAACTATACTATTTGCTAATCTGTGCAGAACGGGGAGAAATGAGGCCCTTTATTTTTAAAGTAACATGATAAGGTAAGCATCAGACTTAATAGGACTTGTAGAATATCACACCACTAGCCAAACCTCAAAATAACTAATTTTTCTTTTAATCCTGAAGAGAAATCACAATAGGAATACAGGGGCTCTTGGTACATAGATGGAAAATAAATATACATATGAAAACGTCTGATATATTTGCAGTTCAGTTTTCCCCTTCAGAGAAGATCGTTTGTCCTTGGCTAAAAGTGACTTGACTCTGTATTGACTTCTTGATATTTAGAACCACAGAAGGGCAGGGACATCTGTCACTAGATCTGGTTCCTTAAAGCACTCGCCAATCTGACCTTGAACACTTCCAATGATGGGGCATCCACAACTTCTCTGGGCAACCTGGTTCCATATCTCACCACCCTTATCGTAAAGAATTTCTTCCTTATGTCCAATCTAAATCTACCCGCTTTCACTTTACTTTTCTACCTTTCTTATAAAAACTCTTTATATATTGACAGACCAAAATAAAGTCTCCCCGTAGCCTTCTCTTCCCAAGACTGAACAATCCCAACTCTCTCGGCCTGTCCTCACAGGAGAGGTGCTCCAGCCCTCTGATGATTTTTGTGACCCTCCTCTGGACCCAATTCAACAGGCTCGTGTTTTTCTTGAGCTGGGATGCCAGAACTAGATGCAGTGGTCCAGGTCGTGTCTCATGAGATTTACTTGGTTTCAAATTACTAATAAGTCAATAGTCTTGGCTTTGGTGAACGAACCATATTAACATAAAAAATACAATAAAATACTCTTTAGGAAGTCTGACTCATGGCAATTTAACAACCATTGAGTAAACATGGCTTTTTCTCTTTCATCTGGCAGAAAGTTCCTTATTTACATGGAGGGCCAGAAAACATACAGTCTCTTTCCCTAAAAAACTCCCTTGCACGTAGTTTTCAGCAAGAGAAAAACAATTTTTCAAACAGAAAAGGTGTTACCACAGCAATAGGCCCTCTCTCTCCTCCCACATGTATCTTTTTCTCAAAATAAATAGATCTATAGAGCTGGAAAAAAAAAAAATCACTGCTGTTCATCACGTAACTTTAAAATATCCATATCTGAAATGCTGCTATTTGAACCCATAATTTTTGTATATAGGTGCTAGAGGGAGGTGATGAGAGGTTGGATATGAGTGATACTGACCACAGCACCTGCTGGCTCTTAGAACTGCCAAAATACAGCAGAGCTACCTAAGGCTGTGCAGAAACCTCCAGTAAAATTAGCCACGGTAAGATGTGCGAGCATAACGCGGAGTGAAAAGGGTGGAGATGGATGGGGTGTCCTTGCTCTGCTGAGTCAGGGAAGGTTTGGGACAGAGCTCTGAGCCTTCTTAGCAGAAAGTAGGGAACTACATTCACTTCATTTTATTTATACTCCTGTGTAAAAGATTTCCTCAGCTGCTCATTATGTTATCGTTATATTCCCGGCATGAAGTTTTTGCGATAACCCTCAGGAGAAAAGAGATGTTGCCCTAGTTGTCTTTTCCCCAGTTAGTTTGGACATCTCATAGTACTGCAAAGATCACTGGGATGGGAATATTACTCAAAATAATGAAATATGCATTAGTTCACTTTAAGGGCTACTTTAGCCATAACAATCACATAGGAGTTAATCCTTTTTAAAAATTTATTATTTTTTATTTGAAGAACTTACCTGTTCCTCACAAGAGAGAGGACCAAAAATGTTTAAAACTCATGTACCAAAGTTCTGAAACTCAGCATTTTTCATAACATAGTTTTCTGCCACATGAAATGTTTCCTGAAGATGAGTAGACACACAAAAGATTCATTCCCTTGCATAAATGAGAAAGCTTGAGGGCTGGGGGAAATGGGACGGAGAGAAATTTTATTTGTGATTTAGCGAGGTCTGACTTTAATCTTTATACAAGTGCCTGAAATAATTCTAGAATAGTTTATTAACATCACAGAGATACATGAATTTTCTCCCCTGTAGCAGGTTTAGCAGCAGCTCTTACTGTACCTTCGATGTTGAAACTCAGCAGCTGAGGCTGAAAATCTCCCTGTCTTATTTTCTCCACTAATACCAGTAGGGACTGTTATAGAGTAAATAGTTAGTCAGTTAAAAGAATATTTTTTAAAGAAAATAACAGAGTGACACTTTTTGAAACCCAGTAATTAATGTAGTGATTCCATCTGGAATCCCATTTTTATTAGCATAAGCTGTTCTGCAAATAAATGGACATTTGTTTCTTTTCTTTCTCTTTTCCTTCAATTATTGTGCAAGAACAGTGCACATCAGTGAATACTGCAATGCAGAAGGATGAACAGTGCCCCCTAATTTTCTAGGGCTTTTGTAATTTGGATCCCATCCTGTTGAAGTCAGGAGACTATGTTTTGTAACTGCGTATCAGATATGCAACCAAATGAATCAGCAAGAGAACACATATTAAGCTGAATAACACTTCCACAATGTATGCAGGATCCAGAGAAAGCATATAAACTACTTTAATCTTCCAAGAGACAAGTAGACATTAAAAAAAATTAAGTGAAAGGGCTATATTGTATTTATGTAATAGTTGCTATCATATTAGTATTATTGTATTAAATTGTTGCCATTCAGATACAGATTTACATGAATGAGTATGTATCATTAGCTCAATTCTACAATTTACAATGCATAACCTTTCTTCTGCATTAGTCCCCGGAGATACTGATTGCCCATGCATTTTAAATTTAGGTCAGAGTGGCAGGTAGAGTGAGTGTTTCCCCGAAGAGAATATTCTCGAATATTTGTCTCAAGATGCTCCTCTAAAGCGAAATTTTTATTTGGTATTTTGTCATCTATATCAGTAGGTTTCCACCAACAAGATCAGTTTTACCTACATTAAATTATTAAATCGTCTAGTTTATTTTAAATACCATTCACTAAAATTCAGTCTCAGCCACACTGCGAATTCCATGACTTGGCTAGCTGGCTAGCAACACAGAGAAGGAAGAAGGGCTCCCTCTTCCAGGCTACGAAATAAGTTTACCCAGAATCATTTTATGCCCCAGCACAGCAAAAGGAGCCACTTTTCTGAACACCATATATATCTGAGCCATAACCAACCTTCCCAGCTGCTGGAAAACTGCTGCTCTTAGAGGCACATTTTTTGATAAGGAGTCCAAGCTCATGGTTTGTGGAAGGGGTTGGTTCAGAGCTCCTTCTGCATCCCCAAAAAAGGCAAAGACTGTGGTTCTTATAAGCAGGTGAGCACAGCTGAGAGGGATTTTCTAAACCCAACAGGTACATAAATGAACTCAAATGCTTTTTAGAAACTGTATTAATTTATGTGTAAAAGTCTATCTAGAGCCAACCTAAGAAATAACGTGATCTAGATCCTTCTAGACATCTGCAAAGCTGACACATGATATAAATAATTCCCCC
>JAOXJK010000012.1:57573574-57587870 GCA_025774025.1 Xenus cinereus | reverse complement strand
TGCCCAGGGCAGGGGGGTTGGAACTCGATGATCTTTAAGGTCCCTTCCAACTCTAACCATTCTATGATTCTATGAAAACATTGATCAATGGGAAGCAGTTTTCTAGGGACTTTTGAATGGAGTAATTTGCTGAATAAGTTTTTGGTGTCCTTATACACACTAAATTTTGGGAAACTAGTCAATCCAGGTGTCATGCTGTTTTCTGTTTTCCTATATGATTTTTTTTCTTAACCATGCATTTATATTGATTTATTTCAGACTTTTATTTATTAACATATTAAGTGCTGCCTCTTAACAGTTTCAGAAGAGAGACACCATTGTTACAGCTTTTCTAATATACTGAAACACAGTATTTATTATCCTGCCACAAAATGTGAAATCACAAAAAGCAATTAGTTTTGTTGGAAGTAGGAGTGCCGATTGCTGAAGAAGTCAGAAATTCAGTTTAATGTTAGTAGAGCTTCCCTGAAAAATTTAGGAATGGAAACCTGCTTGCATTGTGTTATCTACTTAAACTCTTTCTTCCTACTCATTAAAAACTCACATATGTTATTTCTGCTCTTTATTCTATATTTAGAATTGAATATTGCTTAGAAATGTGGGACTCGGTCTCAAACTCATAGCATTTCCTGTGAAGTACTGAGTTATCTAAAATTCAGCCACATTTGACTTAGGGAGAAATATGTTTTCTGCTCAGCTCCCTCATTAAGTTACTGAAAATAGAAGGTTTAATATCTCATAGTTAGAGATGTGAGAAAAATAAAATAAAAAAAAAAAAAAAAGAGACTACCTTGATGCCTGCCCTGGTAGTAAAGCAGCATCAGAAGAAAGAAAGACATAAGTGAAAAACATTATGGTGAGAACTCAAAAAGAGCATCATACTTTGAGAAGCAGGCTTTTAATTCCTGTGCATAAAAGGAGACCTCATCTTCACAGTTCAGAGTACTGCAGTTGCTTTTTTCTTAATAGCAGGATCCCACACCTGGTTTGAATATGTTCAAATTTACATATTTTTTTTTCTTCCAGACTACTTTGAAAGACTTGTGAACAGTAGTGGCTTCCTCCCCCTTGCTAATACACAAAGCATTATTATTATTTTTTCAAAACCTTCATCCCTGAACTAATTTTGTTTGATTGCAGTTTAAATCCATAATGAGCAGATAGTACAGAGGGAAAATTTAACACAGGTTACTCTTCAAGAGTTAAGAATGCCCTGGCCACCACTGGTGAAGGAAATCTGAGGTTTTCCTTTTTCAATTAATATTTCATTAGCAATTTCTGTGCTTCGGTACCAATTTGCACATGAATGGATGTCATTCATAATTTAGGAAACCTAACACAAGCTTGCAAACAGTCGTGTGGCAAGAACCCCATAAAGAGTTACGTACAAAGGGCACGAGGACGACATACTGACCGGGACAGGCACGTTAAGCTTCAAAAGCCCTACATATCCTTTTTATTTGAACTTACACATGGAGGATGTGTGATACTTGAGCTTTAATAGTAGTCCAAGTAATCTGATCTGTTTGCCACATGAGTGAACAGTGGTTGTCTTTCCAATGACCTGAGGAGAGATTTGGCTGAGGCTCTAAGTAAGAAGCTTCTGAATATGTTTTCTATCTGAAACGCAAGTCCCATTGCTCATTTGAAGGTGAGGGCTCAAAATAGAAAGTTATGTACCTTGATTTTCAAGGAACAACATGGTTTTTTGTGATACTGCAAGCAATTTGGCTGAATGCTCTGGTTTCTCCCCGGAGGTCCTGGGCCACATTTGCCGAACTTGACCACCAGCAGCATTGCTTGTCACCAAGAGTAGCCTTGCTGGATTTTGAAGTGCTTTTTTTAACTTGTGTGCACTAAACACAGTTCCAGAAAATGGATTAAGAAATAATATCTGTGATTCATCTCTAGTGTTTATTTGCATAATGGCATGAAAATGGGAGGCAGCTTTGCAAGAGGCTATTTGCTTTCAATTTAAATGAGAGTGCTTTAACACAACAGTTAAAAGGAGTTGTTTTCATTTTTCCAATTGACTATTTTGAAGATGGCAGTTCAATGCCTATGTACAAAAAAACCAAAACACCAACCAACCAGAGAGCTTGCTTCTTTATGTCAAATATGGATTAACATTACAAGTATGAAAGATGCATCACTGCTCTATAAGAGGTTTTCTTTCTCATTCAGGAATTTTTACCAAAACACAGCATTCCATTTTTGCAGACTGGCTGATTTGCTATAAAATAAAATTATGTTTGACTGATTAACTCAAAGCTAGGAAACACTGAGTTTTTATGCAATGTTTTTGCCAGGCTGGTTTTGCCAGAAAACTGAGAATCTTATTCTCAGCTTCGGGAAAGCAAGGCTTTGCTTCATAAAGCAGTGTGCTGAGACGTCCTCCAAGGGCCTGAATGTTTAGGGGGCTGCTCACACTGTGTGTTGTGCTATATTGGAAAGAAAGCCTAAGCCAGCTTTGGCAGCCTAGGTTCAGTAGCTTGGAGTTTCATACAAGTTAATCGCCTCATTCAGAATTTTAAAGAAGTCCACATTAAGGTCCAGACTGCTGTAAAGTTGCTTCCGGAGGCAAAATTAGCTCGTTACCATTTGCTTCAGCTATCACTGTGCCACATTATAGTCAACAAGCACTGATTCTGTAGCTCTGACTCCGAGCCACAGCAGCTCTCTGCCAGCCCAAGCTCCTGTCCTTTTATAAGGTTTTGTGATCTCAAGGGTAAGTGCACCAGAATCAAGCTGGAGACTAAAGAGACTAAAGATTAAGGAGACTAAAGCCCACCCCCCCAATGTAGCGAAAAGCTTTCCGAATGCATGCAGGAAACGTTGTCAGTATCCGCAGACCTATAACACAACTATTACTAATTTCACAAAGACATGGTATTCCTACAGAGGATGAACAATGTCATTTTGGGAACAGCTAGGCACCTTTTGCTTTTAAACAACTACTACCAACGTGAGCTGGTGTTAGTGTTCTGAAAAAGTTTATACAACTCTACCGTGCTCCCAAGCGTCTTCCTTGTCAACAGTTTTGCTTGCCTTCAGCATCCTTGCTGGAATCTTTTCCCACCACCAAATGCATTAGGGCGAGTTCCAGCTTCATAGGAACCCTGAATTTCTCCAAGTATGGAGTATCTTTAGAGTAGGATAATGAAAATACAGAGATTGGAGGACTTAACGGTGATACTTGTCAGGTACAAAACAAACATGTCATCCAACAGAGGAGGAAGGAACTTTCACAGGAAAAAAAGAGACCAGAATCTCTCTCTCAAACCAACAAAAGCTTCTTTTCCCATCTAGAACGCGAGCTATCTCTTAGAATGCCATGTACCCCGGGGAAAAAGAAGGTTTGGGATGTCAGGAGAGCCTAGCAACGTGGTCTCATCCTTTGTAATGTTACATGGAAGTGAAAATAATTCCAGTCACATACAAGCTCCCTCTCCCTTGATTGATTATGCCAATGATCATGTGGAGAGAACAATGAGTTGGAAGATCATCTTTCAGTTGCTCGCTCTCTGTATTTATTTTCATAAAGGTCCCAAATAAACTACCACGTTAGTTTTGTTGGTATCCCACATAAGGACCTACTAAATTCCAGATTTAGTCCTCTTTATGCACATAAAAGTTTACCTAATGTCAATCTTATTGCTTGTAGTAAATGAGTGAAACAAACTAAATATACCGTACTACTACTGCAAGACTAACAGTTTAGCCAAATTCCTACAGAAATCATACAGAACTATTTCCTGTGCTGGCACCCCCTAAAAGTTTTATTTTTTATTTAATGTTTGCATTCTCTTAAGAATTTCTCTTTATGAAATATAATTCCTGTTTCTATGTTATAACTCGTGGTCAACCATGGCATGGCCTGACAGTTCTTTCTGATGGACAACATACTTGAGGGTCACCATAGACCGATTTGCACGCACTGATTTTCAGTAAAAATGTCTGAAAGCAGGCAACACTTTAACAAATCTCACAAATGCTCCGTGCATTTTTTGAAATGAAAACCAACTAAGAATTTCAGCAAAAAGATTCCCCACACCCATTCAGCAGCACTATAAAGAAAAAAAAGTGTTTTTCAGATTGAAAGCTGAGCTTTCACCTTTTCTGTATAACCAGATGTTTAGGATGGTGGCCAGGGGTACAGGAGACACAGGATCAAGTCTGTATTTCACATGGGATTGGGCAGAGTTTTTCATCCCATGCCATTCATTCCTAAATTCGTATCTTTCCCAGCCCAGGCTCATACCCTAATCGCCAGGCTGGAGAGTCTTTGTTGCCCATTAAACACGACACAGCTTTGAAACATTTTTTGGCACAACAAAAGAAAGCACCAACAGTAATTTTCAGTAAGTTCCATATAGCTTTTTTGCAAAAGCTGGGATTAAACTCCGAAAAGCAAAATCTATCATTTTTCCAATCACAGAGAAAATACTGTTTCGACTGATTTCGACTGAGGGCTGCTGCAAATTTCTAGCTTGTTTGAAACTTGGTCAACAATGCACTCTCACAATAACTCATTGTAGTCTGCAGAAGGAAAACAAACAGCCCACTGGAAATCTAGCTAAAATAAAATTTCCGTCAACAGTGAACCTTCCTGTTCCAAAACAGTGATGAAACATTCAAATTCAGTGCTTAAACTTACTAAGCTGTAGTCTTCTGTGTTCCTGATATATTTGGGCTGCATTTTTGTTGCTGTTGTTTTGAAACATTCTTCTTTTAAGCAAGTTTCGATAGGGAAGAAAAGCTCAAGGACATTTCAAACAGCCTGTTAAGTAGGCAAAGCAGATACCCAACTATTCCCTCAAAGAGGTATTATTAATGCCAACAATATTAAAATTAAAAGTAAACTCCACACATCCGTTTCCCTTGCTTTCTTTCTGTGTTCTTACTGCTATCATATATATGTATTTTTTTTTTGGTTCAATATCCCTACAAGTAGTGGAAAGGAAGTGCTGATACGATCCAGAGCACAGAAAATAACCCCAACACCATCCAAGTACAGTCACTGGGGGGCTGAGCAGATGAAGAGAGCAGTTCTGCTTATCATCCTGCAAAATCAGGACTTACTCTTTCGTCTTTTTTTTCGAATTGACAGAAACTTTTCATTGGATGGATCTGTTCTATTTATGATTTGGAGACAGAGAGCATAACTTTTCTTCCTATTTATGTACTCTGCCATCTGACCATCTGAAGAAAAAGAACTCTAAATTCCCTCAATTATCTTATGTGTAGGTGTCACAATTAGAACACCTCTCCAGACTCCATATGACTATACCACTTAATATAGACTTTTTTATCACACATTTCAATAAAAGCTTGGAAATACATGCAACAATTATGCACCTTAGTTGATTAATTATTTTAAGAGTGTCTAGATAAGCCCTGGTGAAAGCTAAAGTTATTGTAAGGGTTTATCAACATACAGCTGTACATTGCAGCTGACAGAACAGGAAAGGAACTGAAATATGGGATTTTAGTTTGCTTGCACTTTTTTGAAACACTCAGAAGTTCTTACAGGTTGGATGTCCAAAGTCATGTTATTTGATCAGTTAACATTCACCAAAAATCTTCCTTGTCAGGAACTCAGCAACCTGCATGACATAGTAGTGATTACCCCAAACCACACTTTTATTTCCTCTATTCCTTTTCCTTCAAGCAAACTAAGCAGAATCGCAGTCCCCGTTTCTAACTTTAAGGACTATTCTTTTTTTCCCTGTTATCTGACGGTACTGGAAGAATTTCTTAACTTTTATTTTGGAATTACACCCAGGTCTTTTCTGAAAAATTCCCACATATGCTAAACTGTAAGCATGCAGATTTGTTACACTGGGGTCCTTGGAGTTCCCATAAAGACCAGAAGATACTTTTGCACGTGAACAGAAAAATCAACAAACTACACTAATAAAATCCCTTTAGATTCAATTACTTCAGCTGCTTCTCCTACAAAATTCTACTGGTACTTCAAAAAAAAAAAAGAACTTGATGTGATCTGAATAAGAGCTAGGTATAAAAAAGGAAAAAAAAATAAAGAAAGTTAAAAATAGTAGAATTGGGAATTACAGGTTTACCCTGCCTCCAAATTTAGTTAGAAATGAAATGTGATTTGATGATGAAAAACATTAACCAACGGGTAATATTCCGATGTTCAAATATTATATGCAACCAAGAACACACCCCACAGCAGAATAGAGTTGTGTCAGTGGTGGCTGTCATGCACACAGTTTTCTAACAATTATTGAAACTCGCAGCTAACAAGAACCGGGGAGGGAGAGAGGAGTCGGACGTTACCTCCTCAATGCTAAAACAGGAAAGGAAAAATAGATCACACACTGATTGATTTCATTTCAATTGTGATTTTTGTTTAGTGTCTTACAAATGTTGTAAAGGCTCTGTGTCAGAAATTCAGTATTGACCAAGTTTTAATACTGTTCCAGTTTTACTAGAGGAGTGTGGTCCTTGAGTTGCTCCAAAATAATAATAAATAAAAAAGTCAGGAAAATGTGCAGACATACAGTGTTATCAGACCTTCATCACTGAGTAAGTGTATGTCAACATACATTATATTTACTGCTTTTGCCCCTCTCCTCTGCATTTTTGAGCAGCAAATTCTACACACGTGCACCACATACCACCCCTACTACTAGAGTAAAACCCTAAGGCTACGGCAGCTCTTTGCAGGCTGGTCCTTGAGCTATGACAAGCCTGGGGTATTTTAGGACTTGGAGTCAATACCAGAGGCTTTAAAGTAAATCTAGGTTGGCTACACAGACCGAAAACAGACTGTGGTCAACTCCGGAGGGTTCTTGGGAAGTTCCTGAGCGTTCACTTAAAGCCATTTTGTCCCGCTGCGCTCCTATCCGCAATCAGGTTACTGACTGTAACGAAGGAAAAATTTCTTTTAATGTTTAACAGATGTTTCGTGGCTTTATCATCATTAGTACCCCCAGGTACTAATTACAGAGATCCGTCTTGCAGTCTAAGACGTAAACATACTTAACACACTTTGCAGCCACAACACTTTATTTAGCAAAAGGTTAGATCTTGAACTCTGGTTCTGCACTGAGTAATCATTAAAACCATAAACTGTGAAGATTTTGGTTTTCTCATTGATGAGTCTTAATTTGTTTCCATCCAGGAGTCCTCAGATTGCCTCGTTTAATACATATACCACATCACCATTTTTAGCAAAGCTATTTTCTACCACTTCCATTAAACATTTATGAGAATAGCAACCTATTGGATTTTTTGTTTCCTTTATGCAAGAACGGATGCACAGAGAGAAATAATTCCCAGGTGCTGGCCAGTGGCACTGCACGGCAGATCTCCCTCTATCTCCTCACACCCATGGTGTAGCAACAATCCATTATTAGGACATGACATCTGAAAAGTAATTTCAATAGTGCAAAGTATAAAAAAATAATTAAGAGATTAAGTCCACAAAGCCCAACCCTGAGCTAAAGTCCAGAGCTATTATTAAAGGAAAGATGAGTAGAAAAGTTTTGCTTTATCCTATCTCCAGTGACAAAAATAGCTACTCTTCAATATTGATTTTTATCTACAAAGGATAAAACAAGACCTAGATTACTTATTGCCTGTGGCATGGCTCTCAAAGGCTACCAGCGACAGCAGAACACAAAAGTGCACCTTAAAGTGAAAATATTTAACCAGGTAATCAAGAAACCCCACCAACTAAAGCCTCTCAGCTGCTTTGCCTACAAAATTCTACCAGCACTTTGAGAAGGAAATGAAGTGAATAATATAATGTGAATGAGAGCTAAACCTAAGACAAGGGAAAGAAATTAAAACAGAAAAAGTTACAAAAAATTGGAAGGAGGAGTTAGAGGTTTATCCTACCAGTAACACTAAAAAAATTTAATAGTGTACCTAACAAATTCTCTGGTTTGTCACAAGATACCTTAATGCAAATTTCACAGACATGAATTCCATATTAAAAATAAAATAAAATAAAATAAAATAAAATAAAATATCCTGCGTAACAGTCAGTTCCTCTATATTTTCTCCGGTGAATGAGGAGTGCCAATCCAAGACACTACGGCGAAGGCCCCATTCGGTCCATAAATACAAAAATCCCTGCAATAATCAAACAAAAAAACCAAATCTTGCTTTTTTATTTTTGCATTTAGTGTATCTGTTATTTTAGAGTGGGTTTTTCTTTTGGTTTTGGGAGGGGTTTTCTTCCTGCCAGGCTGTGCTAAGAGTCTCCGCTGTCTCTAGATCCAGTAGGAACGACGCTTCAGCCCTCCCCATTGCCAAGAAGGTTTGTGCAAGATCAGAAAAACTGTTCTCCAACCTTTGCAAAAAAGTGCCGGAAGATTTAAAAGAAGCAAACGAACAAGATGGTTCTGACACTTCAACGACTCTGCAGTTTCATACGGAAAATTTTAATTACTATCTAAAACCTGGCCAAAGGTGTTTCCATAAGAGGGGATGGTACCGAGCTGCACCTGTCACCATTTATTGTATTTGGCATACTCTGAGGGAAACAGGCACAAATTGGATAAGCAGTTTGTCAAAGCGTATCTGTGAAAAGACATATTGTTGGAGGGAAGAATTTGTTCAATAATTCATGTCTATGCTTTTTGAGGTAAATAAGGTATCTTCAGTGAAATTCCAATGTTTGGAATTACTAGGGGGCTGTATTTTCTTTTTCCTTTACTTTAGTTGTTCACATTGATGACAAAAAGGGTTATCTCTTAAACTACCCCCCAAAAGCAAGCAAATACACTTGCTTTACAAAATTAATTCTAAACAGAGCCTAGATCAAGAGGGGCAGACAGTAAATCTATGACACTATTAAGTTACGACTACAGTAATTACGTTGATTATTTATTTTTTTTTAACCAATTGAGCTCTGACTCCAGAAATCAATATCAGAATCAGTTTTCATTTCATTTCTGAAGTTCTGGGTAAAGATCAGCTCTTTTGCTAGAAATGCTTCATAAATGCTGCATTGCTATTTGTTAACAATTAGAGAATCAGCTTTTCGATGCAGATGGGCTCTGATCACGCGAGCAGTTGTGGTACGGCCGCGTGTGTAGCTGGCTTGACTTCAGGGGAACTTTTCTTAAGAAGACGTAAATGTCTTTGCAAAATTTTTTGCATTGGTGAGAAATTCGGTCTCTTTGTGAGTGTGACCTGAGCAACACTCCCACAAGAGGATCCATGTGTTCTTCTCACCGTGCCTCCTCTCAGGTGACAGAGGCAGCAGCACGGGATCCCTGGCTGTTCTAGGAGCAGCAGTAGGTACCCAATTATTTTCTACCAACTACCCTGAAAACGCTGCAGTACCGGTAGAATTTCAATAGTATTCACTTGCGGGAGAGCACTAGTCCCATTAGTGGCATTAAACTAAAAAGGAGAGGGGGAAGTTCTTCGTGGCTACTGTTTTCAGGTGTGTGCATTCTCATGAGGACCTCACCATTTTCTCACATATTTGTACTACCTTACCCTTGTTTCACATTCTTAAAATGTTCCGCATAATCAAGCAAAAGAAGTATTTATATTTTTAGAGTATGCTGAAACTTAAATGGACATATTTGAATTACACATCATTGGTTTTTCTTTTCCTTCCCGATTCCCTCCTTTGCCTTTGTCTTTATCCCTTTTTCTTTTTACTCTTTCCAAAATAATTTTTAGAAGTAGCTGTAACTCAGACCTTTACCTACCCCCCATTTCTAGGCTTAGCTGCAAATAGTGCTGATCGCTAGAAGTGGCAAAGAACCGGATTTTAAAATTACCTTACAAGATTTTGAATCCATTTACGTGAACCGTCATTTCAATCACTTTATACAAAGTATTCAGAATATTATTTCTAACAGCACCATGCCTTCTATTGAAAACGTGTTCTGCGAAAATATCCAGCCATGCTTTGCAGAAGCCAGCTCCACTGGATATTGAAACACTGGCGTGCAAGACACAAGAGGCTCCAGCACTAGATCACAATCTCGTTATTTATGGAGTCCCCTGCGACAATACGGCCACTCTTCTCGGTGTCTGCTGAACCCGCTTGTGAACTCTGCTTAGCTCCACAGACCGCAGCCCGCTGTGAAAGACGGGCAGAACATACTTAATTCACAACACAAGTTTTCATCTGCCACCTTTAAATCCTCACTAATGAATTCTGGGGTTTCCCTTCTCCCGTTTAAAACCGCAGGGCGAGGCAATCTGTCCTATTATTCCCCATAACTTCTTCATACTTCCATTTGGTGTGTATTTAATATTTATGTAGCTATGTCATGCATGATTTGAGTCAGTGGCTGCTGAAATGTTATATGGCTCATTGACATTATCAAAGCGAGCAGCTTCTGTGTTATCCTAAAACACACAGACACAAGAGACACGAGGTGCGTCTGTAAGCGCCAGATCTGGCTGTAGTAATCATGCGAGGGCAACAAGACATTCACAAATAAAATTATTTTCAGAGGCTTATTTTAAAATGTTTTACTGGACAATAAAAAGATGCTGGTGGAAAAACACATTTTATCAGTCTGAACGTTAACTCTGGAATATCTCTGTTACTGTATTAATTTCTCCTTAGAGAATTTATAACTGTAATCCACTGTAGTATTTATCTAGTTGAATTTAAAAAAGAACAAGCCACGCAGAGCAAAGATTTCTTCTCTAAGAACACTACCCTATTTTGGAGGCTTGTCTCTCTTGTTGAGAGACCATTTACTTAAATAAACTGAATTCTAACATTGTTCTGTTGTAATATCACTGTGAGCTGTAGAATCTGGGTGCTGGGTTAAGTTACTGTTTTCAACCTGTATTAATGCTTCTGGTAGTTTACAAGATTTTCAACAGTGCCTGGTGATTTTGCCTCCCCAGTTTCTGTTACTGAGGTAATGTGATTTCTCCTTGGTGGCATATTAAAACATTTCTGAAAATTCGCTTCTTTGGGGTATCTCAAGAAGCAAAAATAAAAAAAAAATAAAGCATCTCAAATAATCTACCACTTTAAAAATTCTTAGCTGTAACATGTTGCTGATCTAATATTTTTTAATATGTAATCAACGAGAATCCTTCTAGTAGCTGTTAAATTAGAGATCCTTTAAAAACACTTGGTATTAGTGGAACGCCGAGTTTCTCTCAGACAGAAAATAGCTGGCATCCATTAAGAATATCAATTTTCTTATTCTTTTCTCAAAACATAATGGAATTCCACAATCAGACACGGGCATGCAGCTCCCGTTGGAGTTGACAAATATCTGCCTTGAGCCCAGGGGTACTGATGGATTTTACAGGTTGCTGGCAGGCACAGGGACGCTAACAGCAACACAAGCACTGCTGGAACTCAGGATACACAGCTCAAGGGAAAGTTCTTGGGAACAGGTCTCTGTTAAACTGCGTATCTTAAAGTCTGCCCTCAGAAACGTGTCATGCCCTTTTCAGGTACTAAGTACCAAGAAGCAAAAGAAAAGCATGATTCATGTTGGTAAATCTGGAATTTGAGAGAAAATTCAAAAAAAAAGGCCCTAAAGGGCTCTGTTTTTTATCTTTCTTCAGCCTAGATTAGTCTCTAATTTTCGTGTTCTTTACTGTTCCCAACATCCCATTGATCCCCACTCTCCTCTCATCAAATAATTTTCTTGTGCAGCATTTTTTCAGAAAAAATACGGGACCCAGAAGTCTGCACCCGGTCCAGCATTTCTGTGGGACCCACCTACTTCCAAGCTCTTCGTCGTCTCTTCTCCCTGCCCTGCCACCCAACCCCAGATACGCCAGGGTAACTGTTATGCCCCAACCGGGTCCATCTTAGTATAAACAGCTTTAGGAGAAAAATCTTCCTAATCAGAATGATTGTTACGGAGCTAAAGAGGTTACCTACTGTCTTCTCACCCTGACTCAGCACTCGCTGGCACAGCAAGCATCAATGCAGCCTATGAGTCAGAAGACAAAATTTGCCATAAAACAAAGATGCTATTACATTTGAGAACCTCCTGTTCCGTTCCTCTGGCAACTCCACTTCTGCTTCAGAAGCCTGACCTTGCACACTTGAAGGCAATGATATCTCCCTCCCTTGACTTGGCTGGCAGCAAGCAAGATAAAGCTCTCGTGAAGGTCGCTGTGTGCCAGTGTCACAGAGCTTAATAAACTTATTAAAGTTAATCCAACAGTCAGTAGGTTTCTGGTGACACACTGCAGCTAAAAGAAAAGTTGTAGTGTGAGTTACGTAAACCTACCTAAACATAAGGGTTCTTAAGCCTTGGACTGGGCTGCCCAGGGCAGGGGTTGAGGCCCCATCCCTGGAGGGATTTAAAAGCCGGGTTGCCATAGTGCTTAGAGACATGGGTTAGTGATGGTTTTTATCAGAGTGAGGTTGATGGTTGGACCAGATGATCTTAAAGGTCCCTTCCAACCTGGACAATTCTATGATTCTATGATTTTTTGTGTGAAAGTGAAGTGAAAAAATACAGAAATACCGCATATCATTTTACACTAAAGAAACCTCAATTCTTCAATAATCTTCTAAGTAATAAAAAGTTGCATTGCAGTTGCTATTTTTGAGTAGTATTTGTAAAATAGGTATTTGTGCTAACATTTCAGCCTTTTTGGAGTCTTTCAGTAAAAACACTGAAACAAAGGGTTTCACACTTCCTTCTGACTTTAGATATCTCAGTGCATTTTGATGACTTCAGGTTCAGGCTACATTTTGTGTGAGCTTACAGTTTGCTTAAAGTTTATTGCACAACTCTGCTAGAGGACAAACAGCCAATTAGCACTAACACAGCAACGGCTGGAGTACAGCTCATTAATAAAAAAAAAACAAACAAACCCAACCCTGTGCTATTATCAGCATCCAGTGCAGATGCCCCAAGCTGGAATTCAGAGTGAAGCAGTCAGACAAAAAAAAGCCACGTGGAGATTTTAGACAGGGCTGGAACGTACAAAAAAAACCTGAAAGAAGAGAGATGACTTTCCTTTGGCTTTTGATAACAAGCTCACTAAACTGTGTTTTAACAGCTGTAAAGGAAAAAAAAATAATAGAGAGATTCACCCCCAAAAGAACTCCTGTATCACTATAGTGACCAAAGCAGTGATGTCACAAATCAGGAGGCAGAACATCAACAAAACAGAGGTAGATGTTGGAAAATGAGATTGGTGGGTGGCGGATGATTTCCATCTTATACAAAAGTGGTGATGGAAGAAGTGGTTTCGATTAATGAAAAAAAGTATACAGAACTCAATGATTTTTAAATTAATAATGCATGCAGTGTATGTGCATGCATCCATGTTAATATATATTTATGAACACAGTGTTGTAAGTTCATTATATACAGACATAGCAAAGCTCAACACGCAGATACCCCGAGACTCACCCTACACTTTTCTGCAGAAGCTTCTTATTATTGACAGAGAATTTTCAGATATTTCCAGGGAAAATTCTTACCTGTTTTTCCCAGACTATATTTTTCTGGCAGCTTCTTTTTTGTTATTATCTATGAACAGCTGACATTCCCGTTTATTCGTTCCAGTGATACCTCTAGAAGTAGATTTCTAATGGCATGTTGTATTGCAGAGCAACACGTTTCTCAGGGAAGCCAGCTGCAAAGGATACTTTTGGCTGTAACTTTGATTTTGCACTGCCACATGTCTAAAGGTCACTGAAGATACGCCTGAATTACACTGATGCATCAGATCAGTTTGAGGTCATTCACTCCCATCGGACTTTTTGCTGTGCACTTCCATGATGTTTCTAATACATTATTAAAATTGTAGAGCCTAGAAACTCCAGCATGCCAGGGCCCATATATTATCTCTAGATTCATCGTATTTGGTATGAAAGGCCTCACTACATTTGATGGCTTTCTAGTATGCTGCTGTTCTCTCACAGAGAAAGACAAATTACCATCGTATGACACCATTCTCCCACGCGTGGGAAAAAAGTAAAGAATAAAAAGTTTTACATGTTATTTTTCAAGTATCTTGCTGGGCCTAACTTCAGCAAAATGAAGAAGATATGCCTTCTAGCATTTTTTCCCCCTGTTCTCACTGAACAACAGCAAAATTTTCCTCCTATGAAATACTGTGCTTCTTCATCAAGAGCTATTGGTACCCTGTTTGAGTAGCAGCCAGCTTTAGTTCACAGTATCTGCTCTCGGAGTTATATACTTTCCTCTCCTCTCCTTTCCCCTTTCCTTTCCCCTCTCCTTTCCTTTCCCCTCTCCTTTCCCCTTTCCCTTCTCCTTTCCCCTTTCCTTTCCTTTCCTTTCCTTTCCTTTCCTTTCCTTTCCTTTCCTTTCCTTTCCTTTCCTTTCCT
>JAOXJK010000012.1:57553861-57564718 GCA_025774025.1 Xenus cinereus | reverse complement strand
GGGGAGCCCAGAACTGGACACAATATTCCAGTTGTGGCCTCACCAGTGCAGAGCAGAGGGGGAGAATGACCTCCCTCAACCTACTGGCCACACTTCTCCCTATGCAGCCCAGGATTCCATTGGCCCTCTTGGCGACAAGGGCACATTGGTGGCTCATGGAGATCCTGCCATCCACCAGGACTCCCAGATCCTTTTCCTCAGCAGTACTTCCCAGAAGATCCACCCCTAACCTATGTTTGTGCCTGGGGCTCTTCCTCCCCAGGTGCAGGACCTTACATTTGCCCTTGTTGAACCAGGGAACATTTTACAGAAATTAATACCTATGAAAAATACCTGATCTTTTGCTTCTTTTCAGAGGAAAGTTTCCTGAAAGAACAGATCCACCACAGTTGTGTCATAGGCTAAGTTAAGGCAGTTACTCAAGCTTGCTCTTGGCTACACACCATAAATGCACCAGTACAGGTGCCTTGCAAAAAGTTCCCTTTGTCAAAATTCAGTGCTTTTGTGAAGTTTTCTTATGGAACATCTCCAAATAATAAAAGCAAATTATCACAACAATTCCTAAAAAGCAGCTGAATTAAATATTTTTTAAACATTATTTTCCTTGTGGCCGAGTGTTCCCTCATCAATACGATCCCCGTGTGAGCCAGCCACGTGCCACTGAAGGACTCTTGGGATGAGGAATTTCCATTCCAATTGAACTTACTAAGGTTTTGCAGTGTATCTGGGTAACTAAACACTTTTCAAAACACACATTCATGACGTTTTCAGGTCGTAACTCCAACATGTTATTGTTATTCTTTAAAGACATCGTAAAATGAGCAATATGTTCCAAGTTCATCACTGCCTAGTAAAAAGGGAAAAACCCCCAGAGACCGTGGATTCTAGAGAACATAATTGCTGAAGGAACAGCGTTGGTTACAGAAAGCTCTGCATATGTTACAGATAAAATGCCACAACTTTAACATCTCAATTAGCCTAAACTAAAATGACTACAGATCCCATCTGCTTTTCCAAAACCACACAAATCAATTAGAATTTCTTTAAAATCAGATTTCTGTCATCTCAGCTACCTATACATTGAGAATTAAAGGACTACTAAGAATTGCAATTAAGGACTGCTTCAAGAATTCAGGGCCATTATAGTTTGAGAGACTGAACTATGGATACCTAAAGCAAAGGCTAAGAGTAAGGCACATTATTCTTCTCGAGGTACAAAGAATACTTAGAATTAGAAACTGTTTGAGAAGAATAATTACGAGTGACTTTCCAGCAGTTTACTGCTTATTTAGGATTTTATTGCTTCATTCCTTATAGATTAAGGAGATTAACACTGTTTCCTTTCTGAAAAAAAAAACTGTTTACTTTCCAAGTAATCATTCTTTCCATCAATACCAATAGCAGAAGCTTTTTTTTTTTTTAATCAAGGAAAGCAAAACAAAACCAACCTTAATTAATTCATACATTCTCTTAAATGATCTTTGAGTTTCCTTCATAGATGTATTTCATATACCATTTTTTCACATATCAATTTTTCCATCAGAATTTGGGCATTCTAAATAAATACCTTTTATTGTAGAAACATAGAATCATAGAATTGTCTAGGTTGGAAGGGACCTCTAAGATCATCTAGTCCAACCATCAACCTCACTCTGATAAAAACCATCACTAACCCATGTCTCTAAGCACTATGGCAACCCGGCTTTTAAATCCCTCCAGGGATGGGGCCTCAACCCCTTCCCCGGGCAGCCCATTCCAAGGCTTAAGAACCCTTTCTGTGGAAACATTGTTCCTCATCTCCAATCTGAACCTACCCTGGTGCAACTTGAGGCCATTTCCACTTGCAATGGCAGCTATTAAGAATCACCTTTTTTTCTTGAAGAAAATCTCACTGTTGAAGAGGTAATATTTTATAGTTTAGAACTACATTTTTTTCTTTTGTTAATTGTGAATTCTGTGAAAGAAGAATGTAAGGATGAATCTTTTCACCATGGATCACTCTGTATTCATTACCTGGGTAATGTCTGAAGCAGAAATAATGTATTTGGTTTAAGGTATATCTATTTTCTGTTAACATCTAATTTCAATATTGGTTTTGGGGGAGAAAAAAAGTCACTGTTTTTGTATAAAGCTGTACCCAGGATTTAATTCTGCAAGCTCTACTCTGTCCATCATGCTCTTCCCAAGCTCTCTAGAGGCACCCTACTGTATTCATGCAGAGTATTTATTCAAATTAATTTCCACTGTATTCCTAGATTTGAACAGTAATCTAAAAACCCACAAACAAACAGAAAATAACCCCCAACAATAAAAAAGCTTACATTCCTGCTTTTTCTTTACTTTCAGTATGCGAGGCTTTAAACTATGAGATCCAAAGGACAATAGGACTCCACTCTTTGTTTTGGAAAAAGCACACCCAGGGATGCCCTATTTGAATACTAAAAGTTAAACGCCTGTACTTCTAGGTTTACGGAAATTCTTTAAAGGAATCAGTTTCTCTTTTCCTCCGACATTAAGCATCAAGTAAATTTCAAAATCGCCATGTTCTTAGTGCAAATTCAAATTAGAAACGCACAGTTATCCTACTAGCTATGGTATTGCCTTTCCCTACTTGCAAGGAAGCGGAAACAATATAGAAGTTGTCTCATAAAAATACATTATTTCCCACACCATAGGTATTTCAAAAGTAGAAAAAGGAAAAAGAAAATAACTGCTCAGCAGCGCTGCCTAAAGGAAATGGGAGATTCAAGCTTCTACCCCCTTAAGCTTCTTTTTGCCTTTAATTTTGGTTTTTGCACATAGCTATTATTGTCTTATTAGCTCTTCACAGCATGGCAGTGAAGTCCCACCTCTTGTTTTGACCAGACTTTGGAGGTAAGCAGCAGAAGCTCAGCGATACTCAAGGCATGTGAACACGTAAAGCTCCTGGGCATGCTGATGCTTCAAAAAATAAAGAGAAATTTCATACCAGAAATCTAGCTTCTGATCAGTCCTTTCCTTGAAGGAGTTAAAAAAAATTAAACCCGCAGTTTTGCAAGTGCCTGATGCTTCTGTATCTGCAGCGCTGATTTGTCACCTGTGTGGGCTGAACATGATAAATTGCTTGCTTGCTAAAACTCAAGAGTACTGACAAGGAATTTGGCCTCAGGACATTGTTTATTTCCTACAAAAGCATTAGAAGGCCTTTGTATGTGCTTTGTCAATCAAACATGTGCCAGGAAATCACTGTGCTGAATATTAATGAAGAGACTAATCCTTTGCAAGGAATGTGTGCAGCATCCCCCAATTACATATCCACTACCTAGGAGTCACTTGAACTTGAGCTCCTAAATTGCACACATAACTCTGCCATCTGAGGCCCAACCCTCCTGTTCCTCAGGAAAAATCCTCTTTTATGTCAATGGGAGGTTTGTCTGTGGATAGATCAAGATCTTCAGGTAATAATTAGCCGTATCTATTATTTTTGTTGCTAGCCAATAGTAAAGGCGACACAAGACCTTCACACCTGTTTGGATTACGTTCATGATAAATTTGAACAAGGATAAGCAGCACAAAAGTCTTGCAATAATCCTGCCACGAGAAAGTAGCCCCACGCATGTGAAATAGACATTACAAAGACCCATAACACAGCAAAACTGTGCAATAATCAGGAGAGGAGAAAAGACATAAAAGGTATCGGCATGTGGCCTCCAAAGCATCCTGCGAAAAATCTCAAGACAGCAGAGATCTGGGTACATGAGGGAGAGCAGGGGAGGGAGAACCTAATACTGTAAATGTCTTCAGATTAAAAATATCTCCATTTTAGGACACTGAAGGACTGTTGATTGAGCTTTAATTGAAGTATTTCCTTTTTTTATTTTAATAATTTTCAAAAGCTTATTCAAAGCTGTAATGGCTACACATCTCACATAATTAGAAGATTTTCTCATATTTCTTTTAACCACCTGGCTATGCAAAGTTAAGCAGAAGAGAGGAGAAGGATCCTTCACAACATGGAGGAGCCAGATGTCCCATCCCTGGAGGGGTTCAAGGCCAGGTTGGATGGGGCTTGGAGCAACCTGGTCTGGTGGGAGGTGTCCCTGCCCAGGGCAGGGGGGTTGGGACTCGATGATCCTTAAGGTCTTTTCCAACTCTAACCATTCCATGACTACTGATGGTTACGCAGCAAAGACCAGTAGAAAAGTTAAAATCATGAGGAACATGAAATATTACAAGAAAAAAATGTGTGATGGAAAGCAGGGATTGACCAAAACAAGTAGTTTTAAAGAAGACTGAGGTTGCATAAGCCAGTTTGTTACCTGTTTTTTCCAACGTCCATAAGAAACATATGATAGAGGATGACAGGTCTACTAGAGGAAATGCTGAAACAGAGAAAATTAGAAGACCCAATCTCTTCACTGGCATGCAGAAAGAGTACGTTTCAGTCACACGTACACACCCCCACCAAAAAACAGGAAGGGGGAAGAATCCAGCCAGAAGCTTCTGGCTACTCTCGGTGTATATGCCTGGACAGAAAGAATGGTGTTTAAGCTCTTGCTTAGTCCATAGGCTTGGGCAACTGGAAAGTAGGCCATTCTGGTCAGGATGGTACAGGAAAGATAAAAAGTTACATTGCCGTCTTGACAGGGAGGCAAACACTCCACAGACAGAACAAAATCTTTATTATGATCTATGACTGAAGAAGATGCTGTTATATTAAAAGAAGTCAATGGACAGGGTGATGTGCCTTAGCTGAGACAGCTCTTTAATACCCTATAGTAGAGCCTGGTATTATGAATCTCATGCCTCAGGAGCACTTACATTAATAGTGTGAAATGTCAAATAGCTGTCTGCCAGGTGTGAACCATTAGGTCTCTGTGATTTGGTGCACTCTGATACATCCATTTGACGAGGGGTGCAAATGTAATCAACTTTGATTATGATGTGCTGCTGTGGGCACTTTGGAAAAGGCTGATTTATTTTTAGATGACTGCATCTCTTGAACCATTAGAGCTCTCTCGCTGAAAATCACTTCGTGTAACTAGTATTGGAGGGCCATTGATACATAACCATCATGTGCTATTTCTACATAGGAGGCCTAAAACAGGCACTATTGATGTGCTTTAATTTTTCTGAGGGCTCCACCTGAATAGCTTTTATAGTCATACGGGGTGGGTAATTTATTAATTTCCATAATGCATCTGACCATTTAATATATCTTTAAAAAGGAAGGGAAATTAATGTAAAACGTTTGGACCAAATGAATCCCTGCATAGATCCACAGATAACAAAGTTCTACTAGCAAATTGCTTGGCTTTATTTTGAAATGACCTTGCAGCATTTTTAATAAAAACTTAATGCCTTCTGGGTGGATTACATAAGCAAACCAGTAACTAGCTCATTAAAACTCCCACTAATGTACTCCACACCAAGTTGTGAACAGAAGACTGCTCAGGGTGTTGCACAGTTGCCTAAATGACTCTCTGCCAGCTACAGCAGTCCCCCCCATGCAGCTGTATCTCAGGACAAAATGGCAAGCAGGCACTTCTGAAATCACTGTGAGACACCAAACTTTCTGTTTGGACATAAGCTGCCCATGGCAATGAGCTCATCCCACACCCTCAGCTTTTCAGGGCAGACCTGTTCTTCGACAAAAAGGTGGTGGAGACCCATCACTATCTGTTCTTTGAGCCCTCCCCTTCTTCCATGCAGCAGAACCACAATAGGTATGAGTGCCGCTGTGTAGGGAGACAAAAATACTTGCTCTGCAAGTTGAAGGTCACTGTAAAATATTTATAGATCCATGAAAATGAGTTCACTGAAACAATCCGAGGCTTACTTTCCATCTTACTGAACTCTTCTACAGCCAGCATTTCAGATAAAGGCATAGCATTATATTAAAACTAGATAAAAGCTCATGTGATTTATGATTCCTGAACCAATAAAGGAATTCATGCTTTCTGCCAAACCAAAGATAATCATGAAGCATGCTCATCATATCTGAAAAGCTTAAAAATTAACAAAGAATTTTTCATCATAAGAAACCTAAGACCTTCTCCTGCAGAGACTACTAGAACAGATTTCAGTAGCATTTTGTGCTTCTATAAATTATTCAACCCCTTGAGTTCGCTCTTGCAGAGCATTGAGATACACTGGGGAAATGACACTGCAAACTCTTGTCAGGTGAAAGAAAACAGTCTTTCTGAGGCCTTTCACAGCATAAACTCAACTGTGTTTGGTAGATTTTCCTAACAGCATGTTCTAATGTCACTGAAAGCCAAGTCAAGCACATTATTAAAAAAAAATAATAAATCGCATTAATACTAAGCAGAAATTGCTTTTATCCTTTTGTTGTTGTTTGGTTTTCTTCCCCTGTTTACTTATAGTCAGTTTGCCTTTGCCACTCTTGCTGTGAGACTAGCCATGGCTTTGTTCAAGGGCTGTGATGAAAGAGCAAGCTAAAAACACATTCTCCAAGACCTCCCAGGAGAAGACATAGCTGGATGTTGGAACAAAAGTGAGGTATGGTCAATCCTCAGAGCCAAAAGCTCTCCAAGAACGTTTTCATATATTCACTGATACAAATTTCTCTGAACCTGGTTTCTTCCTCCTATGAGGAAGATGCTGGTGGAATCTGCTTCCTCTTAAGTAGGTACCTGTGGAGAGACTGCCGTTTTAACCACTATTTTCCCATTTCTGAACTTTTTTGCCTTTGTTGCATCTAGCTCACCTCTCGGGATTTCCCCGAATTTCAGGGGGAAAAAGCAGTAACAGCTTTTTGAACAGGTTTCAGATGTTTAGTCTGCTCACAATTCTTAAATATCGCTTTTTAAAACCAATTAAGCAGCCACCCTCAGGTACTTATTCTTATTTTGGTTGAGTAATTAATTTCTTCTAGATCAAGTCTGTGTACAGGGTCTTCGGGATTCACCATAAATTGTCTGCTGTCTTTTTCAGGTCAGCTCGGATTTTGCCTAAAGTAACCCCTTGCACTCTTTCAAACAGCAGAAGTAGTTTAGCGTCCTAAAAATAAACCTGTTTAAACACTTAGTCTGCCCCCTTACAATTTCGGGATCTGCACATCGCCAAGAAAGCTCTGATCTTCAGGCTGTGTAAGGGGGGAGCCGGTGCCCCAGTCAGCTTCAGTCTGGCTGAGGAAGTAGCCTAATTGGACAGCTGGCACTTCTTGAATAAAAAGGTTTCCAGCTGACAGCAGCATCCTACAGCTCCATGATCAAAGCTGTTACTCATTTTAATAGTTTCAGAGTTCCGGAGGTTCCGAGTCTTCAACCTAATCGCGATTCATAATACGTTACAGAGATACAACAGGAGGGACAGATTGTTTTGTCTTCTTTTGAACACGTCACCGTTCCCTTTCGCCTAGTGAGCCCTTATGCTTTTCTTAGAAAGCTGTAACTGCAAGAATCCTGGATGTACCTGCTTTGACAGCCAAGAAAGAGCCGCTTCCTCAGTCAGACCCAAGGCAGGTTTGCAGCCCAGCGGCGGCCGTCGCTGCTGCCGGCTGCTTGGTGCTCCGTTCCTGTGCCAGCCCAGTTCCAATGGGGCTTGTCCGAAAAAGTTTAATCCAAGATGTAGGTCCCTCATATTATTCAATGACGAAAATAAGGCCTATCTACTTAAGGAGTTTAAATCGGAGGCAATACAAATGGCTTGTTGGTTGCCCAGCACCGAGCCAGTTCAACTCACGGGCCAAGGAACTCAAAGGGGAAGGTCTTGGCATGAATAAGGAGATGAGGAAGGCTCCATCACAGTGCCTTGGTGTAAAAACAGGCCTGAAGAACACTGGAGGGGCAGGAAAAAGGAGAGAGGGTAACTGCTGCCATAACTTTTTGTCCTCCTGAAGTTGTTAAATTTTCATTCTTGCACAACTCATACGAGGAGGGGCTGAGGGAACTGGGCATGTTCAGTTTGGAGAAGAGGAGGCTGAGGGGAGACCTCATTGCCCTCTACAGCTCCCTGAAAGGAGGGTGCAGAGAGGTGGGGGTTGGCCTCTTCTCCCAAGGGAATAATGACAGGAGCAAAGGAAATGGTGTGAAGTTGGGGCAGGGGATTAGATCTGCGGAAGAATGACTTTCCTGAGAGGGTGGTCAGGCACTGGAACAGCCTGCCCAGGGAGCTGGTGGAGTCACCATCCCTAGAGGTATTTAAGAAACGTGTAGACGTGGCACTTCAGGGCATGCTCTGGTGGCCAAGACTGTAGGGGGTTTTTTGTGTGTGTGTGGTTGGACTCGGTGATCTCAGAGGTCCTTTCCAACCATGACAATTCTATGATTCTGTGACCTAGAGCAAAGCTTCCTTAGGTCTCATCTGGACACTTAGATCAGCATATATGAAAAGGAAGCCCTGAGGTTGGAACAAACTCATAATTCCCTTGGGGGACCAGCAGGCAGCAGTTAGTATAAGCCAATTTTCTCAAACGAAGTGAGCACACCTGGATTAGGATGCATGTACGTACCATTACTGAAAGTCTACAGCAGCGAAAGAGTCTGTGGTTGCCGTGTCTCCACCTGGATTCCTTTCTCCTGTCATCTTTCATGAGAGATAGCCTGACATTATTAAACTGATGGATGTATGTAACCTCTTTCATGCTAAAGTGTGATTTATGAGCAAATGGGAAAGTGACGTATGGTATATGAATAACATTTTTAAGAGACTGGATGAAAATACACCTTGGCAAAGCACAGATGAGAAACACACTGTGAAACTACAGTGTACAGCAAGACACATTCAAGCCTTCTGGTTTTGCCAAAGATTTAAATTCAGTTAACCTTAAACCGTCACTTAAATATTTAGTACGTTCAGAACCTTTTTCTGAAGACAGTACGGGTAAGAGAGAAATATTTTCATTTGTGGGAAGCAGAATAGCTGGGATTATTCCATTGGGATGTTACCCGGCAGTGGTAAGAGAGTACCTGAGCCGTTGGTTACAACAGGTTACAGCATCCATAGGTTCCACTTCAAATTAAATGGACTTCTTTTGGATACCTGCAGATGCCCATCTAGCTTTGTTCGGAGCTTTTGTATTTCTGGTGCTCTGTTTTTCACAGCGTAGGGGATTTGCGGTGAGATATGCAAATATAACTGGGATATCTGTCATTGAGAAAGCTATTTCTGCTATCCCAATGAGTGCTTTGGACATCAAAAATTGAAGTTACTAACTGGCGTTTTTACCAAAATCGTTGTATTATGCAATTTAAGCAAGAAAATGAGACAAATTTCCTGTTATGTGCTTAGCTAAATAGTTTTTTCTCGTCTAAATACAAAAATTGGACTGCTAACCAAGGTTGGGAGTACCTTTACCTTCGTGACTGTGCTTAATTCCCATAAATGGAAAGAGGCTGGTAGGTCATCAGAATATGTATGTTCTTTATGATACATAATATGTAAGTATATATAATTGAGCAGCACTTAATTTCTGTCTATCAATAGACCGTTTCCTTGCACAGTGGTACCCAAAGATAGCGTGGTCCCTCTTTGAGGGGGGAAAAAAAAATCAGAAACGTATACAGCAATAAATATTTAAGTTTCTGAATCTTTTGAGGAAACATCAGAGAGAAAGAAAATAAGATCCCAGAGGTCTTTCTCTGCTCATACGTTAGCAGCCTGGCACTATTACTCTGCTATGCCTTGTCATTCCTAGTGCTTTTGCAATCTCTTGCTTTCTATTTCCGCAATGTATTTCTAACAGTACAACTTCCAAAGCGAAAGAGTTTCCTATATAGGATTTCAGCAAAGCTGATAGATGAGATTCGTGCTGGTTACATAGGGATTGTGCACTCAGGGAAAAAAAAAAAAATAAAATCAGCGTTCTCAGTTTGAAGCAGATAATTTTCTTTGTGTAGTGCAGTTGCTAGGACCATGGCAGTACATACTGTTAGCAAAGGACTTTCAAATAGGCTATTAGGAGTGATATCCCCTGTTTTTTGTTAACAAGGATGAGATTCTTAAAATACAGTCTGCTTCAGGACCATCCGTCCAACAGCTTTGGAATATCTGCAACATTAATTGTGTGCTGGAATAGATGATTAAAAAACAAGCAGGAACAGAAATGGTTCTTTTTAACTTGCACATTTTATTGTGTTGGCTATTACCGTATGTTAAGGAAGCAAAATACAACTGGGTGAATCTTATCCCTGTTCGTGATATAGCTGTTTTCTGGAAAAAAATTGCTGACGATGGTGTGGGTAGTGTATGATATTCAGATTCATCCAAAATATCTGCCTGGAGGGTTTTTAAATGGCCTCCCGCAACCTGCTCAAATAATTGGGTTTTTAATCGGAAGAGAAGGAAAAGACTGTGAAAATTATCGTTTTCAAAACCTGCCTAAGAATAAAAAGAAGAGTGTTTAAATGGAATGTTTAGGTGTGCATCGAAGCAGTTCTGGAAACTTTCCTGACTGATACTTTGTAGATCTTCAATACAGCAAGGGAAAGGAGCCAGAATGCGGTTCACTGCTTATAGCCCTATGTGAAATAAACCTTTAAACACAGGAGGAGGATCTCCATGCAAAGAGTAGTGGGAAATAAATTAGCTACTGAATTCACTAATGGGAAAAGGTGCTTAGAAATGCATCTGGGAAAAGAGAAGGCCAGAGACAGTTTGTAGCTGTCCCCAAATTAATGATATACCTTTAGATTGGTTTGCATTTCACTGGCTTCACAGGGAAAAACTATAGAATCATAGAATTGTCTGGGTTGGAAGGGACCTTTCAGATCACCTAGTCCAACCATCAACCTCACTCTGATAAAAACCATCACTAACCCATGTCTCTAAGCACTAGGGCAACCCGGCTTTTAAATCCCTCCAGGGATGGGGCCTCAACCCCTGCCCTGGGCAGCCCAGTCCAAGGCTTAAGAA
>JAOXJK010000012.1:57528191-57542711 GCA_025774025.1 Xenus cinereus | reverse complement strand
ACCTGCTTTGGCAGGGGGTTGGACTAGATGATCTCCAGAGGTCCCTTCCAACCCCATAGCATTCTGTGATTCTGTGATTTGGGGAAAAACAAAAGCAGGAGAGGTGGTGTGCCATTAACACTTTCTTGTGAGTCCTTACTGGGATGAATGCGTGCTTTAAACGACCCAAAGTAAATGGTAAAAAGTCGTCTTTTTGCCTGAAGGTATTTAATACAGTGGAGCAAGGGGAATATAATCAGCATTAAAGTGCTCTTAATAAATAGTGGGCAGTCTACCAGCTTTTATCTATTCTGCACTTTACGACAGTTTCTACTGCTGAATATTTCATGAGTAAAAGGTAATTTATTGTGGTTTTTAAATTATACAATTCAGAAACCATTAGAAAAACAGTTTTATGTTCAACACAATAATGACTAGCTTTGAATTTCTAAAGAAACACCAGCAGCCTAAATACATATTTTGAAACCTAACACATATGAACTACCCGGGACACCTTTCCCCTGAACTGTAACTACTGATTTTAAAGATGTCCAGCCCTATTCAGCAATACAGTATTTATTTTCGGGTGCAGAATAAACCCGAATGTACATTTTCCTGAGACAGCAGTTCCAGTTCGCACTTCTCAACGAAATATACAGCTGATGACAGGTCATTTAAGATGTGCATCTGTGACAGCCACTTTCAAGAAATCTGCTTTCTGTACCATATTTTAAAGGTGTATTTTATTACAGCATTTTAAAATGATAATTAAGAGTTTCACATAAATAAAACCAAAAAGGAAACATGCTGGGGAACAGGTGAATCTTCAGGATGAGTTAGAGGTAACCTTAGCTCTGTCCCCTGTGAATTTAAGGCTACGGCGCAATCTTATCGCCACATCTAGAGGCAGATGTGGGTGTAGATTAGCGTGACTTTACAGAAGTCAGTCGTGCTACCTCTGGTTTCTCTCAACAGAAGCACCAGTGAACCTCGCCTCTGCATCAAATCTCCTTTGGACAACATCCCATGCCTATGAAAAAACACCATGGGAACCAGTACACCTGGCATCCCAGTGACCTGCAGCTTTCCAGACACCAAAGCAAGTGGCTTCAGGACATAAAAAGACAATGTCCCTTAGCCAGAGCTATCCTTGGGGAATTTTTCAGTTGCCTTTCTAACCTCCCACTTCCAAGCCATAGAGCTACTCTAACCAAAACGAACCCAAAAATCCCCCCATAAAAACAACCAAAAAATACGACAATTCATTTTCTTTCTAAAGCTAAGGTAGTGAAAATAGCTTTCCTCTCATATTTTCTTCACATGGTAACTGAGCCCCCACCCCAAATCCTCTTATTTTATTCACAATCCCCGCTTTGAAAGACAAGATAATGAAAAAGTTAAAACATGAAAGGAACTATCTGCAGCAGTTCGAAGCAATCCACACAAACAGTACCACACGTGGCACATCATCTACATACTAACAGCCCCCTGCACGTGGACAAAACACGTTTGTGACAAAAAAGAGGTTTATTTATGGAACGACTTCTTATGTCACAGCAAGGAAGAAATCTAGATCACCTCTAGATCAACCACCTTTCTTAGCAGCCAAGGGCAGTGCAATTTCCCTGGTATGATGGGATACGAACAAAACCACCGCATACAAAGCTGTACTTTGGATTTCGAGTATTTTTTTTGTGCATTTGTAAGCATAAAATTGATCTTTAGCACTTAATTCAAACAGGTTCACAGCTTTGTTGAGATGATACGCTCCTCCTACATTTACCAGCAGAAAAAATCAGACACACCTATCGTGCGTGATTTAGCAGTAGACATCTCAGGTTATTTTAAGGGAGATAGAGAATCAGAGAATGGTTTAGGTTGGAAGGGACCTTAAAGATAATTTAGTTCCAACCCCCCCTGCCCTGGGGGGACACCCCCCACTAGACCAGCTTGCTCAAAACATATCTGCTACAGTCCAAACCGTACAGAACACGGTACCTTTGCCATACATCTAAAATAGCTGCTAAACTGTTTATTTATAGACATAGTGAATGTGCTTCTTGGTAACTCGGGTTTACTTAAGATGACATTCAAAAGTAAGCATCACATCATTTGTCTGGGTCTGTCAAATACTGTCAATTTGGAAGATGTAAGCACAACGCACAGGTTTTCTCCTGGCCCATTGCACAGAGATAGATTTTTCTTTTGGTCAATAAATTCTCTCAAGACACTGCATTTAAAAGCTTTAGATGTGTTAGCAGCCAAACTGGACTTTTGAAACAGAGCTTCTGATGTCTGTAGCAGGCCTAGCAGGAACAAGAAACAATGATATCTATAGGCTTTCTTGCTGGCTTTTGCACTGCTCTTATCTCAATGCATTTCGTGGACTTGGGCATAAAGGTAAAAGAAAAATCTTTATTAGGGAAAAAATTCAAAAGGAAAAAATGTCTCTGAAGGAAACAAAACATCTCAATTGTGCCCCCTGCTTGTGCAACAAGAAAATGAAACTTGTGGTAGTGCCTGCCAAAACAGAGTGCACCTGGATCCAAAACATTATTGATGGGTAACAGAAGTTTACATATATCGATAGTTAAACACCAACACTCTAGACTAATGAAGATACAGACATGCTCTTCTGTTTGATAGTATCTATCAATTTGTCAAGTGACTGTAATCGAAGCCAAAGACAGCTTGTTTACTCTGTATTAAAATGCAATATTTCATATCGCACTGTTAGAGTAAATGATAAATATATCATCTGGTATTTAGAGAGAGCTCTAGATATCTAAGAGCAAGCAGGATGTGTCAGTTTAGATGAGCAATCCCACAAAGAACGACTATGATACTCATATAAAACCAACCTATGGACAAGCCCATGGAATAGTAAGACCACCACGTCTCCTATACCAAATCAGCCCATGGGAAATCAACTGACCCCTCTAGAAATGATGCAACTGCTCTGCTTCACGTGTAAGAGATTCAAAGACCAGGTGCCCATTTCCCCCACCCCAATTCCTGTTGTGCCCACAAACCAGTAAGAGACACAGAAAAATAGAGACAGTCATTTTGAGTGACAGTGTTCAATAGGTAACCATAATGAGAAATGATTCTTGGAAGAAAATTCTTGCACTGAAATAAACTTTAGTTACCGCTGACCTCACTCCATGGTTCTTAAGAGGTCAAACAAACAGGTGAACTTACGTAGCTCTCCTACTTTCAGTATTTCGCACAGCATCTTGGTCAGCTCAATGCTACTTCGGCCAAACGGGCACTCGTGTTTGTCTTCTCGACTGCTGTTCTCCAAGACAATCTGCAAGAGGAATCAAAAAAGGAAAATAATCAGCTTGAAGAACCAGTAAGTTGAAGTACTGTCTTCCATATCCAACATTTACAAGATATACCAGTCTGAATTTAGGAAACTGTATGTGGAAGCCCTGTTTTCATAAGCCCTAGCCCTTCCCCTGCTAAATGCTCTCTGGGCAGCCTCTTAAGGGCTCTGCCAACCTCACAGGAAAGAAGTTCCTCCTCATGTTTAGATGGAGCTTCTCATGTTCAAGTTTGTGCCCATTCCCTCTTGTCCTGTTCCTGGGCACCACTGAAAAAAGACTGGCCCCATCCTCCTGACACCCACCCTTGAAGTATTTATAGGCCTTGATCAGATCCCCCCTCAGTCTTCTCTTCTCCAGACTAAAAAGAACCAAGCCTCTCCTCCTAAGAGAGATGCTCCAGGCCCCTCATCATCTCTGTAGCCCTCTGCTGGACCCTCTCCAGCAGTTCCCTGTCCTTCTGGAACTGGGGAGCCCAGAACTGGTCCCAGTGCTCCAGATGGGGCCTCCCCAGGGCAGAGCAGAGGGGCAGGATGACCTCCCTCCACCTGCTGGTTAACATTAGTCAGCTAATGATGTGCTTTTTCTGGTGTTGGTGGCAGTGGCATAAAAGAGACTACGTTCACCCTAAAAGTTTAGAGTAAAAGTAGAGTTTATTAACTCTTCTGTGTCCATTCTGTTTTCAGCCATCCATGCAAAACAAATCCTTTTCTCTATAAAAGGCCCTCCCTCAGTAAGCCAACGTGTATAAGGTCTTACGTAAAAGTTTTCAAAGTGTCAGCGACTTCCTTGCATTAGGCCATATCAGAATTTCACTTCACAGCCATGCAGGGACAACTAACAATTGAGGTTTTAAGGAAGTATTACAGCATGTTTTAATTATTCGAATAAAAATGACTGTAGAAGCAATATTCTTCACAGGCTCGCTTCCCCTCTGATTTCAGGGCTACTTCTGAACCTAAGTGGAAACTGAGCTCTTATACTCTCTATTGTTTTAGCTCTTGCTTTTGTAAGCATTTCTGTATTAATATCTGGTGAAAACCAAATCTTCTCTTACGGCATCTCCAGCTATGAAGTACATGCTTTGCCTGTCTTTTCCAGTCATCCTCCTTCTGGAGTACCTTCTGTTCAAGTTTTTGTTAAGAGTGAAGAGGGAATTTCTAAACACAAAGACAGCTAAGCTTTGCAGTAGATTTCCTGAAGACACCCCTGAACCTCTATTACTGAACCTTAAAAGGTTTTAAAAATGTATGAGGGACAGTGCAGTCCTGGTGCAGGTGGATAGGACAGCTCGCTTCATGAGGATTCTACCAGTCAGTCCTAATTTTTAAACTGTTTTCATAGAATCATAGAATTGTCAAGGTTGGAAGGGACCTTTAAGATGATCTAGTCCAACCATCAACCTAACTCTGATAAAAACCATCACTAAACCATGTCACCATGTCACATTTGCTTCAGCAAGATCTGAATCCATCCCTGCATCATGTTTTTCATACCTCCCTACCCCTGTATCTCCCAACAGGTGAAATAAGTGACGTCAAGGACTCAAGTTTCCCTTTTGTGCATTTTGTTTCACTCCTCTGCCAAATCCATAAGACCTAAACTTTTTTCCCTACATCAACACTACCTCATTGCCTTTTATTTTTAGTTTGTCCTTTCTCTATAAAGACATTACCACTGCTTACACATTAGCACACTTGCCTTGTGAATTCGTTTTATACTCTGTTTTCTGAATGCTGGGCTCACATCCCTCACCTCTTTTAAGCATACTTTGATTGTGGTTCTTCTTTCTTTCTATCTGTCCATCTAGCTAGAAATTGCCTTCTATTTCTTCCTTTATCTAAGTAACTGCAGTTTCCTTGAGCTTTCCGCAACACAGCTGAGCATGTATTTAGTTTTCAACAGACACTTAAATGTCCTTCAGTTCAGTCAATATAACAAACACTCAACCTTAATTAAATAGAAATGATCTTGAACAATAGCTTAAGGTTGAGCATCGCTATAAGCATTGTGAAAAATCTGAACCACGGGGTTTATCTTTTACTTTTCCATAAAGATTTGTATTAAAACTTGATGCACTACGCTTGAAATACAAGGATACAATATTTTGTAGGATGCTATTCACAAATCTAACCATAGTTGTTATCTAACGCCATTGTTCAGGTGCATCCACCTTGGACTCTATGAGACCTAGTGGAGACCTAGGCACATGAGACCTAGTGGAGACCTCTTCTGTAGGAGGAGCTGGGTGCCTCCATCTAAAGTGGCAGTAGACAGTCTTATATTTAGGCAGTTTCACCCACAGCATCTTTAGTTGTACATGTTTACAAAGTGTATTTTGACACTTCTATCAGCGTCCTGATAAAAGAAGCCAAGAAGTAGAGTCCTGTCTCTAGTTTCAAACACCTGCAAATGTCAGGAAGGTCTCAACTGTCGTACTGATTTATGCTAATAGCTAGGCCAGAAGCACTGTATCCCATATTCATTTATTAAATCAAAATGCATCCTTTAGTTGTCTTCTAATAAAAATAACAACACCGAAGTAATAGAAAGATGCCTTATTGTCTGAATTCAACAGTAGACGTCATCATGGAACTACACGGCTAATACCAAAAAGCAAGCAAATCGCTACCCCAGAATAAAATTCATTGCTCCATTTTGCCCAGATGACCCACACTCCTCTGTGCTGAAGGAAATAGATAACAAAACACAAAAGACATGGGTCTATCAGAAGATCCCAAACTATATTCCTATGAAAATATCTCAGCTATGAAAACGTCTCAATCAACCTTGAACACATTTTCAATTACAGTGAAGTAAGGTTCTCTTTACTTTTCTGGGCTGAAGGCTTCTCTTTGCTACATGGTACTCGACAACCACTGTATGTAAAGAACTTGTATGGACATGCCAATTACAGAATAACAGTTCTTTTCCCTGATTTTGTTTAACCAATTATAATCTTAATCCATACAGTGGATTCTGGAACTGATCATGGATGTAGAATCTATACTGAATTAAGAATTCAGAATTACTTTGGAATAACTATTCCAGTACTTTTCTAAGAGCTACCAAACCTCTGCATTTTACACTTCTAAAATACCTTATAGTATTTTTCACATTTCTGGAAAAAACCCTTTCGGGTGAAAGTTTTACAGTTTAGAAAATCTGAATGAAAAAAAAAATAAATTTCAAGTCACAGAAATGTGAAATCTTTACCTGACTTAAATGAAAAATATTGCTTAGAATGGATTTATGGTAAAGGGATAGTATAAAAGAATATTTGGTTTTATTTTTGGATAATACAAATATTTTTACTATTTTAGTCTTAAATAATCTTCCATCGCTTTCCTCTACTTTAGAGTCAATTTAGTAGAACATTAGAAAACATGAGTGTGCCTTTTAGACGGTACTGAAGAAGCAATAAACTTGGTGAGGTTATGGACGCCTAAACTGCACCCAGTTACAGAAACGAATGGTGAAGAACGTGGTCATACACACACACAAATTTCAGCGTATTCTTTTTGCAAATTCCAAATTTTATTGGACAATATGCTTTTAAGCACACATTTTCTTAAACTCCTGCTCTCGGTTACCTCTTTTCCATGTGAAAAATTCTATTTCACTGCTGTCAGAAAGTGTCTCTCACAGCCTAAGGGGACTACTCTCCCTGCACTGATACAGCTCTCATCCACATGAATGAAAATTATGCGCACGAGAAGAAATAAACTCTTTTCTACCATGCCATGGCGTGTATGTATTTCTCCTCCTGCCCCCCCTAAAAGGCTGAAGGGAGCTTCCACATGTCCTCCTGTCACCTTTAGACCCGCAACAGCCTTCACCCTCACGATGTGTTTATTAATCTGAATGCAAGGGCCGATTTGGAGAGAGATCGCGTAAATGTAAAAACAACAAGAAATGTTGTAAACACATATATACATCCTTGTTGTTTAGCTGAGTTAGTACTTAGGAAAGCGTGGCACTTTTACAGAACTGTAAAGAAACAGAATGTCATAAAAGCAACCTAATTTGTCATCAGTTTCTCCTACTGAGAAAAAACGACCGCCCAACAATAGTGCTAACAGGGAGTAAGAGGCAACAGGAATTACAGTCATACACAGGGTATCTTGATTTCATCCACACAGATTAACTGCAGGTTTGATCTGAGCCAAGCACATGAATGGTAGTTTGCAGATTAACTCTGAATGGAGAGGCTTCTGCCAAGCAATTCCAAAAGAAAACTAAAGAAAGAAACCCTGCATAAAGCAGAAAATGATAGGCTAAAAACATCACAGGCAGATGCAGCTCAGCATAATCTGTAGTGATCTTAGTTGTGGGAATCCAATTGTATTCCAATAAACAGTCCATTTTTTGTTGTCTTTTTGACTGTGTAGACTGAAATGCATCCAACAAAAAGCCTCACCTTTTGTAAATAATATTTATACAAGATCTAATATAGAAGGCATTTTCTGACTCCAGACATTGTCAAAACGTAAATGCAGGCAAGTAAAGAATTGTATGAAAAAAATAAGCAACGAAAATGGACTCCTAGTTTTCGTAATAGAACAAATAGCAAGTTGTTGTTGACTTAATGACTAGTCAAGTCATCTATTCACCATTCACAGCTATTTTTCAGAATCTTAACACCTCCATTTTCGAAGCAAATGAGCTAAACGGTCATCTTTCTTGCTTCTCTTTTTAATATAAATTGCAATTATTTAAAGTTTAAATTTCAACGATTCAAAGTCATTAACACTTTTTATCCTCAGTGACAAGAAGTTTTTTCTCTGAAACCATGAAACTTTGATCATGAAACTCAAGGGAAAGTTACCAGAAAACTCCTTATACAATACATTACCTTGTATGGCCAAGGTAGGAGAAATTACTGATAGCACAGCAATAGGCTGGTCAATCTCCAGTAGGTGGAGGCTGGTCTCCTCCAAGTCACAGGTGATGGGACAAAAGGAAATAGCCTCAAGTTGCGGCAGGAGAGGTTTAGATTGGATAGTAGGAAAAAATTTTTAACTGAAAGGGTTCTTAAGCCTTGGAATGGGCTCCCCAGGGAAGTGGTTGAGTCACTGTCCTTGGAGGGATTTAAAAGACATGTAGATGCAGTGCTGAGGGTCACTGTTTAGTGGTGGTTTTGGCAGTGCTATGTTAACTGTTGGATGTGATGTTCCAAAAGGTCTCTTCCAAAACGATCCTATGATTCTATTTGTTTTCTCAGATTGAACCCAGCTTTTGTGAAATTGAGAGGAAGCAGGCAAAGAATGGCTTTGGTAGACACTGAGACCAGCTTTCTTTGGAGTGGCTGGCTCAAGTTGGATGCCCAACTTGAAGTATCCCAAGGGCAGATCAAACGTAAGAGGCAGTACTTTCTTTGAGTCAGTCTCTTTTAAGATATCTTAGGCTGGACATTCCACATTTATAGAATCATAGAATGTGTTGGATTAGAAGCGACTTTTAAACGCCATCTAGTCCACCCCCCCTCCAGTAAGCAGGAACATCTTAAACTAGATCAGATTTTTTGGAGCCTCATCAAGCCTGACCTTGAATTTCTCCAGGGATGGGGCCTCCAAAATTAACAGACCTTTCACCCCTGTCTGGGATAATGGCACAGTTCAATTGATTATAAAAAAGATAAATAGTTGAGTATTAATTGTTGTGTTTTGAGAACTTCCAATATCCATAATATCTCAGTTAAAGCAAGTTCAGATGTCAAGATTCTGTACTGAAACCTTCAATGATAGACTGGGCTGTCGAGGGAAGTGGTTGAGGCACCATCCCTGGAGATACTTAAAAGCCGGGTTGACATAGTGCTTAGAGACATGGTTTAGTGATGGTTTTTATCAGAGTTAGGTTGATGCTTGGACTAGATGGTGTTAAAGGTCCCTTCCAACGTAGACAATTCTATGATTCTATAGTTTCCCATTGAAATCAATTTATTTCCATAATATATACTTAAATAATATGTGCTTAAACAATTCAAAATTTCGTAGCATCAAAGAAATTCAGTCATTCTGTACAGCAGAGAAAAGCAGATTATAAATCACATAATGTGCAACCCAGAATGGCATTTAAACATAGCTGAGCTGAGCACGTGACATAATGAAAATAAAAATTATCTCTGAATACTTCAATTTTATTTTTATTTTCTAGAGATTTCATAGACTCCAACCCTTTCTTTCGGAAGCTAAGGCCCAAACACCTTCTTTTGGTAAGTACAAAATTACCTGTCTACGATTTCAGAAGGTATCCTCTGCAGTGTAGTCAACCCTTCATTTCTTTATAGCTTTTAAATTGCATATTTCACGCATTAAGTTCCTTTTTGATTATAACTATATTTTGAACTAGCTGAAAAAGTAATACAGATCTTCCCTTCCAGAGATAAATGTATCCCTCAGTATTTGATTAATGAGGAAGGAAGAAAAAGACACGCATCATACACCTCAGCCATCCGCCTCTCTTTATAAACACATCTTTTCTTCCTGCCTTACCAGGGAAACTCACTTTAAACAAACAAACCAACCAACCAACCACAAAGAAATGGCTGTGGAAGAAGGCTTTGCCATCCCATAGTCAGGCAAGAGAGCTGCCAACTGAGGCCACTGGCTTCCACCAGTCCCTGTGACTGACTTTGAATGACTTTTGTCAAGACACTAATATCACTAATTACATCCAATAAGATTTTGTAGCAGTTTTACGGGATCAGCACTTTCACTGATGAGGTAGCTCTTAGGTGGAGTCAGTACTAATTTGCAATGGGATGCTGTGTGAGTTACTGTCTGTGGAGTTCCAGTATACGTGCTGGGAGAGTGTGCAAAAGGCACTGTGGATTTAAGGCTCAAAACATTAAATATGGGAGCTGTACTTTCATTTACTCTTGCAATGTGACTATGACAAAGAAAAAATCAAATATTAAATAGTGTACTTATAACACGCTAACGATGCTTTGAAGCCTCCTAGCTTGAATCTTAGTTGTGTTAAGCAGTTCCCAAATAGACAAAAGGGTGTCAATGGGTGTTTTACATGATGTTTTGCTGGCTAAAAAAAAAAAAGATAAAATACCTAATACAGCTTGAAATTGTCTACAAGCACTTTGTGACATTTTTCTGCTCCAGGTGGTGACTCTTGAGGGACAGATTGAGCCCAGGCAGTTCTTAGCAGCCAGTTCCATCAGACTCGTGGTGGCAGTGGGGGGGAGGAATGAGCTCTTGTGAATCATCCAGCCTTAAAAAAAGGTCGGCCTCCTATTGTGCACTAAATCGACTTCTTAGCTTGTTTTCTTAAGAGAATCTTCTATATGAAGATGAATATTGTGAGTATCTATGAGAGCGCACGTGAGATTAACTCTAGGAAACAAAAATAAAGTTTTGCTGCAATAACCGCGAGTCTGAATCGTATTTCTTTTGATTGCTCATTTCAGGGTTTCATTAGAGATCCACGTTGTACAGGTAAGATACTGACATTTGGTATTATTAGAAACTCTCTATGGATTTCAAATATAATTTGTACCTGAAGAAGTAAAAAATTATTTCAGGTAGCTAGTTGCAGGATTTGAATTAGTTTGACATTAATCAGACTAGTATTATTCATTAGTTACAGATTCCCAGGCTGCAATTGAATTCACATTTTTTTCCTATGGCGAAGTCTTCAAAGACATTTCATAAAGAGCTCAATAAATTATTTGGTGAAGAAAAACCAGACCTTTCTGACAGAGAATTAATCAGCATACAGCAAGTTTCTGACTGGGTGAGAGGATTATCGGTTACCACCTAGCAAAAAAGTGATTAAAATTGGAACAGTTTTCCATCAGAAAATGCTGATTTGATAAAAAGCAGAACGTTCTGCATAAGTGCATCATAAAAATCTAACTAAAAAGAAAAGCTGAAACTTTCCTCTTAACTTTAACCGCATCAGTTTTTTATTGTCATTTTATCAATGTTATTAATCGCTGCTCTTAATCTACTTCATTCAGTGGTCAAACCAAGATTTAAGAAATGTTACCGGGATGATTTAGGAGCAGTGATACTTCGATAACGTGTGGAAGGAGAGGGAAGGAAGAAGGAAGAGAAGAAACTCTGTATACCACTGGTTCTCCTTCATGTTAACTCTCATTTTGATGTGTTAGCAAATACTGGCCTATTTTGAACATCAATCTTAATATCAATAATAGTTAAGGAAGTGAAAATATGATGTCAGTTAATCTTTTTGAAACAAAATGTCGGAAATTCTGTTTTACCAGCAAAATTTTACTGCATTTTTTTGTTACTATTTAGATTTTTTTTTTTTTTTATTTCTATGAAACAGGAATTTCAGGCCCTATCTCCAAGATCAGATCACCCCTCTTATGTAGCATCTCAATGTCACTCAAGATTTCAACCTACCATGATATTCCGGTCCTTTTGCTTCAAGATAAATCTGCTTCTGCTCCTTCAGGTTACACCAATGTTGGCGTTAGTGTAGCTGGGCCACAAAATGTGTATCTATCTCCTACATTATCCACAATGTAGAACAGCCACTGTGTTCCAACAACCAGCAGAAAAATCTGTGAAAATTTGCCACACTCAGTATACTACTTGTTTCTTGGCACGTCCCGTCTGCAGTCTCAAATACATTCTCGTTATTACTGGTGCAAGAGGCCTGGGATAAAGCTTTAAAAATAATGAAATAAAAAAGAAATTCTATCATCACAACACACGGAAAGCTCAAGCTGATGCAAGTTGCTTAGTTCTTACAAGTTTTGTAATGGATTTCTTGAAGTTCAGTTTCTTTGAGATAAGTTCCTTGAACTTCAGGCAGACCCGTATTAGAAGCTGAAATCCAAACCACCCAGATCGCCAAGGTTTGCAAATTGGATGGAAAATGTTACGGAAACAGATTTCTATTCTGTGTACTTTAAGCTGCCTGGGAAAACTCGGTATTAAAGATGCAAAATGCAAACAAACAAACAGCCTGATTTTTCTAAGTAAAAAAAAAAAATGCTAATGTGTTTTGTGGTTTTTGCATTAAGATTTGAGAGAGATGACGGTTTATCAAACTGAGCTGACTCAGTCTTTATGCTATTTGTTATTTCTGAGTTCCAGGGACATATTTCTTTCCCTCTGTACTTCTTTGACATCCCACAACATTAACATGCTTGAAGAAATATCTAGGACAATGAAAATAAGCAGTTGCATTCTGTGTTTTTCATTGGTTTGTTGTTGCTGCTTTGGGAGAGATTTGCCTCAAGTGGTCATATAGCTGATTAACATATTGAGTTACTAATTTGTGGTTAACTTTCAATAGGGTTCGTTTTACAACAACCCCTTAATTATATTATGCCATCACTCATTCATGTGTCAAAATACCATGTAAAACTGACAAGCAGGACTTTGATTGGATAATCACAAGATTTAATTTGAAAAGCAGTTTTTAAAACAAAAAAATCTGGAAAGACTCACAATAAACTCTGTGAGGAAAATATTCACTTCCCGAGTACCCTTCCAGGCACAAAACAGCCCTTTTTCCCTCCACATCAACAGACATCTAACTGGCATCTTAATAAGATCCATCAAGACCTAATAAGGCAGCTTCATTAACATGATTATCACCTTATTAATAATTCACAGGTTGGTAGAAGTACAGTACTTACAGGATTATAATGCATCATTTTAAACATGAAAAGAATATTATTGTAATACTCATTAAGGTGATCTCTGCTGAAGTAAAATTTGTAGCACATATATTTGTATTTTCTTAACGCAGTTAAATAGCCTACATCCCCTAATGTAGAAACAGTGCTTAATATAATATCTTGCTATTATGCAAGAATCTGTGATTAGACTTTCAGGGCATTTGGAATTAGATCCAGAAAAGGTCTTAAGTACCTCATCTGAGCAAAATGCAGATGTTTACAACTAAGGAGACTGTTCACTCAAATAAAGGCCCTAAAATAAAAACAGCTTTCAGTATTTCGCGTTGAAGTGTGATCTGATAAAATGCACCATCAATTTCAGAAAAGGGCTTGAAGCTCAGGACCTCTGCCCTGAAGGAACACTTCAGCACTTGAGCCCACAATCAGATTCTGGCTGGTCTATCATCGCTGAATCTTACACTCTGTTCTACACAGAAGGGAGAATGCAGACGTTCATCTAAGCCAGGAGAATATGGAAAAATCCACAAAGTGTGGGTCTGAACCCCTCTTAACTTCAGGAAAAATAAAAAAAAAGCCACAGGTCCTTTAATTTAAATTAATCTCATTAGATTTTAAATGTTTTTTACATTTGTGCTACACATGGCGGTGGTGAACTGTATTATTACAGACTGGAATTTATGGCTTTATTTATAATGACCTAGTGATGTTTGGATGCAAAAATCAGTTGACATTTATGGTAAAAATGTCACTGACTCCACCAGGCTTTGGATCAGGCCCACACACTGTCATTTGGGAGATCAGCGTGAGAAATGATTAAGAGATTATCTCATTTGGAGATCATTTAGAAATCTCAAAATGAGATTTATCTCATTAAGACATAGAAGACTTTTGTTACCCTTTGCTACAGAATGTAAAAATAAAGTTAACTCTTAGTGGATTCTTTCCAAATGGTAACTACCGTGACCAACCGTTGTGAGCAATTATAGGCAATAAGCTTCCAACCCCTCTTAAAAAATCACTTTGAATGGGTTTTCAGCCTGGGAACCATGATTATTTGGTGGGCCCGGCTGGCTTCAAAGGCTGATTTGGAACTGATTATTAACTTCTTACGCCCTGCTTCTGTTTCCAGATCAAGCTCATTGCAGAGCTGTGGTGAGAACAAATTCACCATCTTGATGACCGTTTGGGACTTGGTCTGTCCCGACCTTACATGTGAACTATGTACACTCTCCTCAGTTTAAGAAGAATTGCCCGTGGAGAAAGAGACAAATCCAACACTGAGTGCATTTTTAACTGGTTAGCAGAGTGAGATGAATGGGCCTGAAGACAGAAAGGGCCCCCCAGAGGCTAACTGGTCACGCCAGAAAACCGGTAGGCCTAAAACAACTTCAAGGAAGCGTAGGTTAACGTCACCGCTGGTTTGCAAGACTCTAATCTTTTCAACAGTTCTGAGCTTAGAATCATAGAACCATAGAATGGTTAGAGTTGGAAGGGACCTTAAACTTCATCCAGTTCCAACCCCCCTGCCCTGGGCAGGGACACCTCCCACCAGACCAGGTTGCTCCAAGCCCCATCCAGCCT
>JAOXJK010000012.1:57505872-57520148 GCA_025774025.1 Xenus cinereus | reverse complement strand
AGGGTTCTAATTTTCTATGCTTGTTTACTAAATGATCTGTTGAATGCAAAATAGTGGTTGGATTCATATTCTGACTTATTTCTTGTACAAAAACTGATCTGAAGCATAATGTCCCTCTTATTATTTGAAAGAGAAGCTTGCTTTCATACACTTGTTACAAAAAATAAGTATCCAGATGAAAATTAACTACTAACTGCCTGGGGGAAAATGTTGTTTGTTCTATAAATCGCTACAAAGTCAGCTACTACGAGAATTTTTTACAAAGATTTTTTTTAAAAAAAAACCCCAAAACATGACATACTGGTACTCAAAGACGAATTGAGGACTTAACAGCGCACACATGCAGAAAAAAAAAAAAAAGCCGAGATACAAAACATGGGGTTTAATTTGTTTACATCTTCATTATTTCATGCAGCAGGAACCCAGACAGTCATGGTATAAAGCCCCAGCCCTCTCAACTGATTCACTCTGGGGTTAGAACAGGGCAGTAGAACCCCCCTTAGAATGTGTAAAAAATGGGAACAAGCGTATTTATTTACTGCACATGAAAGAATGAACACCACACCCAAGAAGACACCTTTATGTTAGGCATCCCAATTTACTTCTAATTCTGGTTTATTGGGTTCTGGTTTGTTAGGACATCTTCTGGAAAAAACTTGTGCAATGGATGCCTGACATCTTTAAGTTAGGGATCCAAATCTACTTCTAATTCTGGTTTATTTGATTCTGGCTTGTTAGGACATCCTGTGGAAAGGACTCATGGAATGGATGCCTGCCAAGAAGAGGTGGCTGAGGTTACCTGACCTGCTTTCCCAAATCCCCGCTTGGCTTCCCTTACAGCTAACAACCCACTGCTTAGTGTCAGTCAATCCAGTCCCAGATTAAATGAGCACATCCTAAGGGTTCTCATTAGTTTTGATACCACCTCTGACCTTTATGAAAGGAAGCTAAAAATTCCCCCCGTTGTATTCAAATTTTCCTTGTCAATCTGTGTCTTCCCTGCTGAAGCTTTCACTGAAACACTTCAGACCGTTTTATAATCACTTCTGGAAAAAGGTCCTAGGTCTGTCCCAAAGCTCTTATCAACCAGCTTGAAAATTCTCAATTCTTTGCAACATGGTCTTTAGGGCATCAGCCCTTCTTGAGCTTGTACAGAACAATTCCACGCACTTCCCATAGAGTTTAGCTGCCCCACTGCGGCTCGGACCCAGCCAGGAACCTCAAGGAGAAGCGGGAAGCCTCTGGTGGTTGGAATGAAGAATATTATGCCTGATGATTCAAACGGCAGTTCTCATGGACCTGTTCCCTTACTAATTAACAGCAGAATTAGTAAAGCCACCCAGTGGACTTTGATCTGCAGCTGAGGAGTGGGAGGTTCATGTATACTCTATGTACATCAGAAGGTCAGCCATCAATTAGGTGTATCTCTGAAGTCCTTACTGATGTTATGAACAGGCACATCTTTCAGCAACAATCTGAGTAATTCATTTTGTGATCCTGGCTCCCTGTGAAGGTACTGTGTTCCCTTCAAAGTAAAACTTAGAGCCATAGAATCATAGAACGGTTCGGGTTGGAAGGGACCTTAAAGATCATCGAGTTCCAACCCCCCTGCCCTGAGCAGGGACACCTCCCACCAGACCAGGTTGCTCCAAGCCCTATCCAGCCTGGCCTTGAACCCCTCCAGGGATGGGGCAGCCACAGCATCTCTGGGCTTTTCCACAACTGAACATGGACTTTTATTGCCCAGTGGATATTTTAAGTGGACATTTTATTGCCCTGCAGAACGTTACTCCAGACATACCAACCCAGAGCTGCCTCCTCACCACTGCAGAGCAGATAAGCTATGGGGCAGTGAGCTGCTTCACCATATCTGCCATACATCTACTTGCCAAGATAGTCTCCAATGTTTTGTTTTTTAAAAGTTGGCAAAATTTTGGCAGCACAGGGGATTTTCAGAAATGATACCTATCAAAGATGCTCACAGCAAGTTATTTGTCTAGTGTACAGAACATAAAACCTAGCACAAAAAGTACAGCAAATAATTTTGACATATGGATGTGAAATATTTTAATGATGTGGCAGTATATCCCATGGTATTAACAGTGAAAATATAGTTAGGAATCATATACAAATCGCAACATATATTTTAAAAAGTAGACTTTTCAGTGTGACCAAAATGTGGCTAAACCAACCCTTGGGCCCTGTTACAAGTTCCAGAGCTTCAAGAAAGATGGTCTTCTGGAGATAGGGCTCAGACTATGTTATCTGTTATCATCAGCTCATTTGCTATGATTCTGTGAAGTATAACATTAATTTCAATTACAAAGACATGGACGGACAATCCACTGCAAAACATGAGTAGTTCCAGATCAATGACTGAAATGTCTTTAACTGAACATGTATTAATAACTATTAAAAATAATAGATGTATTTTTATGCTGATTTTATGGACTGGAAGTGCAGATGCTTCAATGAACACTAGAGGGTAAATAATTTATAGTTGTCTGGAGAAAGATATTGACTAGTAGTTCAAATTGTCTAAATACATATGATAACTTCTTGATACAAGATTATCATACTCTAAATTATCCATTCTTTACAGACTGAATTCCTAGTCAATCAATTTAATTGGATATTATTCTAGTTTTGTAAGCTCCACAATTTTTTAAATCATCTGATGTCAGCAAAAAAGTCATACTTAACAGTCAAAGAAAACTAAAAATTAACTGACAGCTCTACCTTCCATGTGCCATTCAAATTGCACACATTTCATGTCTTAATTTGCTGCCATTTTAAAAACCTCTATCCAGGTGATTAAGACAGACAGATTTTGTGTATTCTAAAATACATCACTCAGTACCAATTAGATAGATCAGTATCTGTATCTCTGATATGAACAGAATTAAACTTTTGGAACTACAAATCCTTAAGAACTAAATTCTGAAGGGTTCATCCTATCTAGAAATAAACTTGATCAGTAAACAAAAAATAGTAATCGATTAGGAGAATTATGCAGAAGCCAATAACCTCTTAAATATCCAAATTCCTGTTCTCCCCGCTCCTGCGGTCAGACACCGAAGCACACTGTATCATTCCAGCTCCACCTCCAGTTCCCTGAAATCACTGGCAAAAGCACATTTAACAATTCAACCTTGGGTAAGGTTGCTGGTGTTTGTTTATTTATTATTATGTCCCCAGAAGTCAATGTCTGTTATTTTCATTTTATCTTTCTTTCCCCATCTTTGCTAAGTTTATGAGAGCGAAGTCCCTTATTATTTCAAGCATGAAATTACTCAAGTCGTATAAGTCACACTAGCTGAGAAGTTATTCCCAGAAACTCAGGCTTTAGGTATAAAGTCAATTTGGCAGCCGGATTGCCTATGTGTATTCAATTCAATTTAAACAAATCTGGAACAACGCAAAGCTCGTATTCGAAGAGTGAATCTGTGGCTCTGGTTCCTGCTTTGAAAGTATTTGTGGTGCCTTTCTACAAAAATCAGATTTCATAAATGCTCCTTAACAATCTAAGGGATATTTCACTGTATACATCACTGTTACTGAAAAGAAATTAGAGAACCATCACCGAAAAATTTTTGCTGCCATCAGTTGTGTTATAAACATTGGGTTTTGCACACCACTCTCTCTGTTCTTATTAAAGGCATATATAACACATGCCCAGATTTACATTTGAGGCTCATTCTTACAAATGGTTTGTATATTTATTCTGTTTCTACCTACAAAAGTGGTGAAAACGTGTAATGTGCAATAGAAACTGCAGGGAACCAAACCAGCTCCACGTTCTCTGCCTTCACCCACAGCCTCTGGACAGTTTTAGAGGAGCTCCCCTCCATAATAGATTTTTACACGCCCCAGCTGCGAACCACAAATGTGTGTGGCAAATGTGTCTGCTAGTCCATTCAATTTTCCCCTGAAAAATATCAGGAACATTACACAGAAGGAAGTTCTGATCCTTGCCCTTAAGGTTTCCACATCCCTTCTATCACAAAACATCAGGCAAAATGTATTTACATCTTTTCAACTCTCTATGGGTCCACTTCAGCTATTAGTATGGATTTGCCCTCTGGAACATATGAGCAGATGCCTGGTTTTCCCCTCTTGCTCTTCTGCCAGAGTCAAAGGACAAGAATCTCCTGGAATACAATATAATTATTTTCAATTAAATTAGTTGAAATGTCTCCTTGGGGCAGAAAGAAAGATGGAAAGAAAAAGAATGGAAGAAAGGAACACAGGAAGAAAGAAAACAAAACTTTGTAAGTATTAAATACCAATGCTGAAAAGTAACTATAATCCTCATTAAAACTGACACCAGAACAATTTTCCTTTGATATATACAGTATCTGTGTTATTAGAAGCATTTACATCTTTATACTCTGAATTACTATGAGATCTTGCATAACTGTGTGTTCGTTTCTTTCTATAATCAGAGTTATTAAAGCAAAGCATGGCATACACTGATTGATAAGTACAAATAACAAGCTATACTTCTAAATAATATTTTTCATTTTGGGAAGCAGAGCACTGTCTGAAATGGAAGAATAGTGATAAAACTCCAATCATGCCACGGAAATTCCAGTGAAAATTCTCTGAGAAATTCTCAGTCTGTGCTATCAGCACTGGCTTTGCATAAATGAGACATTTGCCAATAGATTATTTTCACTCCTACAAGCAGACTTGGAACAATTGTTGCGATTTCTCGTAATTATGATACAATTTTATTTATAGTTGAGTTCACAGTTGAGTCTTATTTTCTTTGTTTTAACATTTATCTCCTTTTATTCAGTTACTCCTGCACTTTTCATGTAGCTGCTATTTGCGACCGTGCCATCTTACAGTATTTTGGGAGATGCGTTCCTACCTCAAAACCATACAGCATATACGATACAGAGAATCTTGAGCTATCTTGACGTGCACCCACATCAGAAAAAAATGGCCAAATGGATCCCGATGCAGTTTTATGAGAAACATGGGCCATGTCTGACCTAGAAAGACTGACCTCACTCCACTGAATTCTGAATCTGAGCCATGTTCGAAATTTCACTACTTGCTTCCATCTTAAGGTCTTTCTAGTTTTGTTCTGCCTTCCTTTTCTAGACTTGGACAGAAGAATTTAAGGAAACTTTTATGCCATAACTTTGTGGACAGAATTCTCACTCATTAGACCTTTTTCTTGACATGTCTGTTTTTTTGATAGCCTGTAATTCTGAGTGTCCCTGTCTCACAATGTCAAAATCGGCTTACCTGGTCCCCACTGCCTTCAACTGCATTTTGCAGGACTCAACAACTGTATCAATCAGACACTTTCTCCCAAGTGAAGTATTCAGGTAAGGTCTTATATTCAAAAGTCTGTCTTCACTGAGAGTTGGGTTAGATCTTGATTCGTTAGACAGGGTTACTTGTAACGAGACACATAGTATAGTGAATTATCTGCTACATTTCCAATACCCAAGATCTAAACCCTTCAAGAACCCAGCAGAAGAGCTCCCTCTCTAGGCACAATTTCAAGTACAGTGACTCCAATCTTTCACTCAGCTTTACAATATTCTTCAAGGCAAACAAAAATACCAACCTTTTTAAGAGTGAAATACGGTCAGTAAAAAAATAATGGCTCTTACTATCAACTGATTATGTTCCAGCAGAAAATAGTTAGAAGTAGCAAATTCATTTTCTTTCTGCAAGATAATTTCTTCCCTGTCAGCTCAATAAAGCCCATATAAACGGTCAACATTAATATGTAAGGTCAGTCCATTCTGTGTTTCCATCAGAAAGGTTCCTTGATATTACAGTAGATTTTACTTTGTGAGATGATCCTCACTGCCTTGCACTTATGAGAAAGGAAGATTTTTTGCCCTTTACAAAAAACCCTCAAGATATACACACATGGCGTCTCAACATGATGAAAACTCCATGGTCTGAGCTACCAAATTTCAGATTTAATATAAAGCCAAAAGCAATTTCCTTTCCCAGTGAGGAGAAAAATAAAATCAACTCTGAACATGCTTCACAATGGACATAATGCTTCTGCTGGTATTTCATGAAAGGTAAATTTTCAGCAACCAGAGGGGAGTGGGTTTTTTTACTTCAGAATATAAACATTCTCTGTGACAACAAGAATTCTGAACTAAATATTCATTACAAATACGGAGAAAGGTGAGTGAAGACTGGGAGGACCATTTCTATGGGACTTGACTTAATGCTACAGCAAGACATTCAATTCAGAAGTAAGAGAAATACGTCTACCAGTCCTAAAATCCAAATGAATCTTCTCTTCTGGTTTGAAACAGCAGTAGGAACCAGGCCAGAATCGGTCAGAGAAGATTATATCTCACTTCCTTATGCCTGAAACCAACAACCATCTTCCTCTAGCCTCTCTAAGGCCATATTCTCTGCTGCTGTCTAGCCTTCCTGGGGGGCAGATTCAGACTGGATATAAGGAAGAAATTTTTCACAAAGACAATGGTGAGACACTGGAACAGGTTACCCAGAGAAGCTGTGGATGCCTCATCCCTGGCGACATTCCAGCTCAGGCTGGATGGCACTCTGAGCAACCTGATTGAGCGTGAGACGTCCCTGCCCACGGCAGAGGGGTTTTAAAGGTCCCTTCCAACCCAAACCATTTTATGAACCAGAAGCCGAAAGGGGTTGGTTGATAAACAAGTTGACAGCAAACAGATCAAAAGGGGAGGAGGAGGGATGCTAAATACTTCAGTAGCAGTGCGGGGAGGAGGCAAGGAGATAAAGGAAGAGGAGAAGCAGGATGCTTCCTACTAGTTAGGTTTTAAAGTTCACGGTTCTTCAATGTCTATCTGTCCACACAACAGACAAAACTAACTTCAATGGTCTATAACCTGGTTGGGGCAGATGACATTTGTGCAGACAGAGGGAAAGGAGAAGGCAGAAAATGAGTTACCATAATGACCATCCTTTAATTCACAGTACAGTGCAGTAATGGTTCCTAGGAATTTACAAGCACGACGCAAAGTAACTTCAAAAGAAAAAGGAAAAATAACATGCTTCATTTACTATGTTCAGAGAAACATCAATCAGATTTCATATAACTATCAGAGGAGGATAATTACTATCTATCTTTAACATTGCCAGACATCTGAATTGCTTCATTTCTTATCAACTTCTCCTTTCACAGTTTCTTTGTACTATTATCCTACTTATTATCTTAGGACTATCAATTAAAATTTGATGACAAGAAAAAAATCTTGCTCCTTCAGTTAGACAGAACAGTATACAATATTATTACAATTGGTTACAAAATAAATCTCACAGTGACTTTTAAATAAACAAAAAAATTAGATTTTAATGCTGATAGTATGTCCATTTCGTCCAGTTAAATCAGTGGCTTATTCAAGAGGAAAGATGAGCACTACCGTATCTCCTCCATCCTGTACTGGCCCAGAGCATAAGCTCAACACAAATGTGAGTCCGACAGACATAAGCAAATAGTACACAGGCTCTGCAACTCCGTAACAAATAGTTTTCCATCATTCCTACATCTTTCTTGGAAACACTATACCCCCAGCAACAGAAACATTTGCTAGACATGGGAAGTAGAAGTTGCAGAAGAGAAATAGCTGAAAGCTCTTCAAGATCAGTAAGATAAAAATGATAATGGGGACTCAAGAGAAATTAGGGTCCTGGTGCTGTTTTGTAATATAAAGAACGTAATCCAAACAGCTGTCGCCAAATGCTGTCTGCCTTCAGAATTTTAAGAGTGTCAACACGCTTCAACGTGTCCTTCACCAGCGATACCTTTCGTCTTGCCACAAGAAGAAGCAGCACCAGTGTTTTGATGAAAATTCTTAGTCTGTGGAGGTTGTGCGTTGTTCTGATTGACCTACCTACCCCCATTCTGGCTGACCCACCCACCGACACCGCAGGGAACCAGAGCTGCTTCTGCAGCAGCGGGGAAATATTTCTGTCAGAGTTCTGGCCATCCCATCTTTTCCTTTTGCTCGTTTCCTTCGCTTGATATCTACATCACCCACTAAAATTTAGAGACTCGCAGGTAGTTTCATGGAACTCAGTGATGGTTTTATCATCAACCAACAGGGTTGTTGGTTGAATGTCCAAGCTCTCACTGGACATTCGCTCAGTGCTGAGGCATATTTAGCACACTTGGCAGGACAAGTGCTCTTCATGGCTCCAGATAAACTGCTTAATAGTGACTGACACTGAGACAATCTGAGAGACTGCTATGCACTGAAAAGGTATTTTCATTTTCCTGAAGGTAGAGGGAAAGATGTCACTTACAAGCAGAAAGAACTGAACAACATCCGACTGGATTACGAAAACTTTCAACATAATTCACTGAGAAACCGTTGGAAAATGCTTGCCCCTCTGAAGGGATGACCTCTCCACTTTGTTCCCCATATTTTTTAGGCAAATCAGATCTCATAAGCCTGCGAATCCTTCATTAAATAAGTCACGACGGGTACCAAATTGATATCACAAAATGAAAAAGGACTGGTAGGCTTGAGGGAAAGCTAAAACTTGAGTATTGCTTTACTTGCATACTTGATCCTCTGACTCTTATGTCAAATTTTCTCTCTTTCTCACACTAGCATATTCTACCCTGATGTCCTTTATCATTCAGAAACAAAAAGGGCTATTTAAAGTGCAATAAATTAAGATTTCCAAAGGATGTATCTAATGAAAACAGGCCTTTATTTTCACGTTTCTCAGCTTCACTGAGTAGATCTTTGTTCTGGAGTTAATTGACTCTTTCTGAGCACAGCTTTGATTTTTTGATCTGTTTGATGTTGTTTCAGCTTCTATTTGTTCAATGACCCACTGACAAATAGGTAAAAAAAAAAAAATGGAGCAAAAGCTCCATAGTTTTCATGCTGGAGAAAAGCAGGCACGTTCCCTCTTCAGCCACACGGAGAGCAGCGAGCAGAAAGCTCGCTCGTATCACCTCCAAGAAGACAATGGTTTCAAAGTAGAATAGCTTTATGTAATAGGGAACACAGATGGGGAAAAAAGAGCATTATAGTCAGAATAATATAGGAAATGAGATTCTGGAACCATTTGCTTAATTTGGAAAGAAAGGGCTACTTTTCAGGGGAAAAAAATAACCAAAACCCAACCAACAAACAACCAACAAACAACCAAAAAACCCCACAACAACTCCAAAATAAAGAAAAAATCAAGTTGGAGTTTTTCTTAGTTTGTTTTTTTTTTTCATTTTGGATTTTATTCATTTGTTCAGAAATCCCCCCAAATAATTTTTATATCATCAGGCTTCTTTTTCTTTTCTGCCAAAGATTCAAGTGTCTCATTCTGAAAATATAAGTAAGAGAAATTTCTACCTTTCTTTTTTTCCATTTGAAGTCAAATGCTAAGTAAACGCATTCAAGTTTTTTTCTTTCGCTTGTTTCTGTAACCTTCCCAACATTCATTTCTACATTTGTATTGTAGAACCAATTTATTTTACATAACCTGGCTTTTGTTAATGATGAATTCAGGATGCTCAACAAACACAACTTCGTTCCATTCTTTCTAAGGGTGGGGCTACGGGAACGCTCCCGCAGCATCTTAAAAGTACTACCTAAATCACAAGAGGACACAGCTCCATTTAACTGCAAGAGCTTCCTCAAGAGCTGATAATCCGGGGGTCTGAGAGGAAAAACCTCCCTGGAGCTCTTGTTAGCTTGGAAAAGTGCCCAGCTTGCATCAGGTTAGCATAAACCACCGCGCACCTGGCAGCACACGTCCCTGCATCCCTCTGTGCATTTCTCTGCTCCGCTAACACAGTACTCAAAGCAAGCAGGAATTTTTTTTTAGTTTTTATACTGTTCCAAGCTCCATTCAACAAAACAGAACCTAAGACTTCGTTTTCAAAGGTTCCAAGCTTTTCCTTTTATTCATTAAGTCACAACTAGTGAACAGTGTTCTCTGATTTAATACTAAGGACTGTGCGAAGAAATTATTCATACACTTTGCCATTTGCTGACCAGCCCGTTACCCTGTGGGAGCAGTGAAACTAATGCCACGGTAGGTAACACTCCATAGGAATAAGGATGGCAAAACCTGGGTCCCTGTTGCGTTCCGTAAGGTGTTATTTGGTGGGGTTGCTGCGATCTACAGTCAGGGGCTGGAAGACCATTCTGACGGGCGCCATACAGGCACTCAGCATCTTCTGGAAGAAACAGATGTTTGACTGCAGAATAAAGGTGTATTTAAAATACTTGGTTGTGTCATTCTACACAAAACATACGGGGTGCCTTTCCTTTCTCCATTCCATGTGACCGACTGGAAGCCCAACACTATGCAGCAGAAAATAAGTAAACATGGGAAAGAAAGAAAGAAAACCATAATGAATTTCCAAGGGAGTGGGAAAAGATGTTCATACACAAGTTTTAAAGAGTGGACCACCCTCTAATTTCACGAATGAGTCTTGTGTAACTGATGTAAAGCTACTCTTCTGAAGCACATTAATTCCTGGTTAAAACCCCCCAAAACAGAATCACTGAGTTGCCTCACAGCATCTGCTGCTTAATAACGTCACGTAGAAAAATTAGAAAGATGATGGAATTCATGCATGGAATTCATAATGTAGCACCTTTCTTCCCCAGCCTGTCATTTGATCAGATGAGGGTAATCATATTTTCAAATGAAAAGTGGGCCAGCAGAAGGCGGCTGGTCTAAGATATAATTTCTGTGAAACATTTGGTACACGTTTGGTTGGTTCTCGTTGCATCAATGTAATTTCTTTTGAGGTTTACCTCTGGTAGCTTTTTAAAGGGGCTGAATATGGGAACTAGTCTAGGACACAGGTTTTTTTGGATATATTTTTAGCTGATGTGGACAGTCTTTGTTAATATATTCCATTGTTCAATAACAGCAAACCTATATTTTGCCAAAGTCTATTGTGCTTTAAAATGTTCTACTTTAAAAAAGAATTGTAGCTCTTTATGTACTCGTATGTCTACCCAGGTCTACTGTCATGACAGTTTGACAGTAACACGTCAACATTTCCACATTAGCTTGATCTGCCTTCTTAATTATTAACAGAAAAAAAAGGTCTGCTTCACAAAGGTTCTCTTCATGAGTTTCACTGTCTGGAAATACCTTCCTGCTATTCCAATCAATTCATATATATCTATATCTATATGTGTGTGTGTGTGTATATATGAATTTCAGTTAAATAGGACAATTACAGGGGAGACTCCCATAAAGCTCAAGAAAGCTTTCTGAAGATAACAAAAATGAAGTGCATAGACCTTTGGTGTCAGCCACAAAATTACGTCTGTGTTCATCTACACAAGACAGGGCCATAGAAAATAACTTTGTGATCGATGTTAATCCTCAAAGAGATGATGACTGATATGAGGTGCTAAAATATTTCACAGTACTTGCAGTATTTCCTATTGTAAAGATCCAGCTACCGTCATTCAGTTAATGCCTTGGCATGGTTACATATTAACAGTTTAAATTACCCAAAAGGACAACTAAGACAACTTCAAGACTTTCAGCTGTATGACTTTTTTTTTTTTCATCACAGTTTTATATCAAAAACCAGAAAGATTCATTTCAAAGAGCCACCGGAGATAAATAGCTGGTATCTGGAATACAACTGAGAAATGTCTAATTGAACTGCACTGAATTCTCATCTCTGGTGCACTAAAATAACTCCAACGCAACTTTGCCGGAATTCAGTTTAATTACTGGTGCTGTACACCAGTAATGTGAGACGGTAAGATCTATAAAAAGCTTTTGATAATAGAATTTATGCAAGTATTTAATTATACAAGGGAAAAAAAAAAAAGTTCCATGGTCTAAAAAGAATGGTCTGACACACTGGCTCATCCAGGTAAGCCACCGGTGTGTCCCAACCGCATGTCGTATTTCATCCTGGGCAGACTGGCTTCTGCAACTCCAAATTCACAGAAGGCTTTTTTTTTTTCTTAGAGAAATTACGCATTATTATCCAGACACTGGAAGAGGCTGCCCGGGGAGGTGGTTGAGTCCCCATCCCTGAACGTATTTAAGAGTCATTTAGATGTGGTGGTGGGAGATATGGTGCAGGGGAGAACTTTGTAGAGTGGGGTTGATGGTTGGACTCGATGATCCCAAGGGTCTTTTCCAATCTGAGTGATTCTATGATTTTAAGTTTCTTTTCTTCCTCCTATACACAGCAGATCCCAAACACAGGAGACCTTGCTTCCTACGTGTCCGACTGACTCTAAATGCATTTGAACAGTATCAAGCATCCACTACTTCCATTATTAAGTAGCCTCGCCTTTGATCTGAAGATCTGACAGGGCAGAATTATGAAATTGTGGACCACGCTCAGTGGAAGAATTTGACGGACACCTGTATCTTTGCATGACAACCATTGCTCCATGGACATTTGCATGTGTGAGACAGGAAAAGTATATACTACCTATATTCAATTGACCCAGGGTATTTAAAAATTACTTATAATAAACATATTGCAAATATCTCACTATGTTCCAAATTAATTCTTGGATGAGAAACATGTATCACATGCCTTTTTTCCAGATTCTGATTTTATTGCCCTTTTGCTAAATTAAAATTAACCTTAGAAGACTTATTAAGTAATCTGTCCCTGCCTGAAGGATCATCCCCTGTCCCAGATGGAATTGCATGTAAAGCCCCAAAACTCAGCAAAACTTTTATGTAACTTCCTGAAATGATTCTGCTCAAGAGAAAGCTCAAAGCAACTTCATTTTTCTGTTACCAACAATATAGCAAAACACATTGGACAGCTTTATTGTCTGCATGCATGTGTACATGGAAAGATTATTGGCTTGCTCAGCTCAGAAACTCTCTTTCATAGACATTCATTTATTATTTTTTTAATTAGGTGCAACTATTTCCACGCAAGCAAAAATAAATATTTTAAAATAAAAGATTTAAACATATACTGTTTTAATTTAAAGGTCATAATTAAAACTTACAATAATGATAAATTTATATGTGAAATTTAGGGTCATTAATATCAACAATATACTGAACAGACACTTCTATTACACTGTCCTTCAGTAATGAGAATTGTAGCTGAATAGTCATTTGGAGTTTTTTACTCCAAATGTGTTTATGCATACAGTTGTCCTGTTTCAACCAAGAATTTAATAAAACAGTTATCATTATCAAAGACTTATTCATGAATGTTTGGGTGTCTTCAGGGGTTTATTTTAAAGCCTTGTTTAAATGCCCAGTTGAATACAGATGACCTACTGGGTCTCTTGGATAAGGTTCTTGTGAGTCTTCTAGATCTTCTCCTAAATAAACATTTTCTGTGTGTGTTTCTAGTACTAATGACATATTTTGGTTGCTCCTTGAAGGAGGTATAAATCCATTATTAAACATATTTAGTAGCAATAGCACATAGACCTCTTCCGAATTTAAGACTTCAAGCAGAAAAACTTGACTGTGAATGGGAATTGTTTAAAAACACTTTAGCTAATGCTTGACAACACATATGGTGGTTGAGAGAGCTGCCTGAGGACTGGAGGAAAGCAGATGTCACTCCTATCTTAGGGCAAGAAGGAGGATGCGGGGAACTACAGGCCTGTCATCCTCGCTGCGGTCCCTGGGAAGGCGATGAAGCAGCTCATCCTGGAAACCATTTCCAAGCACATGAAGGACAAGAAAATAATTAGGAGTAGTCAGCATGGCTTCACCAAGGGGAAGTCATGCTTGACCAACCTGGTAAAATCCTATGATGAAATGACTGGCCTGGTAGATGAGAGGAGAGGATTTGATAGCTGTCTACCTGGTCTTTGGTAAGGCCTTTGGCGCTGTCTTCCATAAGATCCCCATAGAAAAGCTGATGAAGTGTGGGCTGCATGAGCAGAAAGTGAAGTGGGTTAAAAACTGGTTGAACTGCTGGGCCCAGAGAGAGGCAGGAAGTCTAGCTGGGGCAGTGTACCATTGGGATCAGGACTTGGTCCAGTCCTGTTCAACTTCTTTGTTAATTATCTGGATGATGTGCACCCTCAGCAAGTTTCCTGAGGACATAAAACTCAGGAGCAAGTGAGGAGTGGCTAATATGCCAGAGGGTCATGCTGTCATCCAGGGGGATCTCAATAGGCTGGAGAAATGGGCTGACAGGAACCTGTCAGGCAATGATTAGGGGCCTGGAGCATCTCCCTTACAAGGAAAGGCTGAGGGACTTGGGGCTTTTTAGTCTGGAGAAGACTGAAGGGGGATCTGATCAACGCCTATAAATACTTCAAGGGTGGGTGTCAGGAGGATGGGGCCAGTCTTTTTTCAGT
>JAOXJK010000012.1:57493570-57505772 GCA_025774025.1 Xenus cinereus | reverse complement strand
CGTTCCTGTGGGACCTGCTCTGGGTGGCCCTGCTCTGGCAGGGGGTTGGACTAGATGATCTCCAGAGGTCCCTTCCACCCCATATCATTCTGTGATTCTGTGTGTAATGGCACACACTGAAACTCAGGAGGTTCCCTCTGAACATCTGGGAAAACTTCTTCATTATAAGGTTGACCAAGTGCTGGCACAGGTTGTCCAGGGAGGTTGTGGAGTATCTCCTTAGAGAGGAGATAGAACCAGGGAGATTGTTGAGTATCTGTAGCCCTCTGGACATGGGTCTGGACAGCCCAGGTGACCCTGCCCGAGCAAGGCAAGATGACTTCCAGCAGTCCCTTACAACCTTAACCATTCTGTGACTCTGTAAATCAGAATCTAACAAATACAGAAAAATTATAAGCAAAAGGATGCAAGACTTAATTTATGTATGCACAGAAACATAATGGAAAAAAAATAAAAATAAAACAAAAAAGCAGGTTTGTTTTTCGTAAAAAAAAGAGGTGAGAGAAGAAATGAGGTGCAGAAGGATCCACACCAAAAGACTGCTACATACAGGTGGTGAAATTGCCAGTCCTGTAAAAAAGACAGTAACAAACAGTGTTAGGAAAACAAACAAGGCTGCATAGTCAGATCCAGAGTGGCAAAAAACCAATTTACATTCTAATAAAAACTGAGGAAGATGTTAAAGAGAAGCTAACAAGGCTAGACAGTTTCAGAACATCAGGGCAACCTGTATCTGAGAACGTCTCTGACCACTGGTACTGCCGATCTTCTGTAACCCTTGGAACACCAAGGAAACTCCAAAAGATTTTAGGAAAGTACAGTGTGCAGATATTGAAGAAGATGACCTGCATAATTACAAGTCACTCCGACTAATGCTGCTGCTAGACAAAATAACAGAACCCCATTAATAAAAATTTAAAGGATGTAAATGTAATTAGTGCAAACCAACATGGGTTTATAAAAAATAGATCTTGTCAAAGTAGCCTGATGTTTTGAAGGCAGGGTTTTTTTTTTTCTGAAATGACAAATTTGGATCACATAAAATTTGCATATATATGCATTTATGTCTGTTTCTGCCTTCACCGTAATAGTATGCATTTGGAATTCTGAAGGCATTTGACTGACACTATTTTAACCAAGATTCAGAGTTATTATAAATCTGACATGCTAAATATCTCACCATTTAACCATGGCAAAGAAAATGAGTGGTTCCTAGTGAGAACTGGTGGAAATCTGATTTTCTACCCTTCGTTATTTAACATCTTCATTATTTGAACTGCAGAAAAATGCGTACTCTTTGAAGCTGAAGATGACTTGAAATTGAAGTTTACACACGTCGCAAGTTTGGAACCTCTAGGTCAGATGGTAAAAGGAAACATTAGGCATTTTAATGTGGCGATGTGTAAAGTCATATACCTCGGATAAAGAACATCGTTCCGGACTAAGACATTCCATGCTGTGACGAAATGTGTCAAAAGCTTGACAAGCGCAATAGTCAGAAAAGGAAGACAAAAGAAACTGTATCCTGCTGATAAATGAGACAGGGCATCTGGTGACAAGGGACATGGAGAAGGCTGAGGTACTCAACAACTTTTTTCCTCAAGTTTTCCCTGGCAATTGCATTTCCCCCATCTCTCAAGCCCCTGAATCTCAAGGCAGGGACTGGGGGAATGAAGTCCCACCCACTGTAGAAGAAGATCAGGTTTGAGACCATCCGAGGAACCTGAACATACATATGTCTATGGGACCTGATGAGATGTACCCTGGGGTTCTGAGGGAACTGGTAGATGTAGTTGTTACGCTGCTCTCCATCACATCTGAGAAGTCACGCAAGTCAAGCAAAGCCCCCAGCGACTGGAAAAGGGGAAACATTGCACCCATTTCAAAAAAGTGTAAGAATGAATACCCTGAGAAATACCAGCCAGCCTCACCACTGGGCCTGGGAAGATCATGGAACAGATTCTCCTAGAAGCTATGTCAAAGCATATGGATGACAGGGAGGTGATTAGAGAAAGACAACATGGCTTCACCAAGGGCAAATCGTGTCTGACTCATCTGTTGGCCTTCTAGGATGGAGTGACTGCCAACTGTACCCTGGGCTGCATCAAAAGAAGTGTCACCAGCAGGTCGTGGGAGGTGATTCTCCCCCTCTACTCTGGTCTCCAGAGACCCCACCTGGAGCACTGCGTCCAGCTCTGGGGCCTCCAGCACAAGAAAAGACATGGACCCATTAGAGCAGGCCCAGAGGAGGGCCATGAAAATGGTCAGAGGGCTTCTCCCTTTCATAAAGAAAGGCTGAGAGGGTTGGGGTTGTTTATCCTGGAGAAGAAAAGGCTCCAGGGACACCTTATTGCAGCTTTTCCATACTTAAAGGGGCTTACAAGAAAGACGGAGAAAGACTTTTTACCAGGGCATTTAGTGATAGGATGGGGGGAACTGTTTTAAACTAAAAGAGGGTAGATTTAAATAAAGACCAAAAGAAGAAATTCTAGAACAGGTTCTCAGAGAAGCTGCAGCTGCCCCATTCTTGGAAGTGTTCAAGGTCAAGCTGGACAGGGCTTTGAACAACCTGATCTAGTGGTAGATGTCCCTGCCTGTGGCTGGACTAGATGATCTATAAAGGTCCCTTCCAACCCAAACCATTTTATGCATAATTATAAACAGAGTTAATAAAAGCATTCCTTATAATGATATTCTAATAATTGTTTTTGGAAAAAATGAATCCTAACTTCAGTCATAATATCTGATTATCTGATTTAACACGCCAGGATTATGGCACAGCAATTAAGCGGTGAAGGAATTTCAATTGAGTTATTACCTGTGTACCTAGCTTTCACATATGGCTGAATTAATCAGGACTCAATGAAGACAATCTCCCTTAGTTTCAGGCTCAGCAAATTACTCGATGTGGTGATGAATCAATGAAAAACCAAGAGAAGCCAGTGGAGTCAGTTTATCGCTGGAGGAAAGGGTGGGGAGAGGGCAGAGAGCAAGGCGTAAGATGATTAATAAAATGAGAAAGGAGGTATGTGAGAAATGGCAAACAAATTAAGAGCAGAAGCAAATGGATCTGGCTGTGTGTGTTTTTGGAAGAAGGCTGGAACTGTAATGGATACCATCTCTTATATACAGGGAATTCCACTATCATTTCTAACAGCTTGGCTGTACCAGGGAAGAAGCAGGTAGGACATTCATCACGCAACTGACAGTACACCCAGCAGCATAATTTTTTTGGATGTAGAACCAAAGGAAAATGCATTAGAGAGAACAGCTTGCTGAAGCTCGGAAGCATGGAGCCAGCAGAGCCTGCCCTGTGCGGGACGTGCTTCTGACTCCATTTCTCACAGAAGCTCACTCTTCTCCCGATGCAATGCTGACGCTATGGACAGGGCAAACTACTCCTTCTGACCCCCCTCCTCAGCAGAAAAAAACATGTTACTGTATCATATGAGAGACAACCTCTCCTCAGCCTCCCCCCCCTTCTTTTTTTCATGGTCCAGAACCGTGGTGGGAGGCCGTTAGTTTTTATTTTTAATGATGCTTTAAAATAATTTATTTTCCTTATTTGTCATTTTTTCCTCATCCTTTTAAAGAAATTTGAATTTTTATCTGTATTCAGGGGAAAGAAAAGAACAGGTACAAGCCTTTTCTATGTCTCATTGACAATCTGGGCAGAGTCTACAGATCTCAGTAAGGCAACCGAGATTGAAAAATCAGTCAACAGTGGTGTAAATTAAAGATTTTTGTTTTCTTGGTTTTAGTACAGAATCAAAGAATCTTCATGGTTGGAAGGGACCTTTGAGATCATCAAGTCCAACCATAAATGGAACTGGGGGTAACATTACATCGCAATTTAATTGCGTTTCAAACTGTGTTTCAAGAACTTCTCACCAGTGACATTTAAACCCAGTATGTAAGATATGAAAACCAAAAAGATTGCAGTTCCCTTGCCTGCTGTGTTGCACCCCGTTGAATTCGGCCAATATCCTTTTAAGCTTTCACTCGTTATGGCAGTAATTCCTCTTTTTCTTCTCTGGCAAACTTTGCATCACAGACTTTAAGCTACCCCTTATGGAAACGGACCCTGGCAGTCTCCTCAGCTCATCTGCTGGTCTTATTTGTATTCCTGCTCTCTAAATCCCAGGTTTTCGTTGGCTTCACAGTAAATATCAGTGTAAGTACACAATACGATTGAGCAATCAATCAGGGACATAGCCAAGGCTTTATCATGATGTAGATGATAAAAAAAACGGGCAGTGGCACAGCTCTAGATCTGATGAAAGAAATGCTTATAGGCAGGTAATTTCTACGTTGTAGAAACAGAGAAAGAAGATAAAAACATAGTATATTCACGGCTAATTTCCCGGAGCAAAGGTTACAAAATATTACATGATATAGCAGTTACACAAAATCAAGCAGAATGTTTATGGTATAGTTAGGCAGATATCTAAACAGGTCATTAAATTTCTACAAGAAAGTGTTATTTTCTCTTTAAACTGGGACTTAAAATCTTCTAAAGAAACAAATAATAAATGTTCATTCTAAAATATGACATCCGTTTGTGGGATGGAAAATCTTTTGGCTAGGACAGTTCAAATACTCCCTGGCTACTAGAAAGTATTTTTAGCTGCTTATTTTATTTACGTGTTTAAAGTTGTAAACCAGCCTGAGCTTTTACTGATACAAACACAAAAACGGCGATGAAGTTCCTAGCTGTGCTGAGTGGATCTCAGTCATTGATTTATTTAAAATGTATTTTTAGAGTGTGTACACAGCAGAAAATAAAACACTTGATAAATATTTTAAATGTTGATAAATATTAACATCAAATTATGAACTGTAAGTTTAAATAAATCTTCCAGTTCCCTCAGTGGGCTCAGCATGACCACTTGAGTTAAACGTCTGGAAGAACGACCTCTACAGGAGACTGTAAAGCAAAAAAAAATCTCTAGATCTTTTGGGCAGAGGAAAGAGGTAACTGTGAATGTCAAGATCCTTTTTCTGCTCTGAATTAACAGTTGTTCAAGCTTGAGGAACAAATAGGAAACACCTGGCTACTACAGCAATGCATGAATACTGAGACCATTTCTCAGGAAAGGTCTCAACTTTGTAAAGTTGCTTGTAAAATTGCAGAGCTACCACAACCTGGATGTGCCCAACTTTTTGTAAATGTCAAACATCAGTGTGGGTACTGTTTTTATTATACCTACTGCATCTTCAAAGCTGGAACTCCAAATGGCTCAGAAGAATTGATTACTGATTACCACAATTTCCTACACCACCAGATTTAGAGCTGTAACATGTTCTGCAATTAGCTGGTGGTCTCAGATTATCTACCTACGCGATGCCAATAAAGTAGCTGAATAAATGAAGTGTGATGCAGATAAAATCAATATTCATTAAAGGGCTGAAGTCTGAAGAACCTTTTAATCATTTCTAGTATCTTATGCCAATGGACTGAATCAAGAACTTCTCGCTGACCAAAACCACAACCACACAGTTCTGAAAATCAGTGACATAACTTCTATTTCCTTCAGTGGGAGAAGACTCAAGCTACCAGACTGCACTCCTTGTCCCACAGATCTCCCCGATCTTCCAAAGAAGGATCCCGTGTTCATGTGGATTTTGGAAACCATGCCCTCATCAAATTACCTCTTTCTAAACACCATTATATTTTTAAATTTATTCTTTAAAATTTTGAAGTCTAACAAAATGGAAAAGTCAGAGTTTCATCTGATGAAGACGCCTGATATTGCTTCTCTAACATTTTCTATCTGAAGTGACTGAAACACATTTGCAAGTGCACTTTTGTAAGACCGACCATGATTGGTATTTAGGAAATGCAGACGTGGGTGGCGGCACACCTCAAGACTTAACTAGTTCTCTTATGTTTGACCCATGAGACAAATTGCTCATCAGCTTCTGCACATGGAGAAAAAGAAATTGTAGAAAACCCGCATAGTTTGTGCATATTTTGTTATTGCCCCAAGCATTAAGAGTATTACAAAGTCTTAAATATTCCTATAATTACCAAACATCGAACATGAACATATTTATAAGATTGAGAGATCCAAGTTGAAATTCCTAAAGAACTCCTACAGGAAAATCTACTGTCTGTCACATATCCATAGTGATGTGAATTATCCAAGTAGATGTTCAGTTTCTAATGTCTGATTAATATATTATAGATAAAGAATTTCCTGTCATAACTGCATCAACTGCAATAATCCTTCAAATGCGTTAAAAGTACCTGAGTGAAAAAATGAGAGATAATCAGAAAATATTTCTCTCCTCCTTGCACAAGAAACAGCCAACTTTCACAGAGACAGTTTTTCAATTCATAGTCTTTAAGCTCACTTTCAAACTTTCCTGCAGACTGGGCCACTTACTGAAGCCCTTTTTGTGCTTTATTCCATATCGGTGCACCAGAGTTTGAAAAAATAAATTGTGGGGAGTGAGGAATCGTGGAGACGCGCTGCCGAGCGAGAGCTGGGCAGGTGTTCTTGCAGTGATGGGAAGGAGGCCTTGGGAACAGTAAACGATGTCCTTGCATGGTAATATGAAATAGAGAGCAAGCTAACAAATAGATAACAATATACCAAAATGAGTAACAATGCCTAATTAGCCTAGGCAGGATAAACATTTAAATGTAGCCAATTGTATCGTTCCAACGGTGTATGGACGTTCACCCAAAACCCATCTGTGTAGAGAGCACGGCGCGTGATCAAAGAACAGAAACCATAGATGCTGTAAAAGAAAAACAACAAACGTCTTCGTTCTTGTCTCACGACTTGGCGGAGTCCGTGCCCTGATTGCCGCAGAAATGAATTAAAAATACAAGGAAAGGAAAAAGAACCCAAGCAAGAAATAGTTTTTAAAACATTAATTCAACGACATTTGCAACTGTTTCAGTGCCCACTGACCACATCACACTTTGAGTCAGAGTTTCCCTGTGTAGATGGATGTCACCCTGAGTAACTCAGTTCAATGCGGTTAAATAATAACCAATTAACAAAGTGGTGTTAGCCTGTTGAATGTTAATTTTATTATAAAGTGATATATGGCACCTTAAATAACAGTAATCTTAAATCTTACATGATACGTAAATTTTGGTTTAATTCATACCTAAAATGTTCTAAAAAAAAAAAAAAAAATATATATATTTATGTTTAATGTTACGAAATCCTATATTCCTAAAGGAAACTTAGGCCCTCAGTTTAAAAGTTTAGTATATTTGGGCTTTGACACCCAGGGGTGTCAAAGAAAAATGGTTAAGGTTTAGACTTCCATAAAAGCATTTGGTGTACTTGAAACTAAATTCTGTGGGATCTCTGACAACAGGTCCTAAACTAAGAAATTTTAATCAGGTCTAACAGAAACACAACTGGAATTGAGCAGATTTCACAAAATACCATTACGTCTGAAAAATTTCCTGGAAGAGAACTATTCCCGAATGTGAGTCTAATTAGAACATACGACATCCCCACGTGCCCAATATTCAAGCACCATGAACTGGAAGGATAGGTTCTCTAATTCTGTATAGTCCAGAACTCCCAAAAAGAAGTTTCTTGTGCAATGCCTTGCTCTTTCAAAGGGGACGTTTCACTTTTTAGTACTTTTTTCACTTACCCAAGCTATTACTGGAAGTTTGGGTGCCATGCAGTCAAAGCTAAAAGATGCATATTTTGCTTATCTACAAGTCTTAATGATTTACTATACTTGCTCCTCATTTGATTTCTGCATCAATTACAGTAAAATGCGGTTAAACTTCAGCAGTGGTACGGGACCTACTGCAAAAGCATGACAAGTAGCAGAGCTAGAAGTTTTACTAGTTCTGTACTGATCGGGTTTGCGTTGCACACAAACAGACACAACCAAAAATAAAACGTAGCCGGGAGAGACAATTACTTTTTAAGTGAGTTGCTTTCATAGAGAAGCAGACGATCCTATGATGAATCCCTTTAACATTCGCATTAAGAAGACAAGGTCGCTGTTTTGTGGCTTTTTGATAAGAACGCAGCTGAAAGTTAATCTACCCATAATCATATTCTTACCATTCCCTCTTTAAGCCATGGAAAAGACTATAAAGCACTAAATTTGTATTTTCTGTTCTACTTTTTATCTTGTGATGACCTCTCCTGGTTGAGACGTTCATTAGCCTTGATTCCAGAAGTTAAGACTGTTTTGATCCCTCTATGCTTTTTTAAAAAAAAAACCCGCAGAAATATAGAAGAATTTATTGCCAAGGTACAAAAAACGTTACTATGAACAGAATTTACAGTAAGATCTGAGTATTAGTGTGTGTGATGGTATATAACAGTGTATGTTTATTGTACTGCAGGATGGGCTTTCAACACCCACTTCATCCTCAGATAAAACTGAATGAGATTTGAAGCTTCCAACAGGATCCCTTCTGAATCAGTTATTAGGGAGAGACATCCTTTTAATGCCAGAGACAGACCTACTGACTTTGCAAAGTAAACAAACATTTCATCCCAAAAGTGATGTCTGATTCTGTTCTTTCCGAAAACTGTACCTTTTTCTATGCCAGCACAAGCAGACTGTAAGAAAACATTGAAGAGGAAGCTCGTATATAGGGATTGGTAATTCACTATATACCACCAATCTTGCATACTTCCTAAAACATAGAGTAAAGAATAAATCTGCTGTTGTTAACTCCTTCAAAGCCAAACCATAAAGTAGCAATGGAGGGGAAAAATAAAAATGTGGTTGGAAATCAGTTTTACCTCAAAGCTGCATTTCCCACAATTTTTAATTCTTTCAGAAGTATTCCCAAGGTGATGTTCAAAATCAAGTAATGAGGAAAAAAAAAAAAAAAGAGATAAAAACCTAAGTGCATTCTCTTGTCAAAAGAGAACAAAATTACCCCATGTCACTCACAATCAGTTGCACACAAGTGACAAACAAGCCCAGAAAACACAGCAGAGTGGCTGGTTTGGATAGCAAAGCGTGCAACAGCATAACCAGTTACGTGGTGCACCAAAACACTGTGACACAGCACTTGAGTTCCTACCCCGACACCACTTCCCAAGCACCCCTACGTTTTTACAAGAATTTTAAGCATGTACTGCAAGGAGAGAACTCCTTTAGTAATTTTAAGGCTGACGTGTACCTCTGGCTGTATTTCTGTTTCCAGTAAACAAATCCAGCTCCATTTCACTTTCAGAAGTGAGTCAGAAATAAAATGCTATAGATTACATAAGGAGTGAAGTGTATAAGCTCTTGGAAGGTGAATTAATATGAAGAAATCTTTGAATGCCTGAAAAAAAATTGCCAAGATGGGAATGCATATGAGTAAATTGTAATTAAGATTATATATATCCTTTACTCATGGAATTTCTGGTTATAGTGATGTTACCATAGCCATTAACTTATCTACTAACTTTCAAAAGTTAAAGATTTGTTGGTTGAGCAATCTGATAACCCACTGTAGGTCATTTTCAAGTTAAACTACAGCCATTAGTTACCCAATGACAAAAAAACCCACGTTCAGAAATCCTATTACAGAAATCAGCATAGGGAACTTTGTTTCCTGAGAACAGATTTCTGACAACCTAAATCATAATATTTTTCCCCCTCTGTATATTCCTGTTATGCAGAGCCTGAGACATGACCATGAAGAAATAATATTCAGAAGAAATCATATTCAGAAGAAAAAATTAGATAGCTGGTCAAAACTAAGCAATAAACCTCAGGATCAATATTTCTCCTAAATCAAAGGCAGAAAAATAACCGAACATCCTACAGCCCCTGAGACCTCCATGCAGTGCAGACACTGCTGTACATTTTCTGTCGACACACAAATGTCTAAGTGTAAGCAAATCCTGGAAAAATAACAGTTTTATTTTTCAATAGGTATCAGATGATAACAGACAGAACCCCGCCGAGAAAGTATCGCAGCGCTCCAGTTCCCTCATCATTGCATTGTTCATTCCCACTCCCCAGGAGATAAATAAATAAATGGAGTGAGCCACATAGATGTCTATGCAGTACATACACTACGTCCTAAGAGAATCCCCTGCTTGGTCAGTAGAATCAGCCCCATCCACACACACACAACCCCAACACATCCATCTGTAACATCTCACGACGTTTCTTTCCTCTATAAACAACCGACAACTGGGGTCTCTATTTTTGACGCCTCTATAAAAACGTACTGCTTTCTTTCAGTATGCATTTACAAAAACACTTTGCAAATGGCAAATGCTTTACACGGCCCGAAGAGAAACGACTGAATACTTAACACTGACATCTACCTGCAAATGTTTTGCTGGAAACTACAGCTCAGTGCAACGCTGAAGATTTGATCTAACACCCATTGAAATCAACGGGTACGCTGTCATTTTAACACTGACAGCAGAATTGGGTCCTGCAGAGGTGCTCTGCACTCCTCCGGGCCGAAGTTCAGCATTTCTGCAGATGCTTGGATCATTTCTCTGCTATTTCTGCCTCCCTAGGGGAGCAATTGCTGGTCTCCTCTAAAATACCTTTGCTCATTTTATTATGGGAAGCAAAAACTTCTCTCTCAAGAAAAGCTGTCCTGGCTCAGTTCCCTCTCATCAACTCACAATCATTCTTTTCGCTTCAAATGAGGCAAAATTTTCTCTTGCTGCTCCTTGATGAAACACTAGTTATGGAAACTGCTCCCATCTCCTCTTTTCCGTCACACAACTGTGGAAGTGAAGTACTTCCAAATGCAAATTGCATACCTTCTGAGGAAGGTGGGAAAAAAACCAAACCAAACCAACAAACAAAAAACACCCCTAAACTTTGAATAGCTTCTGATTCCTTTCCCCCTCTGACTCCATTGCAGAACCAAGACTGTAACACAGAGCAGGTCTTTCAACTTTCCGCACCAGCTGCCGCTGAAATCATCTACACTAAGGAAGATCTGATAAGGGAGCATTCCCAACAGCATCCAACCTCAGTGCACACACGCACATACAAATACACAGAGAACCAAACACAAGATTCACCAGCACAGAGAAAATAATCACACACACACCCCCAGAGTTGAGGGAATTCCCCTCTGGCTTATTGCAGAGCCGAAATTGTGCATGCTTCTTAGAAAAGGGTACTTACGAGACGCAGGCAGAGCGGTCCTGGCTCTGCAGCTAATGCTGCTGAAAATCCAGAGGAAGAGAGCTGCCCTGCAGCCAGCTCGGGTAACCACAACCATCCTTCACTTCCTGGCTCCCTGTACTCCAAACGCCAGCCGCAGAAGACCTGCTTTCCTCCACTTTGGCCCCTTCTCTCTCCTTCCTTCTGTTTCTCGGAGGAGGTAAAGGGGGCAGGGCTTTACCTTGGGGTAGAAGCCAACCCCCCTCTTCGCCTGCTATCTCTGGGTTTGCAGCAGCAGGATAAGTCCCGGTACTTTCTTTCCCTTATTTCTGTGTGTTTGTGTGTGTGTCTCTGTCTGTGCCTCCTTCTCGGAGAGAGGAGGGGGGGAAAAAAAAAAAAGGAAAAAAAAAAAAAAAAAGGCCACGAAGTATCAAATGACAAGGACTGTAGAAGAGCAAAAGAAAAATTAAAAAAACAATCCCCAAAATGATGCGGGGGGAGGGAAAGGCAGATGAAGGGAAGGGAGAAAGGCGGAAAAAGCTGTTGGTGCTGCTAATGCTGCTGTTGATGCTACCACTGCAGCTGAGCCCTTCTTCCTGCACAGAGCAGCGCTGCCGAGAGAGAGAAGCTCGCAGTAACCTCCCAGCTCAGATATATATACACAGTGCACACGCACACACAGCCGGGGAGCCAAACACACACTCACACAGGCGCAGGCAGGCAGAGGGGAGAGGGGGAGAGAGAGAGAGGGAGGGAGGGAGGGAGGGAGGGAGGCCGGCAGCCCCGAGGCAGGGCCGCAGGCCGGGGCCCGGCCGCTCCTCACCTCCGGCACCCGCCGCACAGGAGCACAGCAGGATTATCGTCCCCGCCAGATCCATCTTCACCGGGCCCAGGCCCCGCCGCCGCCTACCCACAGCACATCCGCCCCGGTCGGCGCCGGGATGGGGAGGGGCGAGCTCCGCGCCTCCCTCCGCTTTGTCCCCCGCCGCTCCTGGAGGACCGCTCTGTACCGCCCTACGGCTCAGCTGGGATGGGCGGCTCGGCCCCGGCGGCGGCGCCCCCCGCCTAGCAGCGCTGCGCTCCGCTCCCCGCGCCGCCACTTCCTCCGGCCGCCCGCCCC
>JAOXJK010000012.1:57379643-57391837 GCA_025774025.1 Xenus cinereus | reverse complement strand
GCAGGACCTTGCACTTGGCTTGGTTGAACTTCATGAGGTTTGCATGAGCCCACCTCTCCAGCCTGTCCAGGTCCCTCTGGATGGCATCCCTTCCTTCCAGCGTGTCGACCGCGCCAACGAGTTTGGTGTCATCGGCAAACTTGCTGAGGGTGCACTCTACCTCACTGTCCATATATATAGCATTGTGTTTCAAATGGAACTTAAAAAATTGAAGCCATCACGGTTTTTGCTCCTATCTAATGGTACACTGTTTTGTAAGGAAAAGATGAGCATTAGAGCACAAGGAGAGCACTTCTAAGGCGCCTGAGGATAGGTTTCTTTACCCCCAGGATAGTAAATGGTTGAGGTTTTTCTTGACGAGTATTACTAGTACTCAAATATCTGCTTTTGTTTTGTTCTCAATCATAACTAAATTTAAAAACTCATTTTACTTACTAAAAAGTACACTACTATAGGAATATTATTCTTTTCACTTTTTGTATAATTATGTCTTTATTTTCCCTTTCTTCTAGTCATCCCCACTCAAAATCACCCACGCATTGCTATGGCATCCAACAGCTCCACATGTCCCTCCCATGAAATGAACTTCCAGTGTAATCTCTTCCAGCATAAATGATCATAAATCTCCTAAATTCATTTTGTTTAGAGTTTTACATAGTGTCTAATTTATTCTTGTTTCACCAGTGAGGACATCTGCTTCTGTGGAGAGGAAGTAGATTCTCATCCCATAAAAAAGATCCACTTTGTGATTTTGTTATTTTTTCCTTTGGGTATGGCAGAGATCCAAGGATAGTTATGTTCTTGTTTTTAATCAGCTAACTCTCACAGAGAGCACTACAAGCATAGTGATTTCTCAGCAGTTCCTTGAGAATTCTCCTTTCTTCCCAGACTATCCTAAGAAGTATCTCCTCTTCACCTTTACGGGCTGCCTTTTACTATACTAAAGTATTCCCAAGGTAACATGAAGAGTACTTTCCCTACCTCTTAGACCACTTTTCTGATATTATCATTATACCATTGTTACCATCAGAAATTGTGTTAATCTAACCCCCAGTCAGAGTAGCAAACTCAGCAGACACCACGCAGGCTCTGATAAATCTGATGATCGATTTGGCTTCCATCCGGAGCTGGCATCTTATATCACATCACCCTTCATCTATATACATCTGCTGTAAGTAATGGCTCGAACGCATGGGAACAGAGAGTTACCTTCTGTCACATGGCAGAAGGCAAAATAATGATGATGCTACTTAAGGTTAATTTCAGTTGTGCTCAATACAGAATTTCTACTTTATGTGTCTAGGGTCATGCGTTCTGAACTGTGTGTGTGAACGTGCAAGCACCACTCAGTCATTTTTTACTAACTGTGGACCTTACCTTGAAGCTGCTACAAAGACACGCTACGGGAAATGATCATTTCCATCCATCTGGGAATCAGCCCTGGATTCAACTAAAGCGGGATGAAACTCTGAACTGTGTATCTCAATTTAAGGCTTGTCGCAAATCCCACAGGAGATAAATGAAGTATTTTCACTGAATATCCCGGAGCCGTAGCCTAATCCGAACTGATCTGCTGTTTCTAACAGCCATCAGTTTCACCTTTCAAGATGTCAAATTTCCCTAACTTCTCCCTTTTTGTTATACGCTGAAACGAATTCAAAAGTAAATTAACAAAGTGCAGCAGTGATGTTTTGAAGTGATGCCAAATATGAAGTAGCATAAATTTAACAGTTTTCATTAACACAAGAATATTCACTAAACATTTTTCTATACTAGAAGAAATATTCTGCGCAATAAAATTAAATCCATCAAGACATTGACCCACAAATAACCTGTTTGTATAGTCCCTTTGCTATTCAGCTAGGCCTCCTGGTGGTGCAGAGCTGTCGTTCATTAATTTTACTGATTGCATAATGAGAAAAAGTCATGCAGCTTTGCATATTAAAAGCTGTAGGTCGATTAATCACCATTTTGAAAATAAAGAGAGATAAAAATACAAGGCAATGTGATAACCAACAGGAAATTTGTAGCTAGTGGGGAAGAAAAGGAACTTCACCTACTGATTCCCAGAGTATCATGTACTTGGCTCAGTAAGTGGCCTGAGAAAGGAGACAATAATTTTTATTGGTTTTGAAAGAGCATTTACAAATGCCAACACCTACAGTTACAAGGAAACACATCTAGAAAGATTGTCTGGTTACAAATGATGCTTTGAAAGTACTGTACTAATAACAGTACACTATTGAGACCCTCCACTACATTTAGGCAATCATGTCACTGATTTTGCTACTGCTTTTGTGTTCTCTGGACCATGTACAAAAGGATAAAAGCAGTAATGTCATCATTCTTCCAAAACAGACAGCTGCATGTTAAAATGTGGCACACGTAATACTATTTATCTCAAACAGCCATTACTCTTCAGCTATTCAAACTTCTCATCCCCTTCTCCAACATGCCATCAATAAATACCACGCAAAATATTTTACCTACCAACTCAAAACTTCCACTTTTTGTTTTTATGACACCTCGAAAACACATGGAGCGGCTGTTTTCACACCTTCACACCAACTTTTCTCCACCCAGTACCTCACCCCGCTAGAATACCTTTGCCTTGCAACAATACAGGCTGCTGACCAGCTGTGCTGGAAAGGTCCCACGAGCCCCAGGCAGGCAGCTCCCAAACCCCAGCAGCAAAGATGCCCACCAGCAGCACCCTGGGCTCTACTAACACAACACTGAGTTAAGGGATTATTCCCCTACTCATTAGACATATAGACTAGATCACACATAGGTGGTCTAATGTTGGGACCTCCCAGCACAGGGAAGATATCGATGCAACTGCAGCAAGTTCAGAAAGGGGACCTCAGGGTGGTCAAGGCTGGAGCACTTGCCTTGGGAGAAGATGCTAGGGGACCATGGCTGGTTCTGCCTGAGGAGCAGGTGACTCTTAGTGAAACAGGGTCAGGCTCTTCACAGTGGAAAGACAGGCATTAGCTGAAAGCAGAGAGGCTCAGAATGGATGAGAAGAGACTACTTTCACCCTGAGAACAGACAAGCACGGCAATAGTTTGTGCAGGCCCTGTCCTTTGACATCTTCCAGTCCCAGCTGGCTAAAGCCCCAAGCAACTGTGCCTGATCTCAGACCAACCCCTTCTTTGAGCAGGAGGTTGGAGTAGACAACTCCTGAGGCCCCTTCTTACCCAAGCTATCCGACGCCATCACTTCTCCTTCATTTAAGCTGATCTGGGTTGTCACAATAAGAAACAAGAGTCCATATCTCAGCTAGCTAAGAAGAAACCATTAAGAGTTTTCTAGATATTTAGATACTTTTAACTTCAGTCAACTTATCTGGTGACCCTTGAAAAGCTCTAACTTCAGACACTCCTTGATGAAACTGTTTCAGTACAAACAGGTATATTTCTTCTTTTGTTAAACTACCTAAAGCTAAAAAGAATTATACACTGAGAAAAACTGGATAACGTGATGCTGCAATCACAGACAAGCTCCAATAAACAAAGCATCTTATCTAAAGAACCAGTTAGAGGTGCAGCAATGACTTCAGCAATTTAAAAAATCCGGCTATTTGTAATAAGAATTATTTCCAAACTCAATATATACAATTATTCAGAAATGCAGATACAGTAACAGGCAATTCCCATGCTCTAGCTAGTAAACGGTATCTTTATTTCATCTGGTTTTATTTAAGTAAGGCAATTACCTTGCTTAAATGCATTTGTCTCCCTTAAATAACTTTTGCAGAGGTTTATTCAAACATATCATACATAAACCGAGAACTAGGTAGGTGAATGCACCCTGCTTTACAGCTTTGTCTCTGCGGTTGTCTACTTAATAACTGTTACCCCAGCACTGTTACTGCAAGCCACAAGCAACTCTGACCCGGCCTTTTCCTAATGAATTAGAAAAAAGGATATTAAAATTTATAAAGCGTACTTTAATGGTATTCATGTGAGGCATATGCAACCAGACAATTACTTTACTTCCGTGCAGAATGTTTACAGCCTTCTTATATCTTAATTGCAAGTGCATTTTAATCTCTGCAACATATAGCTGTGTATATACGCACGTGAGTTGGAATCCATTTTTGTTAAGTTCTCATAAGTTAAAGCTTGAAAACAGTTCTAAGAACATAACTACAGAGGGGAAACAATAACCTACACCTTAATATTTTCCAAAAAAGGCGTATTACGAGTAATGGATCACAGTTAGAGATCCGGTTCTTTGGAAGTAACTTTGAGTGTACAAGGCTAGAAACTCAACTGAATTAAAAATATTCTTCCAAGAACACCAGGATTATCACAGAAAGAGCCCAAAAAAGTTTGGTTGTTTTTTTTTTTTCTATGAAAATCAGTATACTCAACAAGTCCTCCTACCTGTAATACAGGAGTTTATAAAAGTGCGTATCATTCCTGCATTATAAGCCAAGCACCATTAAAAAGACTAACTTAAACATACAGTTTGTGCTAGAAAAGCATAATCAAAGAAACAAGACTTTCGGAAAATTCCAGAACATGTTCTGCACAACTGCAGACAGAAACAACCTCTCATCTAAGAATTCTTTTCAAAGCGAAAACCTTCATCCTGTCATATTTTAGATTTCCCATCTTCTGGCTTTGGTTTGTTTGTCTGGTTTGTGCTTCCTGCTGCTCTCAGTGGATATGGTTGACAGTATCTGGTAATATTTGTCCCATCCTACCTCCCATGCATTTCTCATCCACTGAGCTGAGACGTATGGGGACCCGTAATGGAAGCAGCGGTAGACAGACTGAAACCTCCACATTTCATGTCATGTATTCATGAAAATTTTATGGTCTCTATTAGCACAGGTTTCCTAGCTTTAGCCAGCTTCTAAGGTTATTTTTCCTGATTTTGGCACATTCACGCCAAACAGTATTTGAGCAGGGAAACTCCGTGCATGTCAATTACCTTCCCTGAACTGTCTAGACGGTTCTATTTTTATCTGTGACTCATGGAATAAAACCAAGAGGAGTAAAAGTCGAATAGGGAGGGAGTCCCACAATAAATGCAGAGCAACAGCGAGGAGGTACTGTGCCATTATGGCTAGCGTTAAACGCCTCGGAACCACGTCTCTCTGAACCACCTCGGGAGTGTTGCCACAACACCTTTACAAAGCCATTTGACTTGTACGCACCTCTCCGCGCTGCAAATGCAATGTCTTCAGCACAGAGGCGCGTCAATAATCAACTTCGTCTGCTGTAATTAGAGCTCACAAGTTACGCAGCATAATTATACAGCCAACACCACACGGTGCAAAAGGCAATTGCACGCCACTGGAAACAGAAACTATTAAGAACTTCATCTGACGTTTTTGTTTACCCATTCTGCTTGCTTCCTTCTCCTTCTTTACTCTTATGGGAAATTTTGTCTTAATTTAATTTAAATAGCATTTAAATACCATTGGCTGTGTGTTTACAGCAACATATGTTTATATTTTCATCCAACTCATCTATTTTTCCTTTGCTTAACAACCCTGCCAAAGTTGTTCTTTTTCAAACAATAAATTAATTCAGAGAATGATTGTTTATAGTGAGATCTTCCGTTAATTCTGACATACGCCAAAAGGCCACAAATAGTGACTAAAAATATATAACAATATCAAAGCAAATTATTAGTTCTATACTACTTACATATTACCAAACAGAAGCAAGGCTAAAAATTAAATAAAGCAGTACAAACACGAATGGGAGAAAAGTGCAATGTTTTGAAAGGCAGAGAGGCTCATGCCAACGTTACTGGGTTTGAGAGATAGATATATATATATAGATACATATATATATACACACACATAGCTATATAAAGAAAATGTAATGGGAGACTATCCCCCGGTCATCTTTAAGATGTTGCTATCACTGGGGTAGAAAAAAAGACTAACATATAAATTGCTTTATACACTTTTGAAATATAAATCTGGACATGGATGGACAGATATTATATTGTTCTGGTTCAATAAGAGTTTCATAATTAGAAAAGGTGCTTAGGCTTGGTCTGTATAAGAAAATCATACTTAAGCTAAACAAGTTAGTATAGTTAAATTGAGTTGAATGCCCTTAAGTCACTTTCTTATAACCTATTTTGAGTGAGAAAGCCAGAGAGGACCATTACGATATATAGTCAACTCCTGTGTTTGAAAGTTTCCGTTAGTAAAAAATCCAGTTTTTTTTATCAGTAGACAATATTTCACACACTGATTCTGAAGCACTGCTACTATGCTACCAGCTAGAAAGATCTAGAATGGTGCTAATTGCTAAGCCCAAGCAATATATTATATAGCCTGGTTACCAAAAACTTGTAAAAGCCTTAATTGAATTCATTGGTCATTGGCTGCCGCCCAAAACATTGAACCACCGCACCTATGAGGATTTATAGCAGGAGTCTGAAGATGCAGTTGAATTTCTAAAAACTTTTTTTCTGCCAATTAGAACATTTGTTCTTTCAATGAAGGTTTAAGGAAAAGTATTTATCTACCCTGCTGCGATGGAAGGAATCTGCTGTGGAAGTACTGACTCTTGAGGAGTCAACTTGGTTGAGGTTAAAAACCTCAACTTGGTTTTTAATAGTATTCTAGGGTATCGGGTAACTGAGAGAGCCTTTGGTTGCCACCAAAGGTGTGGGGATCTTTCCTCTTCTCCTGTTGCAACCTTCTGTTGATCGACTGAGTTGTGTAAATGTACAGACACATATGTTAACTTGATTGTCCCAACAACTTTTTAGCAGAAACTAATTTGGTTTAGTAATAACTACAGTAGTAGTGGAACTAGGAATAACACCTCAAGGGATTAAGTCTTTTTTCTCCTCTAATAGAGATGTTAAATGTTAACTGTTTACATGAAATGCTTCAAAACATACTTCCATTTCTCAGAGACAACTGTCAACCTTATAAACTAGCAAAGGGAATGTGGAACCCATTTCAAAGAGGAAAGAAGGTAACTGTGTTAAGGTTTAAGCATTTGAGCAACTTCCTTGCAAAATATGAATAATAGAGTGAGGTTAGTCAACTGAGCTTGCATTCAAAATACGATCCGGAATGCTGGCAGACAGCACTACCTACTTGGAAAATTTTTGATGGCTTTTTTCTGCTTTTGAAGTATTTAGGGTGTCCTGCAGCTTATTCAGTCTGATTAATAGAAATTCACTTCTCTGTATCAAGTACCTTCTATGTTTACACTAAGGGAGAACACTTTCTATTTCTAGGAGTAATCTCAAGTCTCTGTTTCTGCTGGTCTTTCTGTGGCTGATAACAATGTCTGTGCATTTCTCCCAAAATCACTTTACTGTTCTGTGATCCTTCCACTTAACCGCTTTGCTTCCTATTTGCCCATCGCTCAAAGAAAAATGCTTAGAAAACATAACCACCAGACCATTCTAAGTAAAGCCCTCTAAAAACATGAACTTATTCTTTGTTACTCACATGAAGAACAAATAGAAAACTAAAAGCAGAGAGATCATTATGGGGTTAAGTTACTGAAACGTAGCATATAGCCCTAGTTCTGCTACATAGCTCCTGAACTTGTGTTAACCACCAAGTCACCTGAGATTCTCGGTGCTTCAGCCGGCTTCACCATGAGGAACAATGTTCTTTTTCTTCATCACCATTAGTCTGAGCTCTTGAAAAGATCTCTCCTCTCTCTCCGTAGAATGCTTAGCACAGTGGAGTCCAGTCTTTTGCCATTAATAATAATAATCATCAGAAAACTCAAAATCATACATAAAGAAGTCTTAAGAATCGAGATGTACAATTTTTTTTAAAAAATTATCCATTTCTGAATTATAAATCTAATCATCAAATGTCAGTTTAGAGACTCTAAGGCTCCAAAGCTAATCCTATTCTAAGATGCTCAGAAGATTTTATGACCTGTCTGTCCTGCGTTGCACACTTAAGTAAAATAATGTTTTTCCTTGTCCTGTAAAGTGAATTTCCAATTAAAATTCAACGGTGCAATCCCACTCAAAATGGTTCTAATATCATCTGAAGTACATTAATTTGACTTTGTTACCTGTTTTGTTAATTAAACTGATGAGGCAATTTATTTGCTCATTCCAGGCCTGACATTAAATGACATTTCATGTGACATCCGGTATTTTTATGTTAATTGAATAACTTTTGATTTGTATATACCGGGTTGATTTGTGTAGTACGTAAGTGTCAGGGGAAAAAAAATGGTATCTGCAAATAATAAGTAATCTAAGTGATTTACAAGTAGAGTTACTAGCATTTTGAGCACAGGTGGCTGTTTATTTTTAGATTTCCTAAGGACTGTCACTCCAAACCGCTATTTTTAATAGCATTTTGGAAATTAGAAATGCAGAATGCAATGCAGGGTGTTTCTATATTAATGAAGCACTTCTAAAAATAGTGTTGCTTTCCATCAGTTGTTCTCACAGAACTAGGCCAGTAGAACCAGTGCTTGAAATTAAATGATCATTGGTAAGTTTTTTGTCTTTATGAGTATTGATTCTTGTGAGAGAAAGGTAGGCTTTAAGAGTTTACTTCTATGAACCAAATATCTTAATCTATGTTTGCTTGGAGCACGTGGAAGTTCTTGTAGTTCCCTGTATTTTAAACATTCCTGCTGGCTGGGAAAATAAAGACACCATGACATGTGTAGCGGCTATTTTCTTCAGCATAAAATTTGCTATATCCATTATGCTTGAATGAGCTTTTGCAGCATCATTAGCCACAAAATAAGACTAATCAGTAGGTTTTTATTCCGTAAGAACAACTGAGAAGAAATTCTTTGTTCTGGTTGAAGTTTGCAAAAAAAAAAAAAAGAAAAAAATACCAAAAATAACCTCCTCCCCTCCCAACTTTCATGAGTGTGCTTTTCACACGTTTCTCAGTTGGAAACTATTATATGGTCTCCGTTTCAACAGTAAGTGAAGAGGCTTTTCTTACCCTCAGAATGGCCTCCTGTTGACTTGTTTCAGGATTTTTTGGTCATAGGCAAATGCTTCCTATACCCAGATTTTCCTCGATGTAAAATCAACTAAAATTGAGTAAGGGTTAATAGGAACATTGGAATTTCTGCCCCAATTCTGACTCTTCATAAAGGGTTTCACAAAACTTAAGAAAAAAAAAAACACACACACCCCCAAAAACAGACCCTAGATAGCCTATTAACATAGGAGTTACTAAAATGGAAAATGAAAAGTTGAAAGTTTTCCTAGCATATATAACATAGATACCTATATATTCACTCATAATAGCTCTCTGATGTCCCTGGGAAGTAAGAAAATTTGTATATATTTATTACATCCTATACTGTATATTAATCACATATTATATTTCACTGAAGTTTGCAACTTTGGAGACACACACAGATTTTGAAAAGAGTGCCTTGAAGTGACTCAAGCATATTGTCTTTTCATTTTATTCCTTAAATGGCTGCACTGAGGAAAGAGTCCTGCCAAATGGCCTTTATTCAAATTTGAAAGTAAACATTTAAAAATTAAAGAATTCTCCCTAAAGTATTTAACGTGCTGGATTCCAAACTAGTTTCCTGGCAGAATTTTAGTATCGCTGAAGTCTGAAATTCATTCAGATCTACGCAAAGAGACCATAAAGGTCAAAATCCTGTGATTTCTGCCCAATCAAAGCATACTGGTTTCTCAGACAGGCAGCTGGAAACAAAGAACACACACCTGATGAGCACGTCCCTAGTTTATTCCTCACACTCTTCACCATGCACTGCCAATGTGATAATCCACTTATTACTATGGAAGATGACACCATAAAATTTGGATTACAGAGAAGAAAAACGACCACGAGCAGATCAGTCTTTGATTCTTAGATGATCGCCAGTTGTCAATAAAATCCAGTAGCACCTTCGTTTCAACTGCAACAGAGGAAAAGCTAAACCTTAATTAGGGCAAGGAATAGTCAGTGCCTACAGTCATACCTGGATGTAAAAAAAAACAAGGCAGCAAATGACTTAAGAAAAAATAGTTCTGCTTGTAGGGTACCTATCTCATTGATTTTAGGCTGTGTAAGGAAACAGGTGGCTAAGGACTTTAAATACAAGAAAAGACAGATGCAAAACCAGCAATTACCCAATATTTGATTTATCAGATTTCCGAACCTGCTTCAGTACTCCAAGTTAGTAAGTGTTCAGCATAAAAAAGGTAACAGTACTGAAGTCATTTGTAAGAGTACATACTTACATGAGTCATTTCTGAGTTTCCTTATTTTGGAGTATGTTTCAACGAGCAAATTGCTGGGAATTCCAGCACAGCATTAGAGTTCTGTTGTCTTGGATTGCATGATCGCAAAGGTGAGAAACAAAACAAGGCACAAAGATGGCATGGAAAAAAAGCAGCTGACCAAACCAAGCTTTTTCTTTATTCTGTCACAGTACGGTGTATCACCATCTAGCTAGGAAATGAATTTCACTGCAGCCACTCAAAAAAATTCTGCTTATACTTCCTTTATTTATCAGTACCTCAGCAATGCAGCTTTTAAACCTGTCCAGGTAACAATTTTGCTTCCCATGAAAAATATATTAGAAAAAGCTGACATAAATCTCAGTACAACATAGACCACATAATGCAAAATTTAAGAGCATTTTTTTCCCAGGGAAAAAAAAAAAAGAAAGAGTTTTAGGGTCATGCAATTACAGCACATACTTTTTGCGCTGATGACGCCCTTGAAATGCACCTTCAAGCACGTTTTTAAACATGAGTTTGGAAGCTTAAAAAAAAAAATTAGTATCTGACACTCAGGAGCTGGTTTTGACAAATGGAAAAAACGGAAAAATACAGTAATGGGAGTGAAGGGATAGGGATAGAGCTTGTGACTGGTTTGTTATTCCAGTCACTGAAAGGTTACATGGCTTGGTCTTTATCATGTGCAGCTTTCCTTGTCCCTATTCTGCCTGGTCAGTGCTCTCTCTCTCCACCTATTACCTGGTCCAATAAGTCTGTGTATCCCCGCCAGTAACTCAACTTTTCCATGATTTTCATATTTTGCCATGAGTGGAGAGGATTCTGTTTGTTGTCAGACATTCCTTCCGACTGCATTTGTGGAGTAAGACATGCAAAATCCATGCAAACAGGAATTAGTAAACTTGTTGTTGTTATTGTTAAACTGCTGGTAACACAAAAACTACAGTACGTGCAAGGGGTTCTTTTGTGTTTCCTGGGCTGCTGCTACATAGGGATGACAGGATCTCTTTCTGCACAGCCTGCGTGCTCTTATTATAGTGAAGAATGATAAATAGGTATTCATAGCATGTAACACTGTGGGACCTCATAGTACATATATAAATAACATTTCCCATCTTATCTTCCCTTAACTTCTACTGATACAGCTTTTGATTCTCTCCATCTTCCGCCTCAGTGCTCCTTTCCTCCTGCCACTTTTGCCCATTTTCTCCCTCCCACAAGGTGAACTTATCCTGCTTCTAGTCATAAACTCACCACAATCATATACTTCTACTGCTCTTGCTCTCCCACTAAATGCTTCCAATGAAAATCCTGAAACCAGACAAATTTTCTCCATGAAATTTGCTATATCCTACGGTCTTTCTACTTTTCTAGCTAGAGAACACTACTTTCAAATTTGAACCTGATCTCCAAAATTTCAGCATCTTCTTATGTCACTTTGGATATCTATACAGGAGCATGTTTACTTCTAGCAAGAAAAATACTGGCAAAATAAGAGGAGTTCTTTGATTCCCAGTTGCCCTCCTTTTCCCATTCTTCTCCTATAACTCTCTTGATCTCATCAGAGAAACCCTCCACTACCACCTCGCATTTCTGTCCTCAGCTTTCTAAACCCACTCATTCCTGGTTTATTTGTTCTTACCCTTTTCCTTAACCTCTTTTCTTGCTCTTTCTTTATACAACACATATGGGCTTTGGTTAAAACCCTTCCTTAGAACTTTTGCCTTAACTTATCCAGAGTATTCAGCATGTAATGGCCGATATGCTTACCCATCAGAATGTATGTCAAAAATATTCTTAATGTTCCTAGTTTGTTTCTTTTCAACTTCACAGATTTATACCCAACTCTAGAGTCCTGAACAATGACTACTACTCTGGTGTAATAAATACTACACTTTTTAAATCTCCAGAAAGGTCACACACTACTCTATTGCCCAGGAAAAGAAAAGAAAAGAAAAGAAAAGAAAAGAAAAGAAAAGAAAAGAAAAGAAAAGAAA
>JAOXJK010000012.1:57356544-57376970 GCA_025774025.1 Xenus cinereus | reverse complement strand
AGCTGTTATTGTCCCATGTAACACTAGCTTTTCTTGAACTTTCATATAAGACCCGATGGCAGTGTTGGGGTTTGTACTGCAAAACCCCATTTGCAATCTTATCTGAAAATAACATTAAGTTCTGGCTATTTCTCAGTTTTTAGGATACTAGAATAATGTACACCTCCGTGGATCTTATCCAAATTTAAAGACCTATAGCAGTATGCCTTGTGCAAACAAAATTAACATAAGAGCACCTGATCACTTCCTTTACTTTTCGGTGTAGCTCAAACTACTGCTGGTTTTTCACCTCCACCTCCGCTTTTTGTAGAACCACAAGAAAGTCAACTTATGATGTAACGAGAATGAATACACCATCATATTTCCAGAGCTCTAAATCCCTCAACAGATTTTTACTTAAGTACTAGGGCTGAATTTCAACATTTCTTCATGTTTTAAGTATATAAAGAATTCTGATGGAATAACAACAGTAGTGAACATTATTTAAATTCAGTGGCAACCCACTATATTTAAGGTAACGAAAATATATATAGAGGTCTTCGCTTTCTAGGGACCAGCATTTCAGTAACATACTGAATTTTAGCACTCAAGGCCATATTCTGGCACACTCATAAGAGGTTCTATTTGTACAAAGTTATTAATCACTATTTCTATGTGCTTTGCAAAAGTGAGAATACACAAGAATAGCATGCTGTCCCCCCGTTCACTGCTTATTTTTTGAGGTGGCTTCGTTGCTCATGAGAAGTGGCAGAGTGACAGCCTCGCAGAACACAGTCTTTGGTTTCTATTGCAAAGTGTAAGAAGGGCTGGGGCAATACACATTTGTTGCCCCAACAATACACTTCTGAGGTGCTTGCTTTAGTGATCGTAGTCAGACTTATTTTACATCAACTTAAAGGAAATTATTCTGCAACTGTGCCAAGTAACCTTGATGAAGCAAAGATCAGAATAAGGGTCTAGAAAGAAATTAATAGGTAAGAACTTTGCCTGTTGAGTGATTGAGGTCTCTTGTCAACTATAGTGGTTTCCTCTGTCCGTATTTTGTTCTGGAAACACAACCCTTGACGTTGGTTTTGCTGTTCATCTAATCACTTCTACCTCGATGAGAAGGCTGCTAGTACAGGTGATTCAAACCAAACAGAAAAGGTTTTAGAGTTTAGGTAAGTAATTAATAGTGTGTTAATTACTTACATGAAGGTAAACTTCCTCACTCTGTCCACAACAACCTCTCTGTCTTCAACATGGTCCGTTAGTTCCTACCAAAGTACTGCAGACCAGGCTTGCCTCAAATGTGGTGAACCCCAGCGAGATACCTACAGCAGCACTGCATAGCTACTCCCACTTTTATCTACACCTTATGAGGGACTCCTGGCCCTCACTTCATGACAACGTGGCCCCACCAGAGTCAAACTAGTAAGTAGCACACTACTTTTTGACAGTGCAGAAATGCCTTGCACAAGACAAAGGAAAATTCGAGTTGTTCTTTTAATCTACCTTCCCCATGAAAAAAAATTAAAGTTCATTCTTCTGCCTTCTCTCTGTCCTTTTTTCCACAACATGAATGAGGAGTGCCTGACTGTACACGTGGCACGAAGGAAGTGACACAGTTCCGACACAAAAGGTAGGCCTATTTTTCCAGGAGGAGGAGATCAGATCAGATAACAGCTGCTGCAAACACAGAGAGTAATATGGCATTCCCCATTATCAATGTAGGACATTCCTACATGGAATCCTGTTAACCTTCTCTCACAAGGTTGTCCGCAAACTACTCACAACAGAGATTGGATGCTCCATAGGAATGTTCTACGTCGTATTATTCAAGTTTCTGGATGCTTCCCGCATCATCATATTTGGTTAAATCAGCATTTTCAGGAAATAAGGGTAAACACTGACTCCAGATAAAATCCTCCTCAGCAAATTCCTCCTCTGAGGAGGCTGAATCACACTCTCACGAAGCTTGAGCATCCTCAGTTTTCATCTGGGGACGTGCCTTGGCAGGGTAATTTTGCTTATGCTGAATTTCACAGCACCATAGGTGAACAGCTTCTGCTATCAGAGTTAGCACAGATCTCTCTCAGGACAGAGCAATAATAGTTAGCTGAACTGAAAAACTTCTTTGCTCCTCTCTGGATAAACTATTTATTAATCACCCTAATAATAATAAGAAAAATTGAGAAAACATAAAGATACACACCTTTCCTACATATTTCTCCAGGCTTTCTGAAGCACTAAACCAATTTACAGCAGTGTGTAAATTTTCTGTATTAATCAATAATGCTTAAAAAAGTCAGCACTTTTTAGAGCTTACGTAACTCAAAAAAATAGACTTCTTGTAGGAAGCTGAACTTGACAATGACAGCCATCTGAAGGGAAAAATGTTTTGTTAGTTCAAAAAAAAATTTATTTAAGAAATAATGTAATTAGGAGCAACTGAAAATTAGATATTGTATAGCATGCTATGATGTGTAATGACTAACCAAGGCATTCACTGCACTGGGCTTTTCAGATAGATGCCTGGCAAGCTTATGTTCAGTATGTCAGGAAGTCCATGCTGTTAAAGACATAGATTTATCATTTGTTAGGGTTCAAAATACACACAAATGAGGCTTACATTACAATGCCCACCTCCAGAGGCCATGTAAATTTTCTTCCATAATCCTCAAATATAAATGCCCATTAAGTCAGTTCCTGTGGCCTCTGAAATGCCAGAAGAACTGGCGTGAAGTCTCAGTCTTAAGAAGCAACCATCAAGGGCTGCTTTTCTTCAGTTTTGATGCTTCCTTGGGTTTTGACCATGTCTCAAAAACACTGAACCATATAGTGTCTATTTCAGCCTGCTTAGTTAATACTATTAATTAACCACTGTACTATAGTTAACCACTGTGGAATGAAATTCATCTTCCTTCTGTAAAGATATTATGGCAATTGAGGTCAGAATACATCTCCCAATCTAAAACATCAAGATTTGTGCATACAACTTCTCAGCTTCAGAATCATCTGAGATAGATCTACCTCTTGATCTTGTTAGTAAATATGCCAAATTGCTCTGCCTTTCCCATACAGGTTACAGGATGCCCCACGCTCGTGAGCTTGAGACCCAGTACAGAGCTCTAGTTACAGCAATAGATAAATTTCTGCGCTACAATAGGAATTGCCAAGTTTTAGTTTTAGGAAATATATTTTAGGAATGAAAACTTCTGAGTACAATAATCTCTCACTGAATAGCCCTTTCAATTTACAGCAATAACAATTTTGTCTATGAACTTCAGTCTAAACCCCATGGTCAACACTGTTTTCTACGTATGTCCTTAGAAAGGACTTTTCCATGTACCTTCCTTAGGTCACAAGGGTATACCGACGTTGCGTATGTTTATGCAGTGTCTAAGTTCACACAAGAGGTTTTACTATTTATTCTTAAGGATAAAGTTGAGATAACAGAATTCTGTTGGGAAAGAAAGCAAGTTCATTGAAGTGAAACATTTGAATAAAAGCGGGTTCTGGAACCAGACAGAAGGAAAGGTAGAAAAGTCTGTTTGATGTAAGATTTGAAGGCAGTCCTGATCTCCACACACTCTCTTCTAGTCACCACTGAATATTATTCTGATGTATGTAGAAGACTGATTATTTTAGTGAAGTAATTAATCAAGTAATGACTACACTTGTGTGTTCAATTATAGTCTTTATGGTTGATTAATCTTTATAATACATGTAATTACTGGCTCTATTTTTTTTTCACCCAGGGCAAAGAAGACCAATGTAAAAAATGAGAAGATAGCTGTAACAAACTTGTACACTTCGAAGGTACGGTAACAGACAATGTTAAGGACATATTTTTCAGTGTCAGAAATATTGATTTGTTTACTGAAGCTGAAAAATAAAATGAGCAATTGCTAAACATAAAATTCGTATGCAGTAGCACCAACTTGCCTGTTCTATGCTTTTTCATCATTAGAAAGCAGACTCTTTAAGAGTCATAATGCCCCTAATCTTCCCAGAAACAGTAAGGAAGGAAAGAAAGAACAAAGCTTTACATTTACTGTCTGATTTTACATTATCCATTTTCATTTTAACGTCTCTGATTTAGGTAAGTGAGGTGATCTTAGGTGACATCAACTCCAGCAGCAAGTACTCTTAGCTTTCATTTATAAAAAATATTGGGCTGAATTCCTACTTTCTGAATCAGTATACATGCTGCTACAAAAAAATGCCGTGGAGTCAACTGGCAAATTTCACAATTCAGTTGTTTGAACTGAACAAACATGCTTTTTCATAAGAAAGCAAGATGCCTTATGCTATGAGAGTAATGTTTTTTTCCAGAGGAAACACAAATTCTCCGTTTTCTGCTCTCCTAGGAATAGTATTAGCCCAAATTCTAGAGACATTTGGAAGGCAAAAACCACTTTCCAGAGAGACTAGCACAGCTTCAAGGTTACATAAAACCACCTGTGATTAGTCTCCCCCATATAAAACTGATGTACAAAAAATTATGACTATATCAAATGACGGTAGAAAATGCTCCAAGGGACCAGAGCAGATCTTCTGGGGTAACTTCAGATGGGCATATGCAACCATCTCTCCACTGAAGTTAACAAATTCAATGGTCTAAGGTTGTTACCGATAACTTTAATCTCTGAACGATTTATAGGAGCCAAACTAGTCATAAGTTATTCTACAGCAAATGTCAAATGCTACCCAAATTACCATCTTGTCATCTTGTCTATCTCAAAACCTACAAATTTAATGGTCAAGATAAATGTGCTTAGTTTTCAATCCTATTATACACTGTTTAATCACTGTATAAAAAAGGTAGCTGAACGGAATCATACCTATACCCAAACAAATTTAAAAGTCAATTGCCAAAAAACTCACACCAATGCTTTCAAGAAGAAAAGTCTGAACTATTTTTTGTGTGATAGTAATATGCCAAAACCGTTTTAAGGCTTTTTTGCATTGCCATTTGATTTTCATACAGTTCACTGATGAAAAGCTGAGAATGATGCGAGAACACACAGTTTACATCAAAGTGATTCATTATCTGTTGGTTTCTGAATGTAAATCCCAGAAAATATCTTTGGGGATATGTACTGAAACTTGCCTTCTGAGACAATTCAAGCAACTGAGTGCTTAATGGTGGAAAAAATGAGTGTTTTTACCTAGAATTCTAGCAAAACTAGTTAGAGGACAAAAAGGTCATCTAAGACAAAGAAGTGCTGAAAATACATTAAAATTGAATATTACAGCAACATGTTTTCTAATGACCATTTCTGGTATTAGAATATATATATATAAACTGGCTTTAACTCAAGCATCTTTTTTACATAGACTTGATGGAGAATAAGTCCTTTTAAGACTCAGAAGTTATCACAAGAATTGATTTAGGCTAATTCCATTAGGAGTACATTAGGTAAACAAGTTTAGATCCAAAGCACAACAGACCAAATTAACACAATCAGAGAGTGAAACAACAGCATCAATATCTCCAGGGACAAGCTGCACGCAAATCCGCACAAGGATTCATTGCTTTGGGAGGACAAAGCTTTAGGGATGTCGGGATTGATTTCCTCAGTCCTCTAAGTATTTCCACATGCATTCATCATTGCACACATGCATAGTTCCCTTCATTTGAAAAAGACCAAGGATGACTAATCACATGTTTATGAAACATTTACAAATCAAATGCCAAACCAGAACGTGCTACTTTGGCTACTCCTTCCTTCCACTCATATATATCTCTTCCAGTCGATGTGGAGTGTGGTTTCAGTATGTTAACTTAAATTCTAATTTGTGTAATTTCAAACTGGAGCCCTATTTATGCATATAGATAACTCAATCTGGCTAACGGCCTAGGGACTATGGGCTGAAATCTCCATAAGCACAACCCATCCGGCACGATCACCCACCCCTACTGCAGCCCCAGATTTCGCTGCCTTCTCAATACTCACCTTTCCTTCCTCTTAACCCCCCAGGGTCAGTTTTATCTCTGGCATCTATTTTAAGAGCTTCAGATTCTCCAGCAGCAACAAAGCAATGAGCAATTAGACTTCAAAGGAAAAATGGTTGCTGCTTTTTAAAAAACCCTGTCTGCCATACAACTTAAATACTATTACCAGCTGCCATCACTTCTCAGTAGCAATTAAGTAAGAAGAAGAAAAGAATGGGGGGGGAAAAAAAATCAGTCATATAGTATTAAAATCACAATAAAAAATTAATATCTGAAAATGTTCAAATAAAAACCATGTAGTTCAGTTTGTTATGACTCAACAGGTCACATTATTCATAGGAATTCAAAATTGTTTAGTGATTTCATGATGACAACTGTGATTCTTGGAAGTTTTACTAATAATGTTACAAAACAACCTTTGCCACTCTCCAGAGCACACTTGTTAGACAGGAAGTAGAATAAACTCGCTGTTAGATTTCACGGATACTACACAATGAGACACATTATTGGGGGGTATATGTATGGTCAATCAATTGGAATGCCCAAATATGTACCAAAACTTTTGATCTATCTTAATATCCTATAACCCTTCCAGTTATGATTTGGCTATTCTAGTAAGCAAAACAATGAAAAAAGACTGTATCTCCATACCAACATTTCAGAAAGCTGAACATTTACATTTAAGATGCCCTAGAAATTGCTGTATGTGAACATTCCCTGAAAGAGGAAAAAATAATAAAAATAAAACAGGTATTTGTCAATGGATGACGATTTAGAAAGTTGCTCTCTTTCAGTTGGAATGATGCAATTTCATATGGACAAGTTTATTTATTGAAAAATGAAATCTTGGGTTGACTGGACACTGTGCATTGTGCTGGAAGTGCTAAAGACCTTCCAAGTCTTCAGGGAGTCCAGCCACTTCTATACATCTCCATAAATAGCTGTCACCCTGCCAAAGACGAAGATTTAACTTCTTTCCACCTAGCCTTCCACAAGGCACAATTTTTGACTGAGTAGAGACACTCATATCTTCATTTCACTTTTACTCAACACTGGGCAGAGATGGGTCAGCTCCCATATTGATAAAGCCTTATCACATGGAAATGAGCCCAAGTGAATGAAGAGTAGAAAGAGGTCACACTTCTGTAGGATGGCTCAGAGAAAGGGCAAAGTGAACCCATAACTTGTCTGTGGCTTTATATGTAGGTGTACACGTGGAGCCTGGTCCATGCTGTGATAATGAACACTGATGGATGAGCCAAATACATTCTTCTACTAGCAAAGCTGAGTGAGATGTCATCACTCCTCCCCATCACATGAATTAATTATCTGCAAATGCACAGAAGAGTTGACTGGCATCTACAAGGTCTTTTAGTCTAATGCTTCACTCAAACACAGGAGCACATCAAGTGTACAATAGGCCCAAAGCTTCCTGAGGCAAGAGAGGAACACAAGCAGCATGAGTTGTCATAGTGGCAGCAACCCATCTTGTCCTGGGTTCTCCCTGTCACACTCCATAGTCTCATTTTCATCATCTTTCTCAAGGGGAAGAGAACTATGCCAGCTCTTCGCTCCAATCCACTGACTCGTGGCAAGGTTTGGTGAGCACAGCCGTCTGAGCAGTACAAAGAGGCACTGGAGCACGTAGGTTACTAGTAAGAGATTTGCAGTGTCTTTTAAGAGACCCAGAGATCTTCAGGCTAAAGACCCGCAACATACTCCCAAATCAAAGATTATTACTGCTCCAGAATGAACGATTGTTTCACAGCTCCTTGCAGAACACTATATAATTCCCCTCCTCGAAAGCTATGCTTCAGCATCTGCCAGCTTAGAGACCAGGGGACTCTGACATCCACCAAACTTGCATCTCCTGTGAAAACACACTGCTGTTCTGTCTGCCAAGTCAGTAGAGTGCTTGACAATGAACATTTCAAGTGACAATTATTTTCAGCTCAGGACACTGCTAGGAAGCCAAACAGTAGGTTTACAAGCTGAAAAGACATAATAAAAAATGAGCAGGCATTCACCAAAGCAGAATTATAGGCCCCAAAATTGAAGCATGTTCCTGTCATAACCTGTAAACACTAATGGCTGAATCCACCCCGAGATTTACAATGTATTGTATTTACTATTGGAAAAGAAAGGTAACTTCAAGGTGTTAGGTTAGAAAAGTTTCTTCTTTAAAGCAACACCCTGGTGTTGGTAAGTGTTCTCCACCTATGACTGCAAAATTGTGTTTATTCGGCTTAGCAGTCAAAATTAATATTGTTCTCAGACCTACAGGATCAGTGAAGCTTATGGAGAGGAAAACAAACAAACGAACAAACAAAAAAAAGCCAGTACCCTTCTGCTTCATAAATTATAAACAACAACAGCCTGATAATGAAAAACACTATGATCATGGACTTCTTTGTGTTGGCAATTTCAAAATGACAATAGATAGAGCCAAAAAGACAGTAGAGTTTGATTTTCATAAACTAGCCTGACCCTCCAGGGCTAAGAATAGCAGAAAACAAATGAAAAATAATTTGTAGTTTTGCTGGGAAACTAAGCATGACAAGGAAATAGTATAGGATGAATGCAACCTCAAAATGCTAAATCTATCTATACACCCACTTGAATGCATCATTTTTGTCTATAAAGAAGAAAGTCTTCACCAGCCTCTGTCGGGCAGATGAGACTTCAAATTTCTACAATTTTGAAGAACACTTCCTTCATATTCAGAATTTTCTCTGCAATATAATACTTTAGTTTTAATTACAGGTTATGCCATTGTACAGACAAATATTACTATTTGCCAGTATTTAAATTGATGAGGTTTCCTTTCACCAATAACAATGCAACATTATTTTACACAATCAAGATTCATTAATGTTTGTTAAAGACGCTCAGAAAAATCAAATTTGTTTCACATGTCAGACACTAACATACTGTGAAAAAGAAAACAGGCAAAAACCAAACCAAGAAATGAACTACGTATGGCAATTTTACTATACTAACTAGAAATAAAATTGCATTCACTAAACAGAGAATGCCGATTTCTTTGCCAGTGAAGGTGCCTTAAAATATGAGTTCAATTACTTTGCGGTTTGCTGATTAAGGCTATATCTATATTACTTCTTAGGGTTAACTTGGAGGTCATCCTCAACCAGCATTCTTTGTTTTTCCCCCTGTCTGTACACTACCTCAGCCCCTACACCTGTATCTTTCATACGCTGCTCTCTTATTTCCCCAGCGTGACACACTGCAGCGTGCAGATTCTTTGCACGCTGCAAAACACAGCCCTTCCCAAAAAGCCTGTTTGTTCTTCCACGAATGCTGAAGACTACACAGGAATAGCACATTTCAAACAAGAGGGCTGGTACCAGGAATTGGGTTTGATCTCATGCCCAGAATGTTACCCTAGCTTCTACGCTCCGTGTAGACAGCAAGCATCCGTTTGGGAGATGAGCGTATAGGTTTAAAATGCAGAGACGTTGGTAGCTTTACTCTGGAGAATAAGATCTTAGGCCCCTCTGAAGTCAACAACAAAAGTGGCCTTGACTTCATTTGCATGAATAAGAGCATGAGAGACACTTGCCATAGGAGCGGTAATTTGCATCCAAGCATATAGATGATCATATTCCTAACTTCTCTGATTTTTATAGCTGATGGTTTCTTAAGTAAACAGCACCAGCATCTTGTTGCTGTCTGAACTGGTTAATTTCCTTGGGTTTTTTCAGTGTTTCTGGGTATTCTGGCTACAAAGAAAACCCTGAAAGAACTGGAATGTCTAAGTATTCCAGCAAACTCTAAATATTCTAGCAAACAAGCAGCAGCCCAGTTTTACAAAACATGCTGTTTGGCTCACCATCCCTCAGCTCCCGCAGTGTTTATAAAACACAGCCCAGTAAATTGATATGTACTGATACCTACACCCAAGGAACTATGTGGGTGTTTTATCTGTTGAGCACTCCTGGTACGTTTACCTGGTGAGGTAAAGCGCACCTTGAATTTGCAGAGGTTTAGTCTGCAGATTCAACATGGATAAGAGAAATTTTTTTAGGCTGCCCAAAGATTTGCAAATGCTTGAATCTCTTCAACACGTACTGACCAAGTACAGGATGAGTCCCTAAGCCTCTCCACTCTCATTCTCTCCTAGAATCTTTGCCAGTTTCCTTACTCCTTCCTGTCTCATGCTGCAAAACTTCAGTATCTCCCTTGACTTGTCTGTCACAGTGTCCACAGTGTCATGATACTCAGTTCTGGTACTGCAGCTAAAATTATATTTGGAGTACTCCTGCCATTTATTTCCCACAGAGGGCTCACACAAGCACACACGTGTATCTTTTCTTGCCACTGGCTCAATTAATCTCTTCATTGCATTTTACCAAATTCATATTTCTTGCAGCTTTTGAACATAGCAAAGAAGCTGCAAAGAACAACAGCAAAAAAAAAAAAAAAAAATAAAAAATCCAAGACATTAAAAGCTTCAGAAACATTCCTAAAAATTCACTTGGCCTAGAATGGGCTGTTATAGCACACTGCAGTGCACTTATGTAGACTGCTTGCTCCTTTAAACACTTGTCAATTGTATATGAGATGTGGGCATCTCGGTGTCAGCAGTATTTCTTGATATTCCTTTATATTTACCTTTGGAAATACCATGAATAATGCAAATAACAAGTTCATGTCACTGAAAATGCCGAGTTATTTAAGGTCTACCACAGTAATCCTCTTCTTCCAGAAAGAAGATTTTGTCATTATTAGTGTCAACCATAGGTCACTTGAATAAAAGACTTCATCAATGTCAATTAAACTGTATGACCTTCAGTAAAACAGTAGAATCAAAGTTAATTCAAATGCTAACAAATATAATTCCTTTCATCATTTAAACACTAGTTTTATCTAAAATTAATTTTTTCAGATAATAAACGTAATGGTCAATCTCATCAGAAAATTTCCTGATGCATTAAAGTATTAGATTTAAAATAACTGTAAATTATTTGTTGTAATTTTCCAAATTAGCAAAGATTAACCACAAGTATCTGTCCAATTAACCTCTAAATGATTATGTGAATGCATTTAGTAAAATATTTGATAATATGTATTTTCAGAATTTAAAATCATTTCATTTTATAAGCACTGCTACTTAAGGCACACCAAATTTCAGAGGGTTTCGTACAGACTTCAGTATAACTTCATTCATGGAACAGATTTATGAAAACTAATGTTCTGAGTTTTCAAAATCTCAGCACGTCCAGCAAAATATATAACACAGGATTGCATTGGCTGTGTTAATGGAAATAGTTAATGGCATATTTAAATGTAATGTTATGTAATGTAAATTAATTGTAATTCTATGTTTAAATTTAATTATGTGTTTTGGTTGGTGCAAATAACTAGCTTATAGCTATAAATCTGAAATAGACTAGGAGCTTTCTTATGTTTAGTAACTCTATTGGTCAGACTTGCAGTACAACATATACGTGTGCTTCATGAAGCATATGGGAAAATAAGGGAATTGCATTAAATTACATGGGAATAAACATTTATTGACATTTCAACAGACAAGTAACTTAATTTCTGTCGTAAGATTCTACTGTTCTTAATAAATGGCTTTGCTTTCCAATTTGCAGAATATCAACAATGCCGTAGAAACAACAACTTCAAACCTAAGTACCCAGAGGAGATGCTCAAACCCTACAAGCTTTTAATACCCAAATAAAGTTCGACTGATCTTTAGGGGCCCTGAGTCTTTATGTTTCCCTTCTGAAGAAGTCTTCTTACCTTCAGAAACATACTAAACAATTTCTCTAAGTGCTACTTATTATTATTTTCATAATACCACTGAATTATGAAAAGCTACTGCCTTCTGTCCATGTAAAGTATCCTATTTTAAAGAGACATCCCATTATTTTCCCATCATTTTTTTTTCTTCAGGTTCGTACAGTTCCCTGTGTTTTGTGTTGAAGAGTAGGGATTAGCTGATTTTAGGAAAAAGGGGAGGTCTAGATTGCTTGAAGCTTGCTTCACTGTGAAATCAGCAGTAGACAGAAATGAAAAGCAGAGGTCCAGAATGATTTATCCTGTAGTCTCAGTAAGGCAGGATTACTGCAAGGCAGGAGGAAACATTTCCCAAAGGCACAGAACACTGCTCAGGGAAAGCTCAGAAGGCAGCAAGACATCCTCACCCGTGACAGAGGAAAGAACATGTCCATCAACTGCAAAAGGCAGAAGTTCTTGGATTGCAACAGCCACTAATGAAGTATGAGTTCAGCTGGGGCTACTTCTATCTGGGTATTGCTGGCACGGAGAAAGGGAAGTGTGATAGAGAGAATCCCTTATATTGCCTTTTGCAAGCAGGGCGAAGACTGGATGCAGGAAAGCAGTGATGAGCCTGGAATTCAGCAGGGGTTGCAGCACAGCTCAGGTCAGACTAAAGCCCAGGAAGCAGAATCTTGTCTTGCCGTCTTCCATTTTCTGCTGACCTGAGGACTCACTCAGAGCTTTCTTCTATGCGCTGTGAGATGAAGACAAAAACCACAAGCAGCTAGCTGTTCAGCAGCATCTCGCTATTGCTAGAAACCCTGGCTCCGAACGCTCACCAGTACTTGCAGACAGCACTCTGAAGGCAACACCACTGTTCCATGCAAGCAATGGACCTTACTTAGAAAAGCGTGGCAGAGATACAGAACCCTCTACGTTCCTCCACTCTAAGAGTGGAGGTAGGTGAGAACAAATAAGAGCAAGCTTATTAGCGGTCCTCTCCTTGACTGCAAGTTTTACAGCCATGATGTTGAAGTGATGGCATGGTTAGGGTGTGCATTATACTTTGTGAGGTGTGCAAGTTACAGATTTCATAGATTTTTTTTTCAAGTCATAAGCCTTCTGAACACCTACTCTGATCTGCCATATAACAAAAGCCATAAAAATTAATTCAGTTACCTGGTAATCTAACACTGAGAGCCCATGTATCTTCTAGATGAAAATTTGGTCTTGAATTACAGGATTCAGAGATGAGAATGCTTTTAAGTCTGTGCTTGGAAGCCAGTTCCTACAACCAGATACCTTCCCTGATAAAAGTCAATACTTCACCCCTAACTTTAATGTACCTGCAAAGGCTTTTTAATAAAATATCTAGAATGATTTTTGTTCTCTTTTCTGAACTGTCTTTACATTTTTCTCAGTCCCTTTAAGCTGGTTTAGAAACCTTTCTCTCATATAAAACTCTTCCACCTGGTCTGTACGTTGCAATGACGGGTTAGCTATTCTCAGAGGAACAGGAAGGCGATGATATTCTTGAAATGTCCAAGATAGGATGAGAGACATGATCTGAGAAAGAAGTTGTTTCCAGTTATGCTGACTTCTAAAAATTTATTTCCAACAAAAAAGAGAAGGGGAAAAAAAAGACTTTTCTTTTTTTTTTTTTTATTAAATTCTCAGTACTTTTCCTCAAGATAAGATATGGATGTTATTTCCAACATGAAAAAATGGTTCACTGCTATGCTTTCAGCGTGCTCCTTCCTCATATACTTACGTTTTCTCTTCACATCTCTCTGGTTTTGCTTCTAAATAAAACTTTACATGACAGTTAAAGACATAACATAGCTAACAGCTGCAGCTGCAATTTACACTACAATAACAAGACAGCAGAAGTTACACACAAAAGGCAGGGGCTCTTTTTGTGAAACAATCTGAAGTGTGAATCTAATGACCAAACACAGGAGAAAATGTGCTACCTTTACTTCAAGAAAGGGCAGACGGAACCTTTGCCAGAATAAAGGCACTGAAAGACTGAGGCAAGGAAGCTGTTGAAATGCACCCTGTTTATCAACACAAGATCTGAAAATAACACAGGTCACTGTAGCATCTGTTTAGAAGCAAAGCCCTATCATTAATTGAATGCACAAGTGTTGATCATATAATTTGATCCATGAGGATTAACATGTACATGCATGAACTATGAAGCTCACATATAAGAAAGCTCTGCTTTGGGATTAAACTTTTTCCAGTCCTGTGGGAGAGAATGTTACGCTCTATAGAGCTATAAAAGGTTGCTCAAGGCTTGGCCATCCATGGGAAAGGTTGTTAAAATAAGGATTTATTGACCAATAATGCAGATGTCTACCTCTAAGCTGTAAGCTAAAGTCACCCTGGGCTTCCTTTACACTCACTAGAAAGAAAGAAGTACTCCTACAGAATGATTCATCTGAATGTGGATATCTAAAATAAAGCAGATGAATCATTCCCCCAAAATGCCCATTTAGTTCTTTGATCGCACAGGAACCCAAAGGTATTGAAGAGATAGGTTTCCTCCTGCTTCTACCATTCTAAATGTCTAAACAAGGTGAGATAAATCACACTTTATCTGCCTGACAAGTTGAAAACTGTCCTTTGGTCATGACATCTACATAACATCTACAAAGACAGAATAAACAATTCCTGAGTAGGTTAATGAAAATTTATATATAAGAGGAGAGGGTTGAATTTAGGCGATACCATGTTCCAAACGCTTACCTGGACTATAAAGACAGTGTAGGCTATGCTGGATTTATGACCTCTTCCCATAATACAGCCTGAAAAAGTAAGGATTGGATGAGAGCCACGATCCTTAGCTAAGAATACTATGAAGCACTTGCCACCTTGTTGGCCTAATCATATAGAAAATTGTTAGCTGAATCATCAGAACAGAAAAACTTAGATATAATGTGCCAGACAGATAAAAGCAGGGATATTATTTTCTCTTTTTAATCCTTACTCACCAGTTCCTTGCATTGCTGTGGCTTCTTCTGGATTTTATAACTATGTTCTTCTATTTGCTTTCAGCTTAAGTTAGTTAAGAAATATTTGGGATAAGTGGCTAAATCCTAAGGTCATCTATTCCTTTGAACTGGTGTTTGAAGTGACAATCCCCCAGTATTTGTTTCACAGGCTCCCTAAAGGGGCATGTGTTTTTAACAACTTGCATGGGCTAACTTGAGTGAGTGATTGTCTGCTTTCCCAAAACTAAGTCTTGGACAATTAAAAGATTCAGTGAAGTGATATGCACAGAGAAGATTAATTTTCAAGTGATATTTGCCTGGTATAATGACTCCAAATTAATCAGCATGTTGAAGCTATGTTCATACAGCCAGCTCTGAGTTCATGATGAGACATGCCCTAGGCAACCCTGCTTCAGCAGGGGAGTTGGACTAGATGATCTCTATGGTCCCTTCCAACTCTAAAAATTCAGTGAAATCCAGTGAAATTCTTAGCATCCCTTGCCAGGTTCAGCTCCAGCTGCGCCTTGCCCTTCCTGACCTCATCCCTCCATACCCGGGCAGCGTCCCTATACTCTTCCCAGGATACCTGATCCTGCCTGAACCGCCTGTGCAGTTCCTTCTTGCCTTTCACTTTGACCAGCAGGTCCCCATTCAGCCAGGCTCAACTCTTCCCTTCCTCGCTTGATTTCTTACCCCTGTGGATCGAGAGCTCGGCTCTGCCCCCTCCTCCCTGAGGACCGTTTCCCAGGGGCTCCTTTGGACTCACTCCTTCAAGAGCTGGAGCTTTGCTTTCCTAAAATTCAGGGTCCCGACTACGCTCCTTGTCTGACACGTAGCCCTCAGGGCTGCAAACTCCACCAGGGCGGGATCACTGCAGGCCAGGCTCCCCCCAGTCTTGACATCCCTGATGAGTTCACTTGCACTGGTGACTATCAGGTCCAGCATCGCATCCGCCCAGGCAGGGCTGTCTACTTCCTCTCGAAGGAAGCTATCATCAAGGCACTCCAGGAACCTCCTGGATCGTCTACAGCTCACCCTGTTACTTTTCCAGCAGATGTCGGGGTGGTTGAAATCCCCCAGCAGCACAAGAGCCTTCAAGTGTGATGCTTCCTGTAGCTGGAGGAAGAAGGCTTCATGAGTAGGCTCCCCTCGATCAGGCGGTCTGTAGTAGACACCAACCACAAGGTTCCCCTTGTTGCCTCAGCCTCTAATTCCTACCCATAAGCTTTCCACTCCCTCCTGCTTCTTCCTTAGGGACATCTCTTCCCACTCGATCCATTCCTTAACATAGAGGGCAACACCTCTGTCCCTCCGTCCTTGCCTGTCCCTTCTGAACACCTTGTAGCCACCAATAGCCACACTCCAGTCATAGGATTCGTCCCGCCGTGGTTCAGTAATGGCCACTATGTCTTAGCTTTCCAGCAGCACGGTGGCTTCCAGCTCCTCCTCTTGGTTGCCCACACTGGCTGTGTTTGTGTAGAGGCACTTCAGCTGGGCTCTGCCGCCTTCTATGAGAAACCCTCCTGGAGGAGCTTCATGGCTGTTTCCCTGTCGACTCTGACTACCTCAGGAGACGCTGGCTCCTCTCCGTAAGACTTGGACTGCAGTGTGGTGTCCCCAGCATGCCTCAGGGCAACAGATTGAAGGCGTTTACTAGCACCCCATCCCTCTAACCCTGACGTGTTATCCCTCAGCTTGTCACAGACAAGCAAGATATTTGTCCCCCTCCCCCTAAACGTCTAGTTTAATTTCAACTAGGTGACTGAAACTGTACAGGAATGTCAGCGGCCTGGTGGCCACAGGGCCATAGAGTTCCATTTGCACACCAGCCAGACAGCGAGGCCTCTAGTGCGGACAGCCTTTGGCTACCAGGTTCCCATCCTTCCCCCAAAGCACCCCTGCAGCCAGCCCCCTAGCCCCGCCACCCCAGACACTTTGGGCTGGAGCAGGAGCCGGGGAAGGGGAAGTGTGGCAAGAGAAGCCCTGTGGCCACAGTGAGGGGCCAGAGCTGGACACAGCATTCGAGGTGGGGCCTCACCACTGCTCAGTACCAGGGGATCATCACTGCCCCAGTCCTGTTGGCCACACTATTCCTGATACAGGCCAGGGTGCTCTTGGCCACCTGGGCACGCTGCTGGCTCATCTTCAGCGGGCTCTCCACCAACAGCCCCAGCTCCTTTTGCTCCGAGCAGCTCTCCAACCACTCTTCCCGCGGCCTGTGGCGTTCATGGGGTTGGTGGGACCCAAGTGCAGGACCTGGCACTCGGCCTTGGTAAACCTCACACCATTGGCCACGGCCCAGCCAGCCAGCCCGGCCAGATGCCTCTCAAGAGCCTTCCTGCCCTCCAGCAGATCGACACTCCTTCCCAACTCGGAGTCCTCGGCACACTTACGGGGGGTGCCATTGATCCCCTCGGCCCGGTTCTTGATAAGAATATTTAAGAGAACCGGCCCCAGTATTGAGCTCCGAGCCTTTAATAAATAAGGGACAGGGTGAGGAGCAACGGTCTTGAACTAAAGGAGGGTAGATTTAGATGGGATCTAAGATAGAAGTGATTTACAATGAGGGTGGCGGGACGCTGGAGCAGGTTGCCCAGAGAAACTCTGGGTGCCCCATTGCTGGAAGCATTCAGGGTTAGGTTGGAGGGCGCTCTGAGCAACCTGATTGAGGGGAAGGCGTCCCTGCTCGTGGCAGGGGTCGGTTCTGCCGAGGGTGGGCAGGGTGCCCCTCGACCACACAGGCAGGTTTCAGGCCTCCAGCCAAAGGGGCTGTGGAGTCCCACTGGCACCATGGGACGCATACAGAGGGACGGGAGGCTGCGGCCAGAGCTATCACTGGGCCAATGCCCCTGGGAGAGCCCGGGTCACAATGCGGGGCAGGCCGGCCTGCCCCACCCGGCGGGGGCGGCCGGGGGCGGGCGTGCGATGGAAACGCACATCTCGTGCCTGTTCCCCGAGCTGCTGGCCATGATCTTCGGGTACCTGGAGGTGCGGGACAAGGGCCGGGCGGCGCAGGTGTGCACGGCCTGGCGGGACGCCGCCTACCACCGCTCGGTCTGGCGGGGCGTGGAGGCCAAGCTGCACCTGCGCCGCGCCAACCCCTCGCTCTTCCCCAGCCTGGCGGCGCGGGGCATCCGGCGGGTGCAGATCCTGTCGCTGCGGCGCAGCCTGAGCTACGTGATCCAGGGCATGGCGGACATCGAGAGCCTCAACCTCAGCGGCTGCTACAACCTCACCGACAACGGGCTGGGCCACGCCTTCGTGGCGGAGATCAGCTCCCTGCGCTCGCTCAACCTGAGCCTCTGCAAGCAGATCACGGACAGCAGCCTGGGCCGCATCGCCCAGTACCTCAAGGGCCTGGAGGTGCTGGAGCTGGGGGGCTGCAGCAACATCACCAACACCGGCCTCCTCCTCATCGCCTGGGGTCTGCAACGCCTCAAGAGCCTCAACCTGCGCTCCTGCCGGCACCTCTCCGACGTGGGCATCGGGCACCTGGCGGGCATGACGCGCAGCGCGGCTGAGGGCTGCCTGGGCCTGGAGCAGCTCACGCTGCAGGACTGCCAGAAGCTCAGCGACCTCTCGCTCAAGCACCTGGCCCGCGGGCTGGGCCGCCTCCGCCAGCTCAACCTCAGCTTCTGCGGGGGCATCTCGGACGCGGGGCTGCTGCACCTGTCGCACATGAGCAGCCTGCGCAGCCTCAACCTGCGCTCCTGCGACAACATCAGCGACACGGGCATCATGCACCTGGCCATGGGCAGCCTGCGGCTGTCCGGCCTCGACGTCTCCTTCTGCGACAAGGTGGGGGACCAGAGCCTAGCCTATATCGCACAGGGCCTGGACGGGCTGCGCTCCCTCTCCCTCTGCTCCTGCCACATTAGCGACGAGGGCATCAACCGCATGGTGCGGCAGATGCACGGGCTCCGCACCCTCAACATCGGCCAGTGCGTCCGCATCACCGACAAGGGCCTGGAGCTCATCGCCGAACACCTCAGCCAGCTCACGGGCATCGATCTCTACGGCTGCACCCGCATTACCAAGCGGGGCTTGGAGCGCATCACCCAGCTGCCCTGCCTCAAGGTGCTCAACCTGGGACTTTGGGAAATGACTGAGAGTGAGAAGGTCAGGTGAGAGGAGGGGGGCATCCCGAGACCTCCATCTCCTCTGGAGGGACTCGCTGACTGACTGACTGACTGCTGCAATGGAGGAGAGAAAGAGAGAGAGAGGGGCACGCACAGAGCCATGCTACCCACGCACCCTGGCACCAGAGGGAGGAACATAGAGAAAGAGTGTATCCTTAACCCTTCTGTGCTGCCTACCTACCCTTGCTCTGGAGGAGGAGGAGAAGGAAGGGAGGGCAGGAGGAGAGAAAGAAAGCACCTATCCTGTTTCCAGGTCATGCCTCCAGCTCCACGCTGGGGAGACAGAGCTCCCCCTTCCCCAACGGCATCCTTCCCTGCAGAAGAGGTAGAAGCCCACACTCTTATGCACTGGGGCTAGAGACACCCCTCTTTATCCCCACTCCCCGATTCCATCCCCTTGTGCACTAAGGATGGATAAAGACAGACCCTTGTTCTGCCATGTATTCAGAATAGGTTATTTTTGGTTTATATAAAGGAGAGTGGGAATGGAGATGGGAACAAACAATAACAACAGCAGAAAAGGCTTCCTAGCTACACTTACGTACCCGGCCACCCAGTCATCCTGGGCTGGGCATAGACACAGCTTTTGGTAAAATAACCATTCCACCTCTGCACTTGCCCCTCCCCTGTCAACTGGGAATTGTGACAGAAATACTGCTCCCTAGGTACATTGATTTTTTTTTTTTTTTTTTTTTTTTTTAAATCTGTTTTCAATCTCCAGTTCCATGTTAGTCTCTGCTGTGGGTGGAAACAACCTCCCACTATTCCAGTTCTCCACTGCACTGAGACTCGGGATAGCTACAGCCTCTCCTTTTGTCAGTATGTTTCCGTGTCACCCTGCACTATGGTTAATGGAAAAGCCTAGGCATTCCATTCTTTCTCCCCATCTCTCTACTGGAGATGAAGATACCATTTCCTCCTCCTGTCTCTGTGGGGACTGGACACAGACCCCCAGTCTCTTAAGCCTTCCCTGCACTGGGGGACACTGAGAGCTACCGAGACCTGTCTTCCCTTTCATCATTCTCTCTTTTTCTCCCCTCCTTCTTGGCAACACAGATAGACATATCCAGCTACATATCCATTCCTCTTTGGTTGGGGGTGAGCGGGTAGAAGGGGTGGCTAGCTCCCCTCTACCCAGGGGACTTGAGGAAGAATCTCCAGCTTCATTTCTGCTTCATTTGAGATACTGTGACCTGTTTTTATTTTGAAATGCATAAAAAAAATTACTGCTACAAAAACAGCCTCTTACTCTCCCATCTATCCCTTGCTTACGTCCTGTAACTGATCCCAGTTTTCCTCACTCATTCTCTTCTTTACAGTATTCATTTTCTTACATGGTTTTATTTTTAAAGACATTTGAAGTTGCTGTTCTTGTGGATTTTTAAGTACATTTTTTTTCTGCTGAATATATTCTATATATATAAATATATATATGATGTCTGGCTACCTCGTTTTAATTTGTTACTTTTTTTTTTTTTTCCTCCTCAAAAGCCCTGGAATTCTTACAGGAAAGAGATTTTGAGACTGAAACATTTTTGTGCCTAGACTGGAATAATGCCCCTTGGGTTTGTTCTTCTTTTTCTCCACGCCTCTCCCTCCCCC
>JAOXJK010000012.1:57335915-57347707 GCA_025774025.1 Xenus cinereus | reverse complement strand
AAGAGTGGAGGAAATTGTAAAACATAGTCTAGTACATTTCAAAGTGGGTCTTCTACTACTACTTTTTAGAGTGAAGAGGTATTTCATCTTTATATTTGTTTAAAATATCCTTACTGGATTCACACTAAGCTCAGACAAGCTTTTATGCAGTTAAAACATTATTTTTCATTAACATAAAGCTGAAATTTACATTTACATGAAGATATAATTTCATGCCCTAATTTCCCATTAAGAAATACTTAGAATTGGTTCAGTATGTTTATTTAACATTTTCATTTAAATTCAGATTCTGATTCTTCTATTTCTTAATGAAAGGAAAAACTGTAACTATTTCTGATGTGTCACTGGCATGTAGCACTTGAATTGCAATAAGCTTTGCATTAAATTTCCATAAAGTAAAAAAGAAGTCAATCAAGGTCCTAGACCTGCAAATATCATCAGAGTTTGAAGGATTAAATCCCTATCTTGGTGGGCTGTTCGAGCTCAAATTTTAATGGGAACTTTCAGAATTTAAAAATGCGCTCAGTGCACTCATATTCACTGAAGCATATAAGGTTATATAATTAAGAGGGAGATATTTGGGAATGGCAGGATCCAAAGTTCTGTCACTGACTTAATTTGGCATTTTAAAAATGAAAGCCAAGGTTATATACCCTGACTAAGCTACTGTAGCTTTGGGTTACCCAAAGGTCACCTGAGCATCAATAAGTGGCTGTGTGCAATTTAACCTGCCTTCACAAAGGCAAGGTAAGGCTTGGGCTGGCCAACCAATTTACCACTTGCAGTTTTCCCTCCCAGGCATGCTACAAAGATGCCTTTTTTTTCCTAACTGTTCAGCTTCTGAGCTGACAGAGCATGCATCAGAGCATTTTAAGCCAAAAAAACCCCAGAAGTTTAGTTTACTTTAAATGCAGGCATGCAAAGGACAGCAATTTTTTTGCAAGCCAGTTCAAACCACGTGCAGCCAGACGGCAGAAGGCAACTGTACCAGACCCAGCAAACCCTACCTGATACTGAGAGACCACATTGTTTAAATTGAGCGATCTCTGCTGCCGTAACTATTTGTCCTACTTCTTGATCTCAAGTTTTTCTTTAGCCCTATATGGCATAGTTTGGTCTTGGTGTAGGGCACAAAAAAAGAGGCAAGTTTCAGATTCACATTGGATTTCTAGTGCTTAACAATCTGTTGCACGGTCTAAAAATGAGGTGAGGCTTAGTAACACAAAAGTACTGTCACAAATAGTGCAATAGTACCAGCACTTAGTATTTTTTAACTGTTTGGTAACCTGTACATCCAGACCTGTGATACTACCATGAACACGGAAGTCAACATCAGTGTTAAATTGTGGACTATTAGACGTTTTCTTACACTTCTTTCCAAATTCTTCTTCAAGATATTACACCCTACCTGACCTTTCTCTTTTCTCCCATCCTATTCCATCATACTCTTTCCTTTGCCTTTCTTTTTATCAAAAAGAAACATTTAGTAGAGGAATGAGTAATTTCTCAGCATCTACATCTTTTCTCTTTCAGGCTGGCTTAAAGGCAAGCAGGCTTTTCCAGGTGTCAATGAGTTGTAGGAGGTTTTCTTCTTTTCTTTTGAAAGGTGAACTGAAGTAACATGGTATTTATTGACATTGCACTGTTCACTCACCTTATGTTGATTTGGTCAATTGTTTTTGAAAATGTATCTTATTGCTCAGGGATATGCCGTCCAAAAGAGGGGCAGGTGATGAGTATCTTTTGATGCATTGTATTGAAGTGTACAGTTAATGTTAGATTTCTTCTTGTTTAGTTATAGGAATAAAATAAAATCTTGTTTACCCTACTTAGACAGTTTGAGATGCCACTAAACGAACCCGGGTTTCCAGTGTTCTAAAGATAGCTTCTGGATAGTTTAAACCTTTCTTTAACTTGAATCTGCATTTTCTTTTTGCTTTTCTGAAAACTCATCATATCATTTTTATAGTCACTTTTCTGTTCAGAACAGCAGCCTAGGTCAATCTCATACTAATGTCATACTAAAGCATAATGTCAAGTAGCTGAGTTTCATTTGAGAAGACTGTTATCTTTGAAAGAGGCTCAGAACACATAGTTTATAGAACTACAAAGAATCAAGTTGGCCACACTCAATGAAAAATGTAAAAATACATCTTCAACATATAAGTCTAACAGACAAATCCTTTAGGACAACCGAATTGGGATGCTTTTATATCTGAAACATTCTTTTATTATGACTTAGAGCAATTTCCTTTCACAGTTGCTGGAGCAGATCTCTTCGGAAAACTGCAACTACTGTTCAATTATTTTTTGTCTGTCTGCATGACATTTTTCCATTTTCAGCAAGATTTTGACACAGGTCACTTAAAATCAATTGCAGAAATACTCTTTTGGAGATATGTTGCAGATGTTCACAGGCTCATTTCCAACCTTTCCATTATTCTTCTATCTTTTAGATTGGTTTAAAGTCAAACATGTTTATGTATTTTATTGAGTCAAGAGTTTAGTGGGCGTTGCTTGTGGAATGAAAGGCACATTGAGAGCAAATAGTTATCTATAGTATTACTTCCAGCAAATGCAGCCAGGAATATTAATACCAAGGTTTTTTTTTCAGGAGAAAACTACAGAAAGACCAAACAGCTTACTGAACGGCAAATTAAGGTGTCATGGTAAATGTTGGAGGTGTACCTCAGAGAGGCAGCCACACCTATATAAATAGTATGTATCAAAAACAAAGCAATGTTTCACTTCCAAGAAATTACAAATTTCAACTTGAACCCTTCAAAAATGTATGTTGCTTATTGACTGCTCATAACATGGTAACACCTAGAACGTCAAACCATGAATGCATTTTCCCTGCACGTGCTACAAAAAAACATAAATCATAGCAAAAGACAGCCTCTGCCACAAACCACTCACTATTTTAATAAAAACGCTGAGGTTGCTGGCAGCTCCTGAGCTGCAACGTCACAAGTACTCTGCTCTAGGAAAACAATTACTTGCCCCAGATACATTTTAAATATAATTTTTCAGATCTTGGTATTAGTCAGTGCAGAAAACCCGAGTGCCTAATTTGTATCCTATAAGCAAGTAGTTTATGACAACCAAGGGCAGCTTTTGAAAATAAGGAAGAGAAAAAATGCTTGCAGAATCAGTGCACGTCATAGTCTCTTGAAAATGAAGTGCATTACAGCAGACATAAAAGAGCATGCTGTAGTAAGACAAGCTGTAATGAGTTCAGTGTGTTAGTATGCAAGTTATGAAAGATTTCTCTTCTTTAATACAACATTTTTCATTATCATTAGTCCTTGAGGTACATGCCAGCATTTCACTGGTGAATGTAAATGATGGAAGGCCTCTAGGAAAGCAGGAATCACAGCTTTTTTCTTCTTGTTTTGAATTGTTGTATTACGGAGTTTTGCAAGGCTAGAAGTCATTTGTTAACACTGATATCAAAGGCAGAGCTATACAGTTTCCTGTGGTATCACCGGCTGCAATCCCTACCAATTTTTGACTGAAAATGAAGATAACGCAAGATCGAATTTATTTTCTCAACAGCTACAGTAACATCTTCATAAATAATTGGGTTTTTTAGAGGAAGATTCAATGTAAATGAAGATTGTGATTTAAGTGTTGATGCAATAAAAATTAGTCTTTGCAGATCTTATAAATGAAAAGGCAGATCAGAAAAACAGGGAGCAGAAAAACAGATTTTTCTCAGGAGCAGACATTTCAATTAATATATTCAACTAAAACTAGCATCAGCAATAGAAAAGAAGAAATGGGACAGAGGATTTCTAAATCACCAGCCACTCCGCCGCCTCTCAGTCCTGGCCTATCCCTTCTGAAGAGTTTATAGCAGCTCTCCAGTTGTGCGTTTCATCCCACCATGTTTATGTGATGGCAACTATAACATAGTTTGCCTGTTGCACAATGGCTTCCAGCTCCTTCTGTTTGTTGCCCATGCTGCATGCAACAGTGCAGATGTTCGTTTGTATGTTATAATGTAATACATTCCCTTGTCAGAATGAGTTTTATCTAGCCCCAAAGTGCTGAAGCCTTGGGTGCTACTGTGGAGAAATCATTATTATTTTCCTGATTTCTGTCATTTTCTACAACCTAAACATTAATTTATATTTTCACTGAGGTGCTGAAAGGAGGATGTTCGAGCAGTCTCTAGTTCTTACTGCAGTCAACATTCCCAGAAGACTGGAAGTTACTAAATCACCCCAGAGCAGGAATCCCTGAGCTGCCCCAGCTTGTTGGTGGCTGAAAGAGTCTTCTCAGGCTGTAAGTTTCAATTGGCCCTTTTCTCACACTTTTTCCACACACTTCTTTTTTGTCCACTGTCAAGGGAAGGAGCCTGGGCTAGGGCGATGTTTGGTCTCAGTGAGTTTGGAGGTTCTTGCATTACACAGATGTTACACAGCAGCTCACCACTTTTACGGCCTGGGCTTCCCAAAAGGCCAGTAATAATTATTACACGTTGATCACAATGACAAGCTTTTCTCTGCAACTCTCTGCCTGATAAACTTTTCACTCTCAAACAATCACAGAGGTTCCGATCTCATGACTTCAGCCAACGCTTAATGGAAAAAAGGGACAAAAAACATAGTGGTAGTAACAGCAAATAGAGACACAAAAAATTTAGGCTGGGTACTCAGTAGGACTATAGACACTGAAACTTGAAGAAGAAATTACTTGACCTGCTGGCCTGACACAGTGAAAATTAAACAAGAGAAAAGATAGTGAGTATACCAAAGAGGAAACTCTTTGACATGGACTGGTCTAGGTGTGCTGATAGACCTGTACCACCTTTCAATTATGTTAATCAGACTGCCTGATTACACATGACAGATACCTCAAATGGAGAAACACTAATATATGCAGACACATATATACACCCACTGTATTTACATGCCTGCGATTTTATATTCTTTTTAGAAAAAGGGATTTTCTTCCTTTACCTCAAAGTCCTCAAACAGAAGCTTACTGACTAGCATCTTTCTTTTCTAATCTACCCACATTTAATAGCATAACGTCTATAGGTAGTTTTATAACATCTTGAGTTGTGTAATAAATCTTTACTTGCCAGGCTACAGACAAAAGGTATGCTTTCTTGAAATGGATCCAAAAAGGTGAGTTCCACTTGCCAGTTTGTAACTGCTTCTGAAGTATAAACAGCACATCTGCCAGTAAACACACTAGACTGAATCCCTAAGAGAACCTATTATAAGTATATGCCACTCCAAAAAAGAGAGAAACCAGACAGAGAGAAATCCATAACGTTCATCAGCTGACCATACCTACACTAAAGTCTTCATTAAGAGCTGTCTAGCAAGAGACTTACGTGAACGTGGTGGCAGTATACTGGAAAAGCATCCACAGCTAGAATGAAGCAGATCTCTCGCTGGCGACGAACTGAAGTGTCAAAATGGATGAGGCAGTTGAGCACAACTTTTTCAGGCTGATGCTCCGACTAAAAAGCCCCTTTATTCAGAGGAACAGTCGGGCACAGTAGAAGATGCTGGCCACTGCAGTAGCCACCAGAGCTGAGCCAGAATCATAACCCTACCTGGAGAGCTAGGTTCTTTACCAGAGGTACAAAGGCAGCTTTTTTGGGCGCATTTAACGTTAGATAGTCTGGCTGGGTATTTCTGAGAAATACATACTGTCACTTGTTTGTTCCTCTGAATGCCGTACATACAAAATTTTGTGCATGGACTTGACAGGACTGCACCAAACTTTGTACCTGATTAATTTTATCAATTCCTCCTCCTAATAAAGCCTACAAGGGCTTGCATATGAGATAATTGTTTGTACTAAGAGAGAAGGATGACTATGAACACACAGCTGGAAGCAAATTGAAAACAAGTAAGAGTGAATGTAATTGATGAAGTATATTATAGAAAATTTGGCATGGAGTGGATACTCAAAATGACTGTGTCCCAAACACTGAAAGGACATGGGAAAAAAGCCAAACATCAGAAGAGTATGATATAAGGAGAAGCTAAAAAGAAGACTGCTCTAGTAAAGGCAGTTAGGCTGTGAACTACCTGATCACCCCTAACACATATAATCTCTTTTCTTCCAAGAAGTTGGAATTCTCTACAATATATTTGAAACCCAACATTACACAGACAAAAGGATAAGAACAAGGAAGTAAAGGTATCTATTTCAGCATGAGTTAAAACTGTCCACTTCAGTAAAGGTTAACTCCAAAACTTTGCCTTTAGATTTTACGAAGCAATAGTGTTTTGAGTCCTTGCTACTTCTTAGGATTGTAGAAACTATCACCTTGTCTAAAGCTGTATGGAAATAATAGCAGAGAAAATAATACACACTTGGGGTATAATCTTTCTTTTGTAACTAGTGCTGGTGCACAGTACAACAGCAAAGCCCGAGTCCCTTTCAAGCCATCGTGAGTACTAAGCAGATGAAGGTACTGAGCAAACTCTGTCTGACATAGCCGTAGGCCTCATTATCAAACCTTCTATATCATTAGAGCCAGAAACAAATCACACAGCAAGACTATTCTGCTCCCTTTATCAATTTTGTTCCTTTCTACTTTCCTGTGTCTCAACAGTGCATGCAATTTCCTTTCTTGTTATTGGTATGTAAATTCACCTGCTCCCAAAATAGTTCTCCTGAAAGACTGTTATTATGTTTGAAATGCAAGGTATGTACACCCACTTGTCAACTGCATGAACTAGCTGTGGCAATTATAAATTCCTCTGAAGGGCAACAAACATTTGCCATAAATGGAGACTGAATCAATTCAGGCATTTGTAAGATACAGATTGTGGTCAGTCTACCAGGAAAATTCATTCATCTGGTATGTACCACAAGCTTGCCATCCCCTTTTTCAGAGATGCTTCAAGACCCTTCAAGTTTGAACTCTTCTGGTGAAGACCATCTGCCACACTCTCTCATGAGGATCCCACAAAGCCTCTTTATGTTTTTTTAATGTCCATCATCCCTCATATTTCTTCCATCATCCCTCATATTTCATCCATCACATGACCAAAATGAGGCTTAGCACCTCCAGCCAGGAGACAAGAACATGCCAGCCCGCCCACTTGTAAGACTTGAGCAACTCAATCATTTGACAGCCTTATGCACATCCCAGGTGAGGGGAACAGAGGTTAAAGCTTAAACTTTGGTCACACGCACCCTGCTGCTTACACAAAGAGAATGAGGGACCAAAGTGCTTAGAAGATTACATAGCTTATAACCCAAATGTGTCCACCACTACATTAGTTTTTAGATATTTAGACAGTCACAGTTCAGGGACAGGAGGTTTCATAAAAAATGAAAGGTGAAAGAGAGAAGCCCTAACTAAACACTTGTTGTCCAGTTGCAGAGCAACATCAGCTTCTATTAATTTTTTAAAAAGGGGCTGTCCATGTAAGCTACTAAACTGTTGCTGAGTGCCTTCCATTTCCAGCTATTTTGGAAGGATTTCAGAACGGTCATCCACACAAAGATGAAAAACCTTATTAACACACTCTGGGTGAAGAATCCCATGGGGTGCAGAGGAAAGAGTTGTACAGAACTGGCAAGAGTTGATGTGTTAACTGTTTCAAGGAGAAATCATATCTGATTTGTAATATATCCTACTGTAAACTGTGGCCACTCCCTATACTGTTAGTGTAGTGTAAGAACTCAACTCTCAGAAGAAGCCTGTGTCATATGGTAAACCACAATTGCCTCCTCTTTCCGGGCCTCAGGTGATAGGCTTGTATTGAAAGAGCCAAGAAAGACAACACATTGAATAAACACAGATGTACTTAGATCAAGAGAAGAATCCATTGCTGTGCATGGAACATTAGTGACAATGGAAGGGAACAGATAACCAAAAAAAATACTTTCCAGTTGTGGAAAACTTATAATCGTTTTTCTTTGTGCTTCAATTTGTACACAGCAGACTGGCCCTGCTTAAGAGCTGTATAAACTTTGACAGAGAGCTGTGATCTTGTAGGACTGTCCCTTGAATGTTTCCTTAAATAGCTCATTTGATATTCCAGCTAATAGCTGGCAACAGACTGGAAATACTCACAAATATCTGTGCCTCCTAACAGCTGTAAAAAGAGGTCATCATCTTCACAATTAAAAAAAACCCCAAACACACCAAAACCCAACAACAAAAAATACACACAAAGAATAAATCCCACCTCACTCATTCCTCAAATTGCAGCAGTAGTATGGTATTAATCAAAATCCATAGTAAAAATGGACAATGATCCTGAATTGTTCCTCTGCTTCTAAGTGTGTGCATAGGTTGTGAATATCCAAATACTTGCAGAGGTAAACAGCCCTTCCTCGCGCAATTAGCAGCAATACAGTCACCTAACCTGACAGGCACCGACTCCCAAAGTGCTATTACATTCTTTACCATCATCATCTGGACTTCTGGATGTGAACTGCAACAATCAAATGCTGATGCTCTGAATAGAACTGGGCAAAAAGAAAGGTCATGAAAAATTAATTAGGCACACAGCCTTTGTTCAGACTAGCACAGAGACAAGACTGCCCACTCACTTACTGTTATAGTCAAAGGGATGTGTCTGGAAACACAAACAAGTCTGTGGAACAGGTGAGTACACAGGTTAGTTGAAAATATGATTATGGTCAATAAATACAAACAGATAGTCAAACTGTGTTAAACAGTTAAGTCATCAATGTTTCCACCTGCTAGGGTATCCTGGTTTCAGCCAGGAAAGAGTTCTCTTTCTAGTGATTATCGTGAAAGGTAATAATACCTACTGGTTTTAGTTGTTGCTAAAGTGATGTTAACATTATTTAAAGACTTTTTTTTTTTCCAACTTCCCATAGAAGAGTAGACAGAACAACGGAATGGCCGGTGAAATATTTCATACCATAGACATCACGTTCAGTATACATATGGGGGTTAGCCTGGGGGGCCGGAATCTGCAATCACTACTCAGAATGGTCCCAACTCACCAGGCAGTGAGGCTGTCTGGTGGTATTATTATTATTATTGCTATTACTGTTATTATTAGTGTTATTTTTCTTTTTCTGATATTGTTCTATTAAACTGTCTTTACCTCAGCCTGCAAGTTTTCCTCCTTTCCCCTCCTCTTCTCTCTCTGCTCCCTTGTGGGGGAAAAGGGGGTGAGCAAGGGGCTGCGCGGTGGGGGTTAAGCCAAGAGGCAAGAAAGAGCAATACATCAGAGGTTTGCACAGTCAGTCTGCTGTCCTTTTGTGAGCTATGGATACAAACAGCTCTGCCAAAGCTTCTAATTAGTAATGTTCATGTTTGCAACAAGCATCCATAAAACACCTATCACCTACATTAAAGTTTAAAAACATTTACTACAGATGCAAAGCTCATCAATTTCTTAAACCACCCAGACAACATCTCTTACAAGTACTTTGATATGCAACAGTTAGAAAAATTAAGCTCTTATGCTAATCAAAATTTCCTTAATTTTCATATTTGGGTGATCGTCATAATCAATCTACACAATCAAAAAATAATTGCTATACTCCTGGCTTCGCCTCAGCAAATGGAAATTGGCCTCATCAATTTGGATTTTGAGTAGGATTTCTATGGCAAGTACTCCAGGTCTTTCTTATTGTGCTGTGCTGAATACATCCATCTCATCGCCCAGCCTCTGCAGGCAACTGACCAGAACTTGGTTCTTGGTCTTTATTCATGGCCTTTGATCTTCTCTTTAAAACTTTGCTCAGTTTTTAACATAGTACGTAATATGCACTGTGATTAAAAATAAAAAAAAAAAAAAGAAGAAGAAAAGAAGGAAAAAAAGGAGAGAAAAGGTAAAAAATAAAAAGAAAGCAAAAGAAAAAAAAATAGGAAAGAAGGAAGAAAAAAGAAATACCACTGTTTTGGGGAGATGATATGACTGTTATAGAAAGAATTCTCTTTGACTTCTAAGTATACAGCTGACTGCATGTGAGACGGCTCAATCACATTTACCTTGACCACCACGATAAGGGCCTTTTCTGAATGATGACTTCTGAAATGACCAGGGGCAGGAGAGTTGCTTAGTTCTGACAGCACCAGTATCTTCACAGAATAGAACTGGTTTCAATGAGTCTTTGTTTTTTCCTTCGTATATTACATTTTAACTAGTTACTCAGCTGTCCCACAAAGAAAAAAAAATAATAAAAGGCATGTTTTATCTTTCCTGTTGTTTGTTTTCTGAATATATAAAACACCCTTGTTTGGGTTATGAGTTTTCATTCTCCCTTAAAAATCTTCAGACATTTTCAGATGGGAGTTGCTGTAGGAATTAAAAAAACTGTTATTAACCATTAAGCTACTTATTGTAGGACAGAACTCCCACAATTTTAGTAACAGTACGAAGGAATGGAAAAAAGTATGAATCAGGAATGAATGGAAATAAAGAAATGGAAAAATCACTTTAAAACCATTTAAACTGTGTATCAGGTATAAGTTCATATTTACTATCCCAGCAAATAAAACTTACTTGCAGTAATACAGCTCTGATATTTTTTTGTATAGTTCAAGTATTTTGGCAAGATTTTCTTCTGCTGAATAGTATGTCTTGCCCTTACTAAATGTAAAGTAGGAGACTGGTACTTAATTATTTCAACAGCAGCAAGAAACTTTACAGTTGCTACAAAATCAGTTATGCTTTATACTACAGCAATAACAATTTGTGCATTCCTTCCCAAGAGTTTCAAAAGATTGATTGATCAAAGGGGTTTGTTTTGTTTGTGGGATTATTTTTTTTTTTAATCCTGTGTAATCACTTCTTTAACTAAGTCCTTGATGTAACTATGACCTTGGGAGTGGGATTTTGGTTTAGAGAGTATTCCTACATATATTCAAACACCCATATTACTGATATAACTAACCTCATCGCACAATTTTGCACAGGCATTGCGTACCCAATAAATACAGGCTTTCCACTGATTTTAACAATGAGTAGTCCAATGGCTCAGCCTAAAAGTTCTGTTCTGCTTAAAGTGAATATCATTAGCTTAACCCATGATTTATGCAAGAAAGAGGGATGAGAACTTATTCTAAGCTTGTGCTGCATTTCATATATTTCATGTCTCTTCAAAGATGTTATTTTACTATTAGAAGTAATAGACTTCTAATGCAAGAAAATATTATATGATACATATTACATGCGTGATTTTGCAAAGTACTAATTTCCATAGTCTACCACCTTACAGATAATGATTTTTTTGTACAACTGTGGCATGTTGAAACAGCCTCCTCCTCTGTTCACCTTCAAGTTAGACACTACTGGTTACCCTCTTCTGTTAAGGGACGAGCTCGTGGTATCTGACCAGCTCCCACCACGGCAAGAACGCAGGGTCACGGTGCTGCAGCTGGGCTACCGTGGAGGACCCAAAGTTCACCCATCCCTGCCTGCAGTGAATATACAACACTTCAGGTTACCATTATGCAGCCCTTTCTCATCACATCTTCTGATGTGCCTGACATGTACTGCCAGCACATGTCCTGACGTGGATTCTCACCTGTCTGGGAGTAAGACACTTCAGAAGCCTGGTAGCTACAAGAGTCAGAAAGGCAGCAACTGAATAAAAAATAATGTAATTCAGTTGAAACTGCTACTAGAACTCTTTAACAGCTCCTCTATGCCTATAATACATCAGTTCTGGCTCCGTGTCTGTGATATACCAGACAAAAGGCTTTATGAAAAAGGTTCAGAGTTGTTTTGGTTTTTTTTAATATTATTGTAAATGTTTAAAAAATAAAATAGCCTAATGCAATTGCTCCTTCAGACTGTCTGCAAAGCATGGTGGGTATG
>JAOXJK010000012.1:57312579-57328931 GCA_025774025.1 Xenus cinereus | reverse complement strand
CGGGGACCCGGCAGCGCCTCACGGGGACCCCTCCGGCCCCTCACAGGGACCCCTCCAGCCCCTGCCAGCTGCTGGGCCCGGTACAGTATTACTTTTATCAGAATTTTCAAAAAGTTGGGTTGGGGGTATATGCACACACACACATATATATATAGGTTGAAAATATGAATTTTCTGGAAATAGAGACTGTACAATTATTGATTGTTGGGAAATTAGAGTCATTTTCAACATCCTAAATGTTGGAAACCCCCATCAGATTTTACGTGGGTTTAATTCCAGAAGCCTCATGTGCAAAAAGCCGCTTTTGCTGTGCTAGCAGGTAAGCACCTGAGCTATCTCACCGAAGAGGTTGACCTTAGTGAAAATTGGAGAGATTTTTAAGGAAATTACTTTGGAGGATGCCTGCCTTACCAGAGGATGGCTATGGAGAGACCGATCAGCCATTTTGTGTGTCAGCAGGAGCCTGTTCAGCATCCTTCTGTGCATTCAGTCCCCAGTACCATGAGGGGACACGGAGCCTCATGTTTCTTTAGACTTCCTTGGCCACCACAGGCAAATTTCTCTTTCCTCATGAAAGTTCTGTTATTTTAAATCTGGAGCAGTGGAAAAGTTCCACAGCAGTTGGAACTTCTCATATCTTTTTATCTGATAGTTGCTTAACCTGTGGTAAAATCGGTTATCTAGAGGAATAGCTTGTTACTCAGTGGTGCTCGATAGCTGCATGAGTAAGAAAGATGCTGTACAAAATGCAGTGCATTTCATGATAACATCAGCAAACCCAGCATACCTCTGAAACTGTAACACCATTATTTGACAGAAACGCTAAAATATATGTGAAGCAGATGAAGACACACTAAGCATGCTATAAATAGCTCAAGATCGCTTTGTTTCAAGAGACTATATGTAACAGCTTAAACCTGGCTTTAAATTGCAGGTGGAAGAACAGAACCTGTCTGCACAGCTCCACCCTAGGCCGACATAAGCAGAGGCATTAGAGGTCATGGAGATGTTGTTTGTCTTAATGTTTGAATCTGGTCTCTGTAGGCTGAAGACACAGTGAAGGTAAGGCTGCTTACACGCTATTTTCAGTTATTTTTCAGCACAACAGATTTAATGACATAAGAATGAATTAACTGACAGTCTCTCCTCCTCGTACTCTCTGTTAATGGAAGATAATTCAAGTTGCACTTGAAAAATAGGACAGACCAGATTTGTTGTTCCCTGTGGAACCTTAATTCTGCTGCCCTGTATATCCATTCTGTCCACTGAATGAAGCTGAAATCCCATGGACAAAATAGGAAATGAAAATACTGCCAAGGACTCTTTCAATTAAGACACACTTTCTGATAAAAGGGTGGTTGGCATATGCCTATATGAATCACCAGTAAGAACACCACCATACAATTAGCATACATAACCTAAAGTTTGCTTTGGACAAAAAAAACCCAACCACTTTTAATTAAAAAGTTTAATACTTTTGTGTGTGAAATAGGTTAGACAGGTATAACCATTCAAACATGCATTTCTATTGCATGTGTAGTTTAATAATTGTTTTGAAATTTCTTACACACATGCTCTTTTCTGTACAGAACACACTCACAGGCATGAAGTTTGCTTGTGACCAGCACAGGGGAGCAAGACACTTATGGGGCTGGTTGAAGTGTCTGTCAGCCTCCCTTTTACATTTCAGATCCTCCTCAGGATTAGGTTTCTGCACAATCTAGGATACGCACAGATGTATCTCCCCTCTCCCTACTACTCCCCTCCCCTCCAAGGGACTGCCATTTTCATTATTTATTGCTTTCTGACTTACATGGTCAGCAGAAACTACCTTGCTGGTTGTGCCACCCTATGCCAATCTCTTTGGCAGTTAGTGGTTGCTATTTGGGTCACTGTCACCTTCTGATCTCCCATCCCAAATGTGTTACAAGGATGAAAAACTGGAAACAGTTCAATTGTGCGTGTTTGTGTCTTCACAGCACGTACCTGAACCATCAGAACAGGGCAGATGTAGTCCAGGGCTTTTAGGCACACGGGTAATTCTGTGATAATTCTTTTACCCTGTTTTCCAAGCGCATACCGGAATCATCTAATGAGTTAGGGCTGGGCAGTTATGAAAGTCTTGCTTAACTGAATGGTACTTTTGGGTAGGCCTCTCCATTAAAAACAGAGGTGGCTTTGCTCATTTCCATTTTTACAGGTAATCAAAACCTTTGAATGCCTTTCTAAAAAGAAAAAAGGACTAGTTAGGACATTTATAGGGGTAAAATATACCTGAAAAAAGTTTTATTGATATAGATATGCTTGGATCTTTGGACTTTTAGCCAAGGTGAGATTCATCAAACCAACAATAGAAGAATAATACTGGCTGTTACTATCCTGGCTGATAGCTTTAAAATACTCACAAAAGGACAGGAGAGTCTTTTCAAACTATAGTAGTAAGTGAAGACCAGAGAATAAGGAATACCCGATTGTAGTTGAGGGGTGATTGCAACCAATTGTATTTCCAAATGGCAGATCAAACCAAAAGCGGAAACAGCAATAGTATCTCACTCAAAAAAGAAAAAATAATTTCCACTACTTGTTAGATTTTTTAGCAAACAAACAAGAATTTACAATTACAGGGGGAAAAGGACTTTTAGATCTGCCTATGAGTTTAAATAAAATACCTTTATATATTTAGAAGGATGGTTTTAAAGGATGATTCCTCATCTGCTGAAGCCTGCTGGATTCAAAAAACTTAGTCATCAAGGTTTTCTTGGTTTGAATTACAAGCATTATAATTGTATATTCTGAACCCAGAAGAACAAATTTAGATGGAACTAAGTCATTAACCTGAAGGATATGGCTGATTTTTCTAAACATCTATTAAAAAACATTATGAGTACTTGTTTATCTGCACTTCTATAAGCTCTCAGCATTGATTCTATTTATTTTTCTGCATCTAATTACTTTGCATAATGATATGTTTATACTACTGGCAATCTCCTCTTTAAGAGTAGAATTATGCATACAGTGTCCGTATAGATCTGATCAAAACTGAAAAGAGTAATACATATATTATAAGCAAAACTTTTTAAAGCGATAAAAAAAAGCTTCATAAAGCATTTAAAAAACTCAACAGCTTTCAAGGAATAACGATCGCACATTTTGTGAGTTGGAAGTTCTTTTTGAATATTCACTTTAAATAATGATGAAGTCCTGACTGTCTTGTGGGAATTTTGCTATTCATCCCAATAGCATCAGAGATTCCTCTTGAATTCTTCACCTGAGTTTGTGTCGTCCTCTTTGTTCTAGAGACAACTCTGGAAATCTTGTGAAGACAGGATTCAAGTGAGATTTCCAGTGTCTTCAGCTTGCATCCAGACCCTACTTATGGTAAGGACAACCTTTCCTCTCTTATGCTATTTTCTTTTGGTAAAGATATTATTAAATTAAAAAAAAAAAAATAGTAGTGATGATAACAGGAAGGAAAGACAGTTCAATATATTCTTCTTAAGATCAAAAATGAAAATTAGGGAAGGTTCAGAACATTTAAATTTATCTCAGCCAGTTCTCATGTCTTTTGTTTCATTAGTTATCTGAAGCACTTTTTACTTTGTGGTTTGCAAGTAATTTTCTGGATGTTCATGTTCTGTGGCGAAAGGTAAGAGGTCTAGCCATCTCCTCTATATTCTGGTTTATTCCAGGATTTGGCTGCAAACTCGCTTTACAGTCTTTTTGCTTATAATCACATACTTTTCTTCATTCATTCTTTCATCCTCTCACTAAAAGTATGTGCACTCTTAAAGGTGAGGAAATGTCTTTCCCTTCATAACCAATGATGTAGTTCTCCTTTGAAATGAATTCTAGTTGCATAGGAGAATGGGATTCCCACTAAACTCTTTGAAGCTGAGTGCAGTTTAGTATTTTGGCAAGTAAAAGAAGTCATTTATCATCTCTGGGATGAGTCTGGTGCCTTTCTGCCCCCAAGGCATATGAATTCATTTTCAGATCACTCTTAGGCCAGTTCAACAGGTGGCTGACGTGAACTGGCGTCACAAAGCGATGAATGGAAAGATCACATCTGGAAATAAAACTGATCCTAACAAAAGTCAGTCATGTAACTCAGAAGTCAGCCCATCACACGGGCAGGAATAGAGAAAGGAGAAGTAAAAGCTTTATTCAGGCACGCAAAGACTTTATTGTGAATTTTGCTCAATACACCACACAAGCAACCTATGCCATTATATGTTTATGTTACTCTGTCTCTGTGATGCCACATACATGTGTTTTCGAGACCAAAGACTGTTTTGCAAACAAAAGTGCTGAACAAAAGGCTGGTTCCCATTAACCCACTGAGCAATAATTTGGTCCTTAGGCTTACCAGCGATTACTTTCTGAATTTATTTTGCAATGCAGGCCTGACCAAGCAATTCTGGTAGCACTTTCTTTATTACTAAAAAGAAAAAATAAGTCTAAAAAGGTATCTGAAAATAATAATTGCCATTCTAAAATATATTGTTGGGCATATCCATTGTTTTTTTCATTCTTTCCTGTTGAGTTGACAGGCAGGGGAATGTGATAACTGCTGATTTAACTGTGTTATAGGCAGTTATATGAAGGAATATAATACATTTATTTTTGAGCTCTAAATTTAAATACTGATCTTTAACAGTTAATAGACTAATACTGAAGTTTATCACTCAAACCTGTATTCCTTTTTAGGTCCATGAATTTGCTTCAGCTGCTTGTTAATTGGTAAAGGGTTTTTCATAGAAAGTTAAACCAGTTTGCCATTAAAATACTAATAACAGTGAAGATACCATGAAAAAAAAAAGAAAACTAGGAAAAAACTGTACTTTAAATAATTATGATGAGCTTTTACAGAAACTTGATACAGAATAGGTAGTGTCTTTTACATTCTAGATGTCACTTAACTTTGGAAAGAACACTTTGGAAAGTCAGGAATTGTGACTAATAATTTGCTACAGATCTGTGACCTTTATAACTGGGGGCAAAGTTTATTTCAAAATATTTGAATATTTTGAATAAGGTGGAGCTGGTGTTGATTTTTTGATCAGTTTTCTGTGGGTTTTGTAGCTCATCATATCTAAAATTTTTAGAAAGACATTTTCACATTTTGTTATTTATTGATGCTAATATGAATAATAATACACTAAAAAAAACACCAACACAAATCCAAATATCATATTTCTCATGTTTTTTTTGTTTTGTTTTCAATAAAATCTTTTTTTTTGTTTTTTCATTGCTGCACCAGAGCTTACAGTTTCATTTTACAGTAGGACTTGGGTTTATATTCTGTATACTTATTCCAGGATTTTTTGTTGTTTAACATGAAATTGAGTTTGAACTGAATATATTCAGCATAAATTAATTTTGTCTATGTAAGGGAATGGTAGATGTATATGTAAATGTTCTTGTACTGAATCCTTGCTGAGAAATTTGGTCTCCATTCTATATACTTAAAGAATGGGTTGAGTTTGATTTCTGCATCACAGAAATATTCCATATGTTAAAGTATGAGGAGTTTGCTTTAATCGATTCGTTGCATTGTGTAACAGTTACCACCATTGTTGTGTATGAATGAGAACTTGTTCTATTTCAATGTTTAAATTGTATTTAGCCAGCTTAAAAGAAAAACTGGGGATCGTGAGGAAGCTAACAGAATTATCTAACTGTGGTAAGATAAAAGGAGACACTTGTTTTCATTCCTGATAGTCATTCCTTCATTTTCACATTTACTAGCACTCATCAATCATTTTTAATGTTTCTGTGAACGATATAAAAATGAGTTGGCCTCATGTTCTGTGGAAAATCAAGGGACGTGCCAACCCGGTTTTAACACTTCATAAGACACTTTACTGTGGCATTAAATTTTTCCAAACATGGCTGATGATTAACCATTTCTTCTTTGTGGCACATTTTAGACCAAATTCAAGAAAATTATGGCCATAATGTTCTCTTAGTGGATATCAAAAATTAGTTCGTATCTCTCGTTTAATTGTTTTAAATGCCTATTTCCATAAATTCATTTGGACGACATATGGCCACTTAAGTTCTGCCAAGGTTATTCTACCATGCAGTATTCAACTTGCACGAAGTCAAAACAATTATTTGTGCAGATAGAGATATACGCAAAAACTGAAGAACAAATCTGCTATATAACCTACTTGGTAACATTTAATTGACTAAGAAGATTAGATTGGTACTTATGCAAAGGCTGATATTTATTGTCTCAGCACTTGGCAGTAGATACATATACCCACACATCTGTTGCATTTTTCTTTCATTCTGTCCATATCTCTGGTCCTTGGTGCCATTACTATAATTGAAAGGCATTAACTTACATACAAGAACTTAAATGTATATTAGTTACATAGTGGAAACAATGTACTGGTAGCTCCCATGTTAAAATCTGTAAAAAAGTGAACTCGACAGCGGCCACAATTACCAGTGTGGCAGCTAAGAAACCTAAGGACTGGTCTTCAGAAGTAGCATGCCTGGAAACAATTCCAAAAGCACATTCAAAAAGATTTTTGAAAGCCTTGTTCGTGATGTGACCTGGTTTATCAGTATCCGAGTGTCCTCAAATTCCGGACAGCTGTGTTTTAAGTGTTACCTGGTTTATTTAGTGCTTTAAAGCACCGTCTCTATCAAGAGCAAGTAATGTGCTGCATTCTCGGTCTTTGCTAATGAGTTTTTATGATGAACAGGTCTAGAATTATGTGCCATGGAAACTTTATGTATTTAAAGCTAAAGGAAACTCAAAAGTGATGAAGCTCTCAATCACTGATCTGCCAGGGAAAGGCAGATGGGCACTGTCAGACCATGTTCACAACCAGACCAGGTGATGAATCGTCACAGGTGCACCCAGTGAAAAGATGTATCATAAAGGTATCCTTATCTAATAGTGGTGGGAACTTTGCAGACAACTGTCCGTCAGCAAGGGAGACCTGTTACCTGGTTAGATCAATTAGCAGAGTTGTGGTTTAAGAAAATCTTTAAAGCTGTCTTTAACGTCAGTAGCAACTTCAGTAACGAAAGAGTCTATAAAGGAAATCTTTACTCCAGCTCAGATTTCTGCTTCAAGGAAAGCAGAGATTAACAATGATGCTTGTGAAGGTGTTTGACCTCTACTCCAAACCTATATAAACTATTCTGAGTTAACTTGCCTTCAGAATCTGTGGTGTGACCAAACACAGAAAACACTTTGAAGCAAAATCAGAGTGACGCCTGTGGTATCAGAATTGCTCTATGAGGTGGCAAAGCCACTTCAAGAGATTCTGGCTCTCTCTGTGTCAGCCACTCATTCTTGTACGCCCACAACTGTTCATGGCACCCCAAAAAGTAACTATAAAGCATACTATGGTTTCTGTTTTGCAATATACCTCTCCAAATATAGTTGCTAATTTCTTAAGGCTGTCATGTATGTATTGTAGATTAATTTTCATTCTGCTCTGTCTCAAAGGTTGTCTAATATTAAGAGGGATCTTACTGCAGCAGGGAAGCTCAGTTCTCTCAGTTTTTTGTCAAGGGAGTGTTACATCCACCAGATCGTAGCAATTTATATTTGCAGCACCAAACACACAGCATACAGTCCCTGAGAGTTTTTAGCTGCTCCTCCATGATTCTAATTACAGAGGGGATTCTAATTACAGAGAGGATCTCCCAGTGAGTTGCATTAGTCCGAACCTCTTCACTGCGTTGCACTGTGTACTTTAGAGCACGGGCCTCAGATTTGGAATTGTGACAATCGGTCCTTCCCTTCCTGGGATTTTCCTGTTTTTCCCTTTACTACCTTCCCAAAAAGGTACACAAATCAGAGAACAGAGTGGCTAGTGTAGCACAGTATATTATCCTTCTAGGAAGTTGTTAGCCTTTGCGCTAGGATACCTGACACAGGCATCGGCAAATCCTCTTTCCCCAAAACTCTGAAGACACTTAAAAAAGTCCAAGAGGGCTGAAGTAGCTTCAGGAGTCTCTGAGCTTGGAGTTTATGAACTTCCAAAGCCTTGTGAACAAACAGTGCATGAAAGAGGGCCCAGACAGAGAAAAGCTGGAGTTTGTATGAGGCAAGAACTCTGTCATTCTTTGATGAAGAAAGTCTGTATTTATCTTCTGAAAAATATGGATCTTTTTCTTTCCCTGAGGAGTTCGGTCATTATCAGAAAGATGATTGTATTTTTCTTTAAAGTGCAGTATTTTATACCTAGTCAAACACATTGTGTAAGCAGTGAGAGCTGGTTCATTAGAGAAAAGGTAGAACACACTATTTGGGATTGATAGCTTATTTATTACATGGTGATTAATTGGAATAATTTTTACATCAAAATTTTAATTTACACTTCTCTAAAGCTGTTGATTTAAGGGTGAGGTGACTTTAGCACTTTAGCATTCCTCGGTTAGCTATAGCTCTTTGCAAATAGTAAATCTGTTTCCTGTGACAGTAGGATGGGGTCGTTTTGTTTTTTTTTTTTTCCATGAGTTAGCTTGTACACCAAACTCCTCTAGAAATATATCTACACAAAGACCATTGCCAGTGTGGTATTTCTCCAGGAATCACGGTAACCGTAATTTTTGTACGGTATTTTATACTGAAATCTTGGGTAAAAGAACTAAGAGTTTTCATTTAAGTGGATGATTTTGCCAGATAACACAAGTTCAGTCGGTGCTGGTGCAGTCCTGTTGATACGAATAAGATGTGCTATAAGCTATTTCTGTGTGTATGTGTGAATTGATGAAAGTATAACAATATTGTGCTCAGAGTCATGGTGCGTACCTTGACTAAGAGCAAAATAAGTTATTTGCCTTGGAAGCTAGAGGCCAAAAGAAAAAGTTAAGTCTTATTTTACTCAGGATTTGAGTGACAGAAATACAAAACATCGTATAAAAACACTGGGCTGATCCCCGTCCTTGTAGTAGAGATATAGAGGTAGCCTACATAGTACAAATGACTGTGGAAATACTTCTGTGATCTGGACTTATATGTCATTAATTGAATTCTGATGGTGTAGAAACAATTTGGTTAAGAAGTTTTGCCTCTCAGTAAGGTCCCCTATATATGGCAAAAACAGTGTTTTGGTTTGGTTTAAGACGCCAGTTCTAACAAATGTCCCAAACTGTAATATATTATGAATAAACATATTTCCTAGTGTTCAGTGAGAACATCCCTTTAATATAAACTAAGCCAACTAAATGTCAGAAAAAAGACGTGTTAAGCTTGTCATGTAAAAGAAGGTTATGAAGTCAGAAAGTGTATAAAATGTGGGAAGAAAAAATACAGGAAAGGATGATTAAAATGGGAAATTTTTGAAAGCTTTAGTCAAACAAATCTTTGTTTTCAGCAGGGATTTTGCTTAAATAGAAAGCGAGTAAAAATAATCAGAGTTTCAAAATGTAAATTGTTGTTATTATTAACCACAATGATATAGATAGCAACTTCAGTTTATCCAACAGTGCAGTTCCGCAGGTGGTGATGGAGTGGCCCACTATGAAGTGAGTAAAATCTGATCGAGACATCAGGATTTGGCATGTTGACAGAAAATAAAGTGTTCAGCTCTTACGGTGCTGGAAGTGATGTGAATGTCTAGACCAGTTTTCCCTGCTCTGAATGTAGGATTGTATATATGTAATATTGCAAGACAAGGACATTCTGCTTCTAGAACAGGCCATTTTGTATACTTCCAAGTGAACGATTTACAGCAGAAAGCAGTATGTAAATCATCTTTACCTTGCTGTACAAACCTCCATTTATTTTTAAATCACAATATTCTGGGGAAACTGTTTTTAAAATACAGAAAAGCATATCAATTATGTTTCAGCTGTGTTCTCAGGAGCATATTACTGAACAACATACTGTATGTTGCAAAAAATTGATGAGGCAACAACACCAACATTAACTTACTGTCCAGAGATCAGAAGCAGGAAAACACATTTGTTCAATCAAAGAGGAAGCTTACTTTCTCTCTAAATTGATTTCAGAAGTATTTAAATTTGAGTTAAGAATTACTAGCAGTATTTCAGCTGTTCCAAGCCTTAGAATATTCTATTTAGATAAGGTGGCTGAGCAAATTAAAACATAAAGGCTAAATTCATTCCAAATTCATGTAACAGTCCCAGAGTCACTGAAAGTGCATTAGAATTAAATTTAATGCCTAGAGATCAAATGGGAAATAATTTGTGCACCAATTAATCAAAAGTGCATTTTAATGTTCTTCCATAGAACACCATGACTGACATCTCGTAGAGACAAAGTTACAGATTTAGAAAAAAATGGTGTTGGCAACATTTCAACAACTGAAAGATGTTTCCTATTTCCTTCATCTCTTCCTGAAGCTATGATTATAATCTCTACTATAGGCAAATATGTCTTCCCAAAAAAGAACATTTTCCTACCTAATTTCAAGTAGAAATCTTCAAATGTATTTCAACAATGCTCCCTCTGCCCTAGGGAGGAAGGGAAAAAAAAGCAGTAGAAGCTGCTTGCCATCTGCTCGCAGCAACTTCCCCTGAATTTTAAAAACCGAGGACAAATACTTACTTTTCACCAGTGATATTTAGTCATTGTGGTGAAGTTTTGGAAGGGAAGGAGTATGGACAGGACAAAATAGCTTACTAGACTAAGCCTTATGATGATTCCTATGTGGTCAGTGGCACCCGTTCCCCAGTTCAGGAAAAGTGTTTTACGGTTTCTGCTAGTTGTCAGTTTTCCAAAGTTCTATCGCTATCCAGTTCCCAAGTCAGCTGGTTTAAAGCCTATTTATTTCAAGTAACCTGTTGTCACCCTTTTACATCCCTCAGGGTAGTGTTTGGATGGGCTGTGCTGGAAATGGTGCTGGAGGCATATTTTTCCAGGCGTTTTATCATGGCTTCGCCTGCCTCTCTCTGAATGTTGAGTAAAGGTATTTATGGAGCCCAAACAAGGAAAGTAAGCTTATGTGTGTCCCTAACTGCGAGCACATACGTAACATAAAAATATTCTAATATGTGTTGTAATGCCCAGGGGCACCATTGATCAGGGGGGTAAGCTCTCCCTTGCCTTCCTTCTCTTTCCTCAATACAAGTAATTGAGTTTCGGGGACCGAATCCAAATGCTGTTAAAGTCAGTGGAAAAATTCCTATTGTCTGCAGTGGTCACAAAATCTATACTGAAGTGCTGTAATTCTTTAAGTGGTTTGTTCTGGTGGTGGTAATTAAACTTAATTTCCACTTTCTTTCAATTCATCTTTATTTAAGTTTCTTCCCCCTATAAAAAGTGTCCAAACATGTAAAATGGAAGCAGCTGCGTTTTTATTAGAACTATAAAGTATGGTGTTAACCAATTAGCATGAGTGGGAAAACAGAGCAATAGTATAAATCTTATTTTGGCAAAGGGAAATGTTTTGTGAAGGTAGAAAAAAAGATGGGGAGGGTTGCAGCTTAAGCTGGAACTAGAAGTAGGAACAATTGGAGGTATCACTTTGGGGTCCCAAACTCTTTAGATGTATTATCATAAAATACAGAATGCTTCTGCTCAGCAGGCAAAAAGGGAGATATTCTCAATACTTTTAATAAGTTGAAACTGATGTATGTGTTTCATGATGCTATAGAATAGATAGAAGTGAAAAAGGTTGGCCTGGTCATTTAAGACAAGCAATATCAAACGCTTCACGTTCAAAAATAAGAGCTGAAAACATAAATAACTCTTAGGCTTAGAGAGAAAAAATACATAGAACCATATCCTCAGGTGCAGTAAATTGTTTTTGAAGTCAGTGGAACTGTGTCTCTGAAGATTTGGCCAAGGAGTTAGATTCTTCTCATTTTACCCCATTATAAATGATGAAAAACTGTTGAGAAAAATGACTTCACAAAGAAGGAAAACCGGTGCAAAGAGGGAATCATTCCTAGAGACCTGCGCTTTTCCTGGAGGCAAGGCAGCACTCGCGTATTTGTGTTCACGTGAGTCGTGTCAGTGACTGCGATAGGATTCCAAGTGAATCAAGCCCAGCACGAACAAAACCCTTTCCAAGACTGGAACCTAAAAGCTAGTGTTCCCAACTGTTCTAAAGTAATTCTTAAAATTAATTGTGTTACAGATGAAGACCATACAAATGGCTGACAGTAAATCCTTACTGTCATTGCCGTTATCGTGAGTAGTGCAGGAGGGAAGGGATGGCAGCACAAGGAAGCGGGCGGAATGGTTTATCAGTGCTCAGGGTTGAAATCCATTCGCCTGGTTCTTCTCTCAGTTGCAGGGATACCACTGCTATTTACGGAGACGTTTTCACTGCGGTAAACAGAGCTTTGTTGGTGATGTGCGTTTATGGGTTATGTGGAACGAAATAAAGCAATAGAACAGAAAATCACAGATGTCAAGGGATTGGTACATTAAAGGAAGATCAGAGCATTTGAGTGGGCCTGATAGGTAGCAATATATGGGAAATCCAGAGTTTACGCCACTGTAATAAACATTCATTTGGATCTGTACTCCTACCAGAGAATATCAGATGCTGACGATTTAATACTATCTTTTCTGCAGCCACTAGTAGCTTGAAATCCAACTACCGGTACGATGCTATGTGCATGCGTAGATTAGGATGACTGTTATTGGAGGCAAGAATTTTTTGCCTACAATGCTGGATCATGACGATTAGAATGTTCCTCAAGAACAGTTAAGTTTTGTAAAAACCAGAATTTAAGTTTTGAAAGCATTTTATTTAGGAAAAAAAACTCTAAATTGATTTTTTACTGAAGTGCAGAATTTTGATAAGGCCTTTAGGGTTTTTTTTCTTCTAAAAATGTCTTTTTTCTAAGAGATTTCAGCTTCTCATTCTTATTCAGGACTGCTAGTATCTACCTTAATTAAACAAATTAAAAGTCAGGATTTGTTATGAGATAAATATTCTTAGATACAGCAGAATTCTGGTCCATAATGTTGATGTGGAACACAAGTGGAAAATGTTACTAGAATCCTTCTATTAAAAAGATTTCAGTAATTATATTAGTAACAGTAATAAGTATTTAAGAATAGAATAAAATAAAATCTTCCACAAATAATCACAAAGTACGCTAGAAGATGATCATATTGTGAAAAAAAAAAAAATCTCCAAAAACCAAACACATCGTTGCAGTCAAATGTAAACAGAACTACAAACACCAATTCACCATGTCAGCATAAAATCTGCAACCTGCAAATTCAAACCCATCGCTACCATCTGTAAACCCTGCTCACAGGAGAAGTATCTTAATCATTCTCCACATGCACACGTCACAGTGTGGTACATTTTGTCCCACAGGCTTTTGCAGCTTGGGTGGATGTCACTAAACCAGTGGCTACGTACCAGAACGTACTCGTTCAGGGAACTGTGATAGGACTAGGCACTAGGAGACATTATGTTTTTCGAAGCAATCTCCCTTCTTTAACCTGTTAGTTCAGAGTCTCAAAGGAGACGTACAAAAAACCCTTTCCAAACAAACCTAAAATTTAAAATATTCAGCTCGCCTGGAAAGTAAAACTCATGAACCTGAAAGATGTGTGAATTTTGTGGGACGTGAGTGCTCCCAGCTAGTGAAAAAAATGAGATTTTTTTTTGTTTCTGCTTCAGGCCTGAAGAAGAACTTACATACTCAAAATCCTGTCTGTTTCATTTAAAGTGTGTCAATTCATATCACTAATGCTATCACTTTTCCCTGTTGACTCGACCATTTAAAAAACTGTATAGGATACATGTTTAAGAGTCAAAAGGGATTTTTAATAAAAACAAACTTTTCAGTTCAGTGACAAAAATATTCATTTGAACACCATGATCTGGGAATCTTTTTTTACAAATGTGAAAACAGTTCAGATTACATCAATCAGTAATTTCTTACGACTTTTTCATAAGAAAATACCAATTCATGAAAAACCTCAATTTCCAAGAAAAAAATAATTTTCAACACATCAAGTGTTTCATTCGAAAAATTAAATATGAATATTCTTCTCTGATATTTTTTTGAAGTGAAAAGGTCCCAATTTTGATTTTCAGATCATTTTAACATTGAGCTTCAATACGGTAAAATATTTTATAATAAACACATAAGGATTTAAAAAAAAAAAAGTTTTATTTTCCCAAAGTGAGGTCTGTTTTTGCATATGATTATTTTCAAACGTTAGTAATTAAAGCCCCCAGGAATTATTTTTCGACATGAAAACCATTCTCTTATATTTCAGACATGAATGTGGCAGCTTATTCTTAAACACTACCAAAAATTATTTTTGCTTCCACATATTTCTTGAAATGAAAGAATTTACAAGATGCTGAATAGCTGAAAAGCATTATATTGTCTGGACAGATATAGTTGTTAGCATCAGCTAAGAATGGTTTTAAAGTGGAATTTGGGGAATATAGGGAAATAAGAAACTCCGTGATGCAATTCATCTTGTAAATAATCTAAATCAGTCTTTGAGTAACGCTGTTTCTCCCTGCTGACTAAATGGGAAAACTGTTCCTAACTTGAGATCTTCAGTCAGTCACTGGTGTAAAACCATGCGGTATGTTTCCTCCTCGCTCATATTTAGCCATCAGCTGTAGGTTGTGCCTGATATTTGAAAGTGCAGGAATGTCACAGTTTCTCTATGGACAAAAGCTTTTATTAATAACTAATCAAATCTCTCTCAAAGGTATTCTAGGAGAGGAACGAAATTTAAGCTTTACCTGGTAGGCATGAACAATCAGACTGATTGACTTACCTTTTGGGAATCAATTTTTGCTATTCAAGATGTAACGCTGCTGCAAATGGACTACTTAGACCAGCGGTTCAGAAAACATCCTCTGATTACAAGAGGTCGCTAGCATGTGAATGAGCTACTCAGCCAGTCAACAAGTTATTCCACCAGTGTACACACACACACACACACACACACACACACTCCATAAGTGTATAGGTCTGCTATGTAGGGTGGCGTACTCTGTTCTGGAAAGTGGTGAGATTTAGGAGTCACAATGTTTGAATAGCTGAATATTTGCCCTTAGCACAGAAGCGTTATGGAAGATGCTAATTTCTTTTATATGTCCAATTCATACGGGATTTAGAAAGGTATATTGCTCTTGTATTAGATACTGAGAATACAAGATTTGATTAGGGTTTAGGACTAAAACCCTGATCATGAGCATCTGTGGACTAATGTTAGCTTGAGAGAAAAAGTTAAAGCATGTGACCATAACCTATTTGTTTCTTCCTAGGACTAGAAATGTGATAGCATTTGAGCCTGGCAGAGAAAAGTTATAAGTTCAAGGCCTAAATTTGCCTGCTAGACAAATTCAATTAAAATCAAGGCATTTTTATTTTTAAGATGAGGTAGCTAATTAGAGTAACAACTCATTAACATTTTTATGGGTTCTCCATTCCTAGACAAACCAGACTGTTCTTTCCCCTTTAAGATATGTACTAGTTGAATAAAAATACCAATGTGGGCATATTGACCTATACTGTACAAAAAGTCAGCCTACCTGAACCCAGATCTTTTCCAGATTTAAAATCTGTGAGTCTTTTATATGCCCAAATGTCAGTAGAATGTTTGTTCTATAGATAGATAATCATTCATGTGTGAATTATGACCTTTGTGTGTCAACAACAGGTCATAATTTATCATTATCATTTGTCATTTAAACACAATTTTAAAAAGTATTTTAAAAGTCTAGTCAAGGAGCAAAAATAGCCCAAAAGGACTCGGGTGATTGTCTAACTGAAAAGTGAATATAGGGGTGAAGCACACTTTTTCAGAAAAGAGGATTCAGTAAGATCCAAGCTGTTGTAAGTTAATCCTGCAACTAATTTGTAATGAATAATTTCTCATTCTGGAATGTAAAATGTTTAATATTTGCTCATCTGAAAACTTGTTTTAGACCTTGAATTTGATTTTCAGAGAAGGAAAGTGGCACGTAAGACTAAGCTTAAGTTTAATTTTTTCCAAGTTAAAAAAATGAAGGACTGTTTTCTACCTACGTATCTCTTCATTTAACCATTAACTCTACAACCTCTGCAATTACTAATTAATTTTCATAGTTTCTTCTCCTGGTAAGATAAAGAATAAAATGTATAAAGTAAACTTTACACATACATTTTATGTGAATACTTAATATTAAGCTTCGTTATGGTTTCTTGTGGTAAACGTCTGCTGAATCTAATAGATATCAGTGTTATTCTTAATGAAAAATCTTGCACCAAGTTGTAGTAGTACTCATATTTAACTACCTCAAACCATCTAGCAACTAATTAATAAATATTTTGTGGGAACTGTGACTGTTGTCACAACAATTATCAGGAAAATTATGGTGTTTTCCATGAGAAAAAAACCTGCCTTAGTGGCTATCTTTTCAAACACTGACACG
>JAOXJK010000012.1:57283099-57308735 GCA_025774025.1 Xenus cinereus | reverse complement strand
ACACTTGCATACAGTGGAAGATACATGTTACACTGGTAACACTTACAAAAAAGAGATCAAACTATTTACACTGTGACTCGTTTGTGGTTAAGAGGCAGGTAAAAGCTCAAGTTTATGCATCAGAGCACAAATCAGGACCAGCCAGAGCAGGGGCATTGCAGTACAGTGAAGGTACGGAAGTAGAGAGGGTGTATCAGGAAAACACACTGAGAAAAATAAAGCTATCTTTATCCACTTCTTGAGGAAAAGGAGAAGAAATTGCTAACAAAAATAGTGAGGGGGCAGAAAACAGGAGGTAAAAAAAATTAGTGCCTTGTTAGTATTACCCGACTTGCAGAGAAACTACTGCATTTAATGAGCAATCAGAATGTTCATTTAGTCTAGTGCCAGATCTTGTTTTCAAGGAGACATTTGTGCGCTTAGATTGTTAATTAGCCACAGCATCCATAACCATCCCCTGCATGTAGGATAAGGGGAACAGAATAATTGAAGCACATGTAGAATTGCAAAACCCAAAATGAGACTTCAGGGGAAGAAAGGAACCTATGAAATAAAGGATTCATGTCCAGAACCTTTGACAGAGAGAGTCATCAACACACACCAGCCTTTACCAAAACATCATGGAATTGAAATCATATTCCTCTTCTGTTGTTTCTTGGAATCAGATACTAGAATCATAACCCACTGATTCGTTAAAATTTTTTAGGAGGTGCTAACATCACGCTTACCGTGGCAGGAAAGGCAGAAAGGTTGGAAAGACCATCCAGTCAAGAGTGCATTTGATCTGAGCTCGGTATGTAGGGTTTGTGAGTATGCAGCTACATTATGAACTCCATCAGGTGACAAAACAATAACATTTAAACTGTAGGGCTTTAGTTTGACAACAGGACACACAGAATATAACAAAAGAGTACATATGCCTAGCTGTAGGTTCTATGTCTTTATAAAAGACTCTACATGATTTGAGAGAATGTAACTGAAGTGTTCATGCCTAAGGTTGCACCCGGGATGTCCTGTTCCTTTGTACTGATCAAACTGCAGTGTTGTAGATACCCAGCCGACCTTTTACAGAGGCAGTGAATAGTAAGTTCTACCAATTTTTCACTTAAAGACATGCTGTGTACATTGAATACATAATACTTTATAACAAAGAAGAAAAATTAAGAAGAAAAATAAAACGTTTTTTGTACATTGGCCCACCTTGTGGGAAATCAATACAGAAGCATAATCAATAAGCAAGGTACTCTTGTGCCTGGTCCAAACAACATAATTAAGATTGCGTGTTCGTTCTTTCTCAGCTCCCTGTCTGGAAGGATATTTATCTCATTCATGTTTCAGGAGTCTGCGTGGAAGTCTGCAGGAACTAAGCATGCACTTCTGTATCATTTTTGTTGTGTTGTTTTTGTTGTGTATCTGTTGCTGTCGGGAGGATGGGACTACAGGAAGGGGTCTCTTGAGTTACTCTGAAAGGCCACCCATTAAATCACATTTCAAAGAACTGAACAACCCCGTGTACCTGTAAGTGAGGAAGAAGGGGCAGCAAGACATTCCCTATCATCCCAGCCTTTGACGTGGCCAGTTTAAGCTGTTGGCAGGATCCAAAGGAAGGTGTTCTCTGTGAAAATGAAGAAGCTGGAGACAGGGGAGGCTTCAGAATGCTGCAGTTCTAGTTCACCCATGATGTTCTCTGCTAGTCATTGAGGGAATGAGGTGACATTATGTTTTCATTACAGCTTTCTGCGTTATACTTTCATAGTGTGAATCTGGCATGGGATGCCCGTGGGGTGCTTGGAGGCTCTTTTATGCATAAATCTTGCTGCTGATGTACTAAGGTAGTCAGACCAGTAAATAAGAAGACCGGGCGCTGTGTCTGGGCCACACAAAATGCTGTCGAAGCCTCAGCTTCGTGCGGCCTTGACCAGCAAAGTTTCCCCCTCCCTTTTCAACTGAGCTTTGTTCTCAGGGCAGTCCTGAGCGCATTTCGTGCCGAAAGCTGTGAGGCTGGTCAGGGAATCAGGCATCAAAGGACTGGCCAGAGGCGCTGGAATAGCATTTTGTGTTTACAAACTATTTACAGTGTATTAGGTGCTGGTGCCCAGGTGCTGATGGGGGGCTGCGGGGGTCTCTGTGAGGAGAGGCTGGGACACAGCCAGTTCCAGATGGCTCCAGCAGACCAACTGCAGGACACAGCTGCGTCTGTTTTAATTGAAAGTAAATGAAAGTTAATTTTCCCCAAGTTATATCTGGTTTGCTTGTGATAGTAAGTGGTAAGCAGCATCCCTGTCTTTATATCAACCTTTCGTCTTCTTTTCTCCCCCTGTCCTGCTGAGGAAAGAGATTGAGCAAGTAGCTGGGTGGGCATGTGGCTGTTTGCTAGCCCACCATGAGAAGTCCTCCTGTCTAATATTAGACAACACACCTACTTACCAGTGCAAACACATTTGTTTGGTGAGGTTAATATGGCTGGGTTTAGAGCCCCAGAGTTCCAGGCAAAACCATAACCTACTCAGCAGCAACGTCAACCTTTTTCCAGAAGAACACACTTAAAATTCCAAACTAAATTTAAAAGAGAGATAGTGATACCAGTAGAGCAAGGAAAGAATTCTGAATGGGAGATAAGGAGGAGCCGAAAGAATTAGGAGAATCTTTTTCACAAAACTAGCTGTCCTGTTGTGGTTACCTTCAGTGAAGTATTTTTGTTCCCACCACTTTACTGTGCGTGTGTGGGTTTAATTCATCTCATAATTTGTGTGCCTTGTCTGAGGCCACTGCAATCTTGTATTACTCATTTAGAACAAACGTGATTGACTTTCCCCTTCCTGATGTAATTCTTCAGTTATGGCATGATCTTAAAAGCAACATACCGTGATACTTCCAGCCAAACCGTTTTTCTTTTCATTATACTGGAACCAGCACTGCATGCTTTTGTTTTAGATGAGATTCTAGCAAAACAAACAAACTCCCCCTGCAAAATTTGAATTCAAATGGCAAAATAAATTTGAGAAAAGTGAAAACTGGAAATTAGAATAGTACAGTGTAGACCAACTGAGGAACCATTATGGTCTGACTAATTTTTCTAATCAGTGAAAATGGAAAATAAACACAATGAAAATGAGAAATGGGTGACTGACTATTCTAATAGAATTTTCAGTTTTCCCCAGTGGAATGGCCAGTTTTGGAAAAGGCTTTCAGATGTGGTCAGAAGGTAAAAATAATTATTTCCTGTAAAGGAAGAAAAATTATGAAAAAATGCATGTTGTTTTGTTTGAATGAGCCTTCATCAGAAAATTAATTTTCAAAAAAGTGTTAAGGTGACAATTTAGGACGACACAGATGAACCTTCAGTGGAGCACAGGTAGAGAAGCGAGGGCTACTAGAGAGTTACCTCTAGGGTAATCATCTAGTGAAGAAACTGCACCGCTCACTGTAAGTCAAAGCATGTGTTGGTCACTGTCTAGTCTTTGGTGGCTGAGTAGTAGTGTCTAGATAAAAGCTGAAAAAAAAGAGTAAGGAACTAAGAAAAATAGAAGGGAAATGGGATTGTTGCAGCAGTCTGGCATGGGACAGTCCCTGGTCTGGCCTCATAGACACCACCCCTTCAGCTGCCCGGTGCCCACAGCTGGAGACCTGCACCCAATCCAGGGGCTCTGGAAGTGAAACCTTCCTAAAATATCTCCTTTACTCAAAGACTGTATACATGTAAAAGCATGTATATAGTTGTCTGTGGTTTTGGCCTGTGTTCTTTGGGTACATTGCAATGACAGGTCTTAGAGAGCAGAACGTGAGTCACTTCCAGAAAAATCAAACATTACAAGTGCAGTAAGCAAATGTTTTCTCACCATATCTTAGAAGAATATAATCATGATGGCTTTTCATATAATTGAACAGCTCTGGTTAGTACACGTGAGAGAAATCTTACTTCTCCCTTCACTTGCTACACATTTCTTGAGCTAGGAAAGAGCCGGTAAATCTGCTGTTGCAGGGTACATGATCACATAGCATGTTTGTGCAACAAAAGCTTTGAAAATTAAATTATTCATGCCAATGCCTAATTTGTTCTGATCTACTTTCATCTATATTCTGTGGAATACTGCAGTCTTGCCACGCTGCGAATAATTTCACTTTCTTTAAGCGGAGACTGCAATCTAAGGTTTACAGTGCATCCCTGTTCAAGGAGGTCCTGTCAGTTCCGGGTACCATGGGCTGTTACAAACACAGACAAAAGGCATTCTAAAATCTGCTGTACTTTAATTTCGTTGAATGCTGAAATAAGTAACGACCTAGTAGCCACATGTATCTGTTAATCATGTGAAACCCTACGGTGCACTACAGATGGCTACTATTTTCTAAAAAATGTACTGTAAAACCTCAGTTCCTGAGAGGAGATTTTTTTTTTCCCTGCTATCATATTGTAGAGGACTACATTGACCATACAAATTAAAGTATCATCTAAAGCCTACAATGGAGTCTGTGGTATGGGAGAATTGATTCAATTTCTCAGAAAAAACTATGACACTGCTACGTGGCTCCAAAATATTTCAGAGCCTTTTGCAATTTCACTGTCACAAACTGTTGTGCCAAATTCCCTCATAGCTACACCCATAACACCAAATTATTTTCAGAGGAATTGCCCATGTGTAAATGAGACAGTAATTTGGCTTGATGCTTTGGCTCCAACTGAAGAACGCAGAGACAAAAGGCTCTTTCCCTTCTGCTTTTGAATCTTAAGGTTGATACTCTAATTATTTTCAATGGTGATTGAAATTGATACTCTAATTATTTTCAATGGTGATTCAAACAGCAGAGCTACCTGGAGGAAAAGAAATGATAAGCATTGATTCTATTTGTCTCAACTTCTGAAAATGAAGAGAAGGGATAAAAGAGCGATTGGTAGTCTGTTTTGTAGGCAAATGGTGAAAAATAGAGACAAACAGTGGAATTCTAGACATTAACCTAGAGGTGTTGGATACACTTTATACATTCTGTATTGCTCTCAGTAAGTTCCACAGCTCCAGTACTGGTAATTTATAATTATTATAGAAAATTACTCTGGAAATGGCTGTAAAATGAAATCACATCCATTAGAAATGTCGAGCCCGGACATCTCTTCTTTGGAAACAAAATTAGAGTACCAGTAAGATGGGGTGGGAGACTGCCACATACTCATACTGCAAACTACAGGTGGCCTGCCCCAAAAAGGAAAACTCCCAGTGTTGGAGAAGTCTATGGGATCAGGCTTTGTTGGCAGTGCAGTACCTTTCTACCTGGCACAAAAATACGTAGTTTTAGCCTTCTTAATATTTCCTTCCTCAACAAGTCTTGAAACGATTCATGATCTCACTTACAAAACGCACAGCACTTCACCTCAAGTCAAGGCTTTTTATCTTTTCTCATATGGAATAGCTAGACGTTAAGCTATTACACCAATTAAGGGCTGTTTCAAGGAACCTGATTGGATTCACAGCTAGAGCAGAGGCTCATTCTGATTTGCATTCATAATAGTGGCACAGTTTGCCAAAGACCAGCTTAGGCAAGACATCTTTCTGGATGATGTAGCTACTCTTGCAAGATGTCTAGGAGAGTGAATGAACTGGGAGAAAATCTGGAAGTGCTTTCTTTAGTACATAGAAACTGCTAGTGATAGAGAAGCACTCTAACTTGTGAGTCTGAGAAAACTTCATGTGAGAAAAATAAGATCTTTTCATTTCTTGAATTCAGTGACTCAGAACAGGCAGAAGGGAACTGATGGAGATAAGGAAATCTTTTGTTAAAGGAAATATTGAAGTGGTTTTTCTGTTCTCTGCCCAATTGAGAGTTCACTATCAAAAAAAAGAATCATATTTTCTGAGATGAGAGCTATGCAAGGAAAAGAAAAAGATAAAGAGGGGACAACTCTCACACAAAGGAAAAAAAAAAAAGGAATGTGTATAATCAAGAAAAACAATGAAATCTCATTCACACACAAGCAAAAAAAACCCAAACAAACCAAAAAACAAACACAAAACCTTCTAAGCTGCTTTTATTTGTGATAAACTATAAAACATTACAGTGAAATAGTGACAGGTTCCAGAACTAAACTTAAACTTCTTAATGATAATAATGCCGTAAAACAGCAGGAAGGAAAAGATACTGCCATGCAGATACAGGGCTGTTTCCTCCTTCCAATGCTCTTTAATCTGGAGGAAAACTTTATCACTTCACCACTTCACATAACAATTTTCGGATCTGATCTTTCAGTTCTTATAATTGCAGTATCATTACATATAGCGGGCTGATTTCCTGTCTTGACATCAGTGCGACTCAGAAGTAACTCCAGTCAATTGAATTACACTTCCATAAAACTCAGCTTGAGATCAGAATCCAGCCCTATTTCATTAGACAGATATTATAGCACTTAATATGTTAAGGAGTTTATTAAAAGCAGAATGTGGAAAACATAAGAATATAAAGTGTTTCATATGTTTGAAAGGTTTGTCTTAACCCCCATAATAATTTTCGATGCTCCCATTAGAATTCATTTTCCGGTAGCAAAACTGCACACCATACTGTGAAAATAGATCTCTCTTCGTAATTTTTGCTTTTAAATAAGCAAATAAAAATGGGTAATTATTAAATCTTCAGTGAGCTGATGACTTAACTGCCATGTGTTTGAGTTTACTTTTCAAGGGACTGTATGATCAAAGGCACAGGAAATTCTATCACTAACACCAATAATCAGGCTCTGTGTCTTACTGTGAATTTACTTAGAGCGCTGGCAATTACTTCTTTAGTTTCTTTTTTGTTTATCTTTATGTATTGAGTATAAAATGCCTCTGCCTTAAATGTGAAGTAAAATTCCTGGTGGTGTTTCTTACATACACAGAGATGGAAAAAGGCTCAGCTGCCTCCCCTACTCCCCCTTTAGGTTCATGGGCTCTTGCTGTCCTGCAGACTTAGGTTTGCTTCAAAGTACCAACCAAATTGAAGGTCAGAGGTACTGTATTTGCACAGATAGTGGTCTTCATACTTTGGATGACCAAAACTGTTCAAAAGACAGAAAAGAAATTTAGCTATAAAAATCCTGAGTTAACCACTGCCTGAAACTCTTTATTCTGTTTCAGAAAACTGTAGCCTCGTACACGCCAAATCTAATTCCTGTGTGCTTTGTCTTATTCTCTGTCATTATTACTAAACATAAAGTGTTTCTGACTTGGGAAGCAGACACACCTGCCTGAAGTTGATGAACTTAAGTAGCACTCAGGTCCTTGATTCTCAGCCATAAGGTTCTTGGGCTTCTCCAGCAGCAGATTCCTAAAGCCCTTCCTTAATAGATGCTCCCTCTATAAACATTTGCTGCTTAGTTGAGACCTGTGAGGTAGCAATGTCTAGCTCAGGTCATCAGTGTTGAAATTACTTTGATTTGGCATGATTCCTCCTGGAATGCTGTCCATGAAAACAATCCAGGCTGGATTTTTGCGTTCTCAGCTTCTAGGGGAAAAAAAAAAAAAAGAAAAAAGTCACATTACTTTGAGTCAGTACCATGCTTATTTATTTCTTGTCTTATAGTCTTACATCTTAAAATTCATACGATATTTCTGTATGCATGCATCCCTGAAGGGAACAAAAGGGACTAACTAGAATCCTCTAACTGTGCAGCTGCTCTGTTTTCTGTTTATTGGTAGTAGAATCTTTAGCCTTGAAGCAAGACCTGCAGTCTACAACTTCATGCAGTTGCTGTGGGACCTAAAGTGAGGAGACAATTTGCAATATAATAGAGCTTACACCAGTAAAAAATGGGGGACACCTGCATCTAAAAATATTTTTCATTTTTAGTATGGAGTAAAAAGCATATAACTGTGCATGGCTATGATATCACAGTTATCAGAGTCAGTTTATTGGCAAAAAAAGCACGGACTCCAAATTTAGGAGCATAAAGGGCGACTGTCTTAAAGTAAACCATCAAAAATTCAGCAATAGCTCTTAAAATGGTTCTCAAAGTTCTACCTGCAGTTTCAGAAGGCCATTGGGAGAGAGAAAGAATGCAGAGAGGCAGGTTAGGAACTGTGTGGCAAGAACACGACATTGAAGAACTCTGCCTATAGTATAGCTTTCAATGTGTACAGAAGTCTGGCTACAGCTGGATGTGTGTGCAAAGCAGAAGGAGAGAACAGAAGATAGACAAAACTGCTGAGATAAGAATTAGTTAGTGAAGGAACCATTTGACTTTTCCAGCATTTCTGCCGAATACGGTTCTCTTGGAAAGAAGTTATCAAAAATAATTTCCCCCACATGTGTAATAATTTTTTTCATTTACTTATTGTTAGGACCAGAGAGAAAAGTTATTCCTTTTTATGTACCTCTGACTTGACTGAACAGTGTAAAATAATATATCAAGCTTTTCAGGTTCTGTGGGCTCAATTTTAGGTGCCTTTAAAGGTCTGTGAACAAAATGGCAGTTCAAAAAGGCTTCTGTATGGAACATCCTGCATGAAGTAGCCAACTAGTGGAAGCGTATTTTTTCCTTTACTGCTCCCCTCCTGCAAGAACAGTAACTCTCTTTAGAATGCTGCAGGGCAAGAAGCAAAGTTTGAAAATCATAGGGTAAGTTGCATGCAAACAATGGACCGTGAGAGATTTCACAGTTCTTAATTCATCAGCTATTCTTTATCATGCATTCTGATGGGTGAGAAATGTGAATTTTTTCCTGAAATCAATATATCTTTTTTATATCATAGTATGTTAATGATCCTATTTATTTAAAAAGTAAAAGGATCTTTTACTGGCAAAAAATAAAAGCCAAAGGGAAGTGTTATCTTGGTTGCTTAAATCTATAGCTATCTCTCTATAAAAAAGGTGAACTCATGTTCAGAAATCTGAATCGGCTGCAAATTTCAGGCCAACCAACGCCTTTGATTAAGGGGCAGCCATTAAAAAGCACACAGCATGGGCTAACTAATGCTCCTGTCACAAAGGAAAATACCTGCCTGCCATGTGAACAGAGATGATTCCTCATGCACTGAGTGAGAAAAGAGTTCCGAGTTCTGGAATCACTAGTAGCTAAATGCGCTTGGTACTTTTGCCCATCAATGACTAGATGCCCACCTTTACACATCCTGTCATTTGAACGCCTGTTAACGTGTTATTTGTGAAAGACAAAACATATGTGTATAGTAAACTTTCTTAAAGCTTTATAGGTCCCTATAATAAGCTTTCTCCTTCTACATATATGTGTGTATATAGGTTTTCTCCTTGTGTTATATATGACTCCCAAATTAGGAGTAATAAATAGAGAATTATCAAAGTTCTTGGTTACACCAAACATAAGGAACAGCAAAATCAGAGAGAAAAAGAGAAGACTTTCCCATAATCTCATTAATTAATCATTTAATAATTTAACATATCAGATTAAAAACTAGCTACATATGTGTCAAAAGAAGTGAATTAGGTAGACAAAAAAACCCCAACAATACAGATTTATAACAATATTAAGGCTCCTTACCCCCTGCTATATGCCCTTATGCTTCCTAGTGATAATTGTCCTTATTCAAGACGCAGCTCAAGATGTGTGCTGTAACACACTCAGCTGGGCTTTGGAGTGCACATTGTTCCCCCAAATTATTTTTTTTAAGTTCTTGATAACACAGTGTTATGTTTCCAGAATGTGTCTGTATTTTTTTTTAAACAAACCCTCAATAAGTCACTGCAATTGGCATGACAAGCTTTTTAAGGAGAAGCCATCGTGTTTCCTATTCCAGAGAAAATAAAACAGTAAATTCCATCTTTTTCTAACAAGACTCTATTAGACTATTACAATGAAGTTAATGGCTTAGGGGGTTTTCTTTTTTGTTTGGGTGGGTTTTTTTTCTGCTGCATTAATAAATATAGACCTTCATCTGCAAGATATTCTATGTAAGTCCAAGAGAACAGTTTGCAAGACAGGCTAAGCTACAGAGTTTGAACATACCTAAACCAAACAGATCCCTCTGCGTCCTCCATACTTTGTATTCTAGTCACTTGCACGAAGAAGACACTTTCTCTGAAAAGATAGGTCATAATGCAGAGAAATATTATTAGGCAGATAGTTACAGGAATTAATAGTCAGTTTATGTTGCTATAGTAAACTTAACAAACACGTTCTTGTTTCTTTGTGTCCACTAATTTTTAAAGAGATGATTTTCTGACAGTTTTCTTCTCACTTCATAAAATTTCCTTGCAAGTCTTTATGCCTGGAACTGAGAATTTAAAACAGTCTGTTCTGTTGATTCTTTCTTCTGTCCCCCTTCCAACTGAACTTCTCTCTGAGCTGGCCAGTTCCAAAGGGGATACTATAGATGTGAAGATGAAGATCAAGTTATAAAAACACAGGAGTGCTTTCTCCATTTGTCTTGCAAGACTTCTCCCTGTCATTCTGCAGTGCCAGAAACGAAGACTCATCACAAAGCATGAGAACACAAAGCAGTAGGACATACTCAGAAATAGTTGAACAGAAAGTGAGGCAGGTTAAGGTAATTTCTGGAAAAGGGGGAATATGAGACTTGAGATTGAGTCCTGGGAGGAATGAGATAATAGAAACATAATAAAATCTGGTGAGAATGTCCCTTGGGGCAGATGTTCAGGTCACATTTTTCAGGCACTGAAGGAGCAGATAGTCATTCAAAACTTTCTTCCATATTACACTTTAGAAAGCCAGTAATTCCCTTGAGAAGAAAGTGATATTTATCAGAGATAACAGTACCAGCACAGGCTGCTTATTTATACAATTCCATGGACACCAAGGAAGACCTGAAGCTTTCAGGAGACTTGATGAACTAGAGTTCACTTCACACTGAAGTTCAGAGCAATTCCCCAGTTGTGTTTTCCATTGCTTAGCCAGACCTTCAAGTCAAATTCTCAGGATTATTGAATCACCATCAAAAAGATCAGGCAAACCTTCTCAATCTTGTTCTTCATCCTTAAAGATTGCTATTCCCATGCTTATTCTGTTGTCATCCGTTTTTCACTCTGTCTTCATCAGTGGCTTTGGTTCCAAAAGCTCTGGATACACTTGGAGTGTATGCTCTTATTCAAGCCAAGTTATAAGTGGCTTTGAGAATAAAAGACATGAAGAAGAAAACACTTCACATGTAAAAATCTTAGCTCAACATAATATGTTTCCCAGGTCTACAGAAATCTCGATACTTTAGAAGCTGGGGTATATAATAGGAAAAGACAGAGGAATTACCTAAAGATAACTGAATAATAAGCAAATGAATGTTTTTTAATAGTCCCTATTTTCTAATTGAAATTTCAGTGTGAATTCTATCTGTACCTCCTATGGACTTGGGCTTCACAAAAGGTTGTACTCTGCTGTCTGTGTAGGTTTCACTTGAGAGCTCTCTCAGCCTTCAGCTGGCTTCTGGTCCACAGCCAAGGAGGAAGAGTCATTGAAGCTCAGTGGTACAAATATTGTAATGCACTGATTCATCAGCGTCCTACAGCATTTTCTCAATCTGTTCTCCATAGGACATGCCAGTCTCCTTCTCATTGTTGCTGTCTCTGTGTCATATTCCAAGGCATACTCAAAGCTCTGATGGAAATGATTTGAGATATTCAAACCTCTTCCTCCTAAAACCAAGTAATACGAACACTCACCTATTTTCTACTGCCTTTTAACACCAATATTCTGGCCTCACATCCCACTCAGAAAAATATTTTGAAACCTGTCAGTCCAGGTGCCAGAGAAATTTTAAAAAACTTGAAGGTCATAGAACGATAGAATTTCTTAGCTTGGAAGGGACCTTTCAGATCAATGAGTCCAACCAACCCCTAAGCCATATTGCTAAGCAGTACGTCTACCTGTCTTTTGACTACCTCCAGGGATGGTGACTCAACCACCTCCCTGGACAGCCTGTTCCAGTGCTTCATAACTCTTTCAGTGTAAAAGTGATACCATCTAGCCAGTCCTTGGCAAAGAAATAAATATTGTCAGAACTCTGTAGAGCTTTCCTGAATTTACGCTTTTTGTCATATCACCTGCACTTGAATACAATATAAAACAAGCATAAACATCTGCTCATTCTATATAAAGAATATAATTCATTTCCCAATCACTTCTTTGGAGATCTATCATGTTAATTTTTTTGTACTTTTAATTTTCTTTCTTCTTTCTCTCTCTTTATTTTGCCAACACACATCTCGCTACCTACAAAACAGTGCTCAGATGTCCTCTGCTCGCTACTGAGCCCACTGGGAAATTTGGGCTGGTTTCACTGCTTCCCCAGTGCTGTCCTGATCTCGGTGCTGGCTTCGCAGAACTGATCTTTGTGCTGACAAGTTGATGTCACGGCACAGAGCTCGGCTCTCCCTTTCTCACAAGCTCAGGCTGACTTAAATCTCTTACTCGTAGTAACTTGTTTTTTCCTAAATACTTCGACAACTATTCATCTCCTCAGGTTTCAGGTCCTTCATTGGGTCTCATACTGATATTGCAGTGATGGATTTTTCCCCAGCAGGGTGACATAACAGCACAGAACAGAAGTGCTTTCTTTTACTTTCCTTTCCATTATATGTGTAGCCAATAGCTTAGTTAAGCTTTGAATACCCATAGAGAATTAGTCTTCCCTAGCTCTTTCATTCTTACATAGTTGGGGCATTTAGTGTCACCTGTTTGTGAAATAGCACTGACTATACAGTTCACCAGTCAGAGATTGATATTTAGGCTCATTATTTAAAAAAATCAGTTCATGTTCCTGGTTTCAGATACTGTCACCTAAACAGGCCAATCCAGATCTGTATCTTCCTTTCATTAAAATAAAGTACGTTATAAATTACTGTCTATAATTTTGTGAGAGTCTACCGGCATAAAATATTATGCATCTCAGTCCATTTAAATCATAAAATAAAATTTAGTATGGAAGGACTTTTTACTCTTCCGTGCAATGTAGCAAACCTAAAGTCTCTCCTGCAGATCGTAATTGGACGAACCACAGAATTGCAAACCCCAGTTCTTTAGCAGTTGTGGGTAAAATCTCATCTTTTAAGCGTGGGAATATATTGCTGGCTTTCTTAATAATTAAGGAGTCATAATTTTTCAGCAGCTGTAGCAATACGCAATATAACCATAAAGTGATAAAGCGATTTAGCCTAGACTTTTCAAAGATGGTATTAACACATGCCCTCCCCTTACTACCATTTGGGTCTGCTAGCTAGTTTATATGTATTAGCAGATGATCCTTGGAAGGAATGCAAATGAGCCTCATTAGCTCCAGGAGACTGATGCTCTGGGCTGGGTGTTTAAGTGTCACAGAAACATTAAGAGCAAGGTTGTTTATTACTGTTAATTAGGTGAGGAGTTGCAGCAAATCACTGTTGATGGAGTTGTCTCTAAACAGGATTGAAATGAACCACATTCTGTACCCTCTGCTTCATATTAATGGTGAAACAGTCTTCCAGAGTCACTACTTTCTGCTTTATTACAAGAACTACTGCAGATGGTTTAAAATTATATTCAAGCATTTGCAGTCTTTTGTTTTCCCAAACACTACTTTAGGCTGCAGATTTCTTAGTGAGACTACGGAAGGACGTGTATAGGTGTGCACAGGTTGGTTAGACTATCACTGAAGAACAATGCCATTTTCACTTTGCATACTATTTTCTATATAAATCCTTTGAAACGTAACCTCGTTCACCCATGTGACAAAATTCTGGTGATCTTTTCTTTGTTAAGCTCTAGTTTTTCCATGTTTTAGAGAAGGGAAATGAAAGCTGATAGGTCAGTATCGATTTAAGGTATAAGCTTTTGAAAAAAATAGTTTGCACTTGCTGCGTAGAAAGCAGCTGGGTGTCTCTAGCTATATTCTTCAAGATTCTGCCAATATTGGACACTCTTTAGGCTGGAACAGCAAGAATTTTCTCTGTAGTTTTAAAAGTAGTTGGCTGTGGCCTGGTTAGTATCTTCATGCAGGCATCACAACTGAGAGCAGCAAATTCATCTTTTCTAGCTCTCCCTGACACAGTTGCAGACGCCTTAACAATTTAAAAGAGGAACTGCCAAGACTGAACGCAGATGATGGGAGTAAGAAGAATGGAGTGAAATGAGTAATTGAGAAAAGGTGCCGGATACTGGGAACCAGAGGGTACAGCTAGCTGGGTTGGAAAAATGGTGGAAAGCAGTGAATGGCTGAGTGCCTTAGAGGAGTTCGTGACCAGACAGGAAGCTGAAGGAAAGGCTGGGAAAGAAGAATGAGACTTGGAGTTGATGGAGGGATAGGGGCCACACAGGATGATGGAGAAAGTGAGAGTTATTGAGCAAAGAGAGCAGGACAATTTGTTTAACACTGGTGAATTGGAAATGACAGGACACTGGTCTGATTTTACCTTAAGGGAGTGTATAGGGCTTCAAATCATAATTTAGGTCACAAAGGACCTAACTTGAAGTTCCAAGTGTCCTATAGCTTAATGGTCTTTCAGATTCTGCTCTAAAGCAAGTTCTGAAGCTCAAACTTGCTTTACACTGAAACTGTTTGGATGTACAGACACACCTGAGCAGCAAATGAGAACTGGGTGTAAGGCAGAAGACATCTCAAGTTGAAAGAGATCCATAAGGATCATCGAGTCCAACTCCCTGCTCCTTGCAGGGCTACCTAAAACAAAGTCATATGACTAAGCACATCATCCAGGTGCTCCTTCACCTCTGACAGGCTTGGTGCCATGAGCACTTCCCTGGCGAGCCTGTTCCAGTGACCGACCACCCTCCCAATGAAGAACTTTTTCCTGATGTTCAATCTGAACTCCTCCTGATGCAACTTCATTCCATTTCCTCGTGTCCTATCGTTGGTCACCAGAGGGAGGAGATCAGCACCTCCCCATCTGCTGCACTCCTTGAGGAAGTTGTAGGCTTATCACCTGCAGCCTTAGATAATGGACTACAACATACATGTCATGCTACGTTCTACAAGTATGCCATTAGATGTTATTTTGGCTACAGAACACTGGCTGTAGTCATTGAACATAATTGATCAGAGTTGGGTAAAAACCCACAGTTGTTTATACAAATTATGCTCATTTGTTGTAGGACTAGGAACATATTGGGGGGAGAAGGAGCACAATTAAGAGAATGGAAGATCTTTGAATAAGTACCTTCCTTTAGAAACAGGATCCTTTTCTGCCTCTAGCAGAGAAGTTCAATGTGACCAGCAGCTAGCTCAATGTAACTAGCTAGGAACTTTTCTCAGAGAGTCACTAAACATACATTCTTTATTTTCTGGGAATTTGGCTTGAGATTCCAGTGTCTGATTTGCAGAAAGATTGAGCATGCACAACATCGAGTAAAATCATATTTTGATCATGAAAAATACAATGTAATGCTAAGCAATTAGAAAAAAAGAAGAGATTTAGTTGTTTTAAATTGCTTTGCAATTATAATAGGTAATAGTGATTACTAATAGGTGATAGTTATAATACATAAAAAGATTTTTTTTTAACCTCAGTTTCTACATGCCTCCATTTCTCACTTTATCACAAAGAGTTTTTGTACAAATAAATTTACGAGAGTTAATGAAGCATTCACTTATTATAGTGATGAGCACTATGGAAAGGTCTAGGAAGAAATTAAATGTTCTGTCCTGTGAGCACAGTTTGAATAGTATACAGTAAATAAGTTACGGGACCATGCAGAGAACAAATGGAATAAAGCAAAATATTGAATAGCTGTTGACTAAGTAAGTGGCTTACATTCTGTACCTAAAATGAAGGAGAAGTCCTGTGGAAAAATGGAACGGGATCATATAATTAAATGCTGTACCATAATGGATCCTCACTAGCATGTGAATTACATTTCACTGACAGCGTTAAATCTAGCATTTGCAAACATTTGAGTGCCTGACTCTGCAATTTAGTACTCTTATTTTTATGTAAGAGTTTTGATATATAATTAGTATATAGAATGTTTTTATGGTCAGTGACCAACAGTTATGCAGAACAATACATGTTAAAAAGCATGGCAATTTAAGTTCCAGAAAACGAGGTATATTCATATACAGGGGTGCCATATTGTCAACAAAATGCCAGCGGAGTGACGATAAATAGGTGGAAATTTAAAGTGAATTTTCACTAAATAAGACACTCTACTCTTAGTGATTTCAGGACTTAAGTTTTGCACTGGCAAGACTTACTCAAACACTATCCACAGACTCTGGGAAATTAGTAAACATAGGAAGAGAGGAGTTAAAGGCACCTTTGAAAATGAAATGTAGTCTCCTAAGTCATGTCAGCATGTTTGATATTTTCACAGACTCCTTGGCCAAACTATGCAATACTGCTGATTTTCATTTTATGGAAGAACAGAGGAAAACATGGGAAAGTCTCACCAGCAGAGCTGGAAGTGCCAATAGGGGGTCGCTGCATTAATTTGTCCTGCTATTACTATTTCCCCTCTCAGAATTGAATTATGCAAGGCATAAATTTGATCTATTATGCTTGAAATCCAAGAACAGAAGTAGTCCAGTGAAATACTTTAGCTTCAGGAATATGGTTCTTAGCATTTTGCTTTTCTGTTTCAAAAGTAAGAGATCAGTTCCAGTGATTTAATTTCAATATGGGAATAATTCTTACAGATCAGCAATAGCAATCTACAAAAAAGTAAGCAAGAAAAATGGAGCTGCAACTTCAAGGGCTGCAGATTACCAGACAAAATCAGAACTCCATAGAAAGAAGTACACAGAGGTACTATCCATGGGGGAGCACTAGATTAAAGGATGTGAGTCAGGTCACAGAATCATTTATGCATAGGTAGGTACACGCTGGAGGAGGAAGTATTTCTTTATTCTCCAAACACTGGGATGATGCAGTCATCCTCTCCAATGCGCTGGGATGGACTCTGAGGCAGGAAATAGACCACACTCCCACTTGGTTTTCCAAGCCCTTCAGCATGACTTGCTCAGTTCCTTTGTGTTAGAACTGAGCAAGAGGAGGAGAGGGCTATATCCATTCAACCTTGCATTTTCAGAAAACGAACATGATCTGATTCGTAATTATTGACAGCATGCTGACGTCCAGTTGTACTTGGAGAGGTGTGTATCCGTACTCTTAGAGATTTCCTTTTCCTTTATGCATTTAATTTTTTCTTTTTCATCACAGTCAGTTTTCCTTTCTTTTAATATAATGCTGTTTTCAAGCCTTCTAGCCGTTGATGCTCATCTCTGGTTGCCCCTCATCTACTTCCCACTGTTGAGTTACTGTTCCCAAGGGCAGAACTGCCACAAATTAATGTCAAGGGACAATGACTTTGAACTATAAGTACAGTTTCTGTATTGAAATTAAATACAGACAACTTAGTCCTGTTTCTGCTCAAGTCAATGGCAAAATTCCCAGTGTCTTCATTTTTAACTTGATCAGACTTTGACTGGAGTCCCAGAATACATGGAATTCTAAATTAAGGTTAGAGGTTGCATTGTGTCTCCTGCCATGTAGAATTTTTCTTCACAAAAACTGGGGCGCTGATTGAAAGAGGAAAACAAAAAATAATTGAATTTTGAAGCAGTGTCCTTCCTTATTTAATTTTCATCATTCTGAATTTTAATTCTAAAAGTATTATAGTTGAATAAATGTTACAGAGACATTCGTGATCACTGAGACAGAAAAGCAGAACCTCTCATGAAAAAGGATCTGCGCAGAAAGGAGGAGAAAAGCACTTTTACCAGGCCAAAAGGCAGAGCAAAGTGGTTGGCGTCACATTTGGGATATAGGGCAGAGTAGTTTCTCCCTTGGCAAAAGAATTACTCATTTCATTTTAATTACTCTTTGGGGAGGCTGGTAGGGGTGAAGGTTTTGTTATGGTTTACTAGATAGGCTCTTGTGTTTTGGTAAGTGTAAGGTGCTATTCCATTCAGCCAGTAGTTAGAGATGTGCTAGACTGTTATTTTCATAGTTTTTTAGGAAATTTGATCATCTAAGATTAAGTTTTTTTCTTTGTAGTTTATATATCTAGAGTATCCAATTTACATTAACATGTTTGGTTATATGACCTTAACATTTATATGTTTCAAATCCTCTTGCTCAGTAAAACTGAAATTCAGACAAAGACAGCGAAGGACAAAAAAATTTTCATTGATGAAAACAAAAAGGATGACCCAGGTCATTTGAAAAATGTTCCCTGGGAAATTGGTTGTTACAAGGAGTACTTGGGCCTTAAATAACACGAAAATAAACCTGAAAAAAAAAGAGCAGTTAATACTGCCAAATGAGTAGCTAGATTCAGTTAAGTGGTAATTAGTGAATCATACCAAATAATTTATTACAATAATAGAATATTTGAAAAGTGCTGGCACCTGATGGACAAGGAATAGCACTGAAAAAATCAGTCATATCGGAAACAAATGATTCACGATCTGTCAGTCAGAATGGAAGTTGTTTTGCTTGAAAACCTTTAATACAAAGGATATGTTCACAGGTTTGGTCTGTGTTAAGATTTCAGTTATCATCTATCATTCTAACAAAATATAGATTAAAATACTAATTATTTTTTCTCAAAAATGTTGACAGGCAAAGACTGAGTAGTTTGACATTTAACCCCTGAACTTCTGTATCTCTTTAGGGTATGAATGCTACTTGGTTTTTGGGTTTTTTTAATCAAAGCACTGGATCAAGGTGGTGGTGGTGACAGAGTTGAATGACTAAAACATCTGCAGCTGTGAAGTAATAAGTGGCCTCTCCCAAAGCCTATAGTTGTAGGATCAAACAGAACCAGAGGAGTAGCAAACAGTGTTCTAGGACCAGTAGGACCAAGCAAGATGGGAAGGCACCAAGCACGAGTTGGGCACCAGGAAAAGAGAAGGGCTGATAATTTGTGATTTAGAATAATTTTTCTTTTCTTTGCCACTGGAGAATAAGAACACCTTTACTCTTTGTTTTAAAGCTGAAATTTTGATCTGAGCAGGGGAGTAGTAGAATGCTTTAGCGGCTCTCTTTACATCAGTTTGTCCCATTTCCTTTTAAACAAACTCATTTATTATTGTTGTAGACTCCAGGCTTGTTTGATCATTATGTAGTTCTTTTATCATCTCAGAGGAATAAATTTCTGACAAGATACAGAAATGTCTTGTCTTCCTGATGGCTGTTGACAAATAAGTGTAGGCTTCTAACGTGAACTTTTTGCCAAACAACTATCTGAATTCTCCTCCAAAGTTGGGGTTAAGCGCTTCTGATAGTAACAAGTAGTAAAGATCTGTTAAGATCCATATAAAATTTAATCCAACATTACAAAAAAGGAGCACAAAATAACCAAATATGATTCTAGTCCGTATAGACCGATAGCTGTATTGATGCACATACACGTGACCTTCTGCAGAGCTCTCAGCTCTGACCATGCAAACATTGTCAACTTTGTACAAGGTCGTTTTGGTTCACAAATCCAGTCAGGGTAAGGAATTTTAGCGGTCAACTGTTCAGGAAACATGCAATGTCCTTCACTACGAAGAGCACAACATACCTCTGGACACAGTAAAAACAGAAAGAGTGGATAATATCAAATGAATATTGAAAGAGCCAGTTTTAGTCTTGAATGCTAAATTCTGATCTGTTTTACCTTCTGCTTTCAGGCAATAACTGAGCTATTGAGGTTGTACGCTATTGCCATGGCTATTGATGTGACCAAACATTCACCAGTAGGATAATAACCGGGCATTTAATATAAATGAAGGACTCTAACATTCAGTGGTTGATCTGGCTCAGAGAGCACCTTTATCTCATGCTGCTTTGCAAATGTATGCTCCATTAATATATCCCGGGTGGCTCCTTAAAAATGCAATGAGGAGGAAAACAAACTGAAATCCTACAATGTCGATGTTATAAAATAAGGAGAAATGGTAGAATTAAGTCCCATGGCCTTTCTGATGATGTTGGATGATAATTATTATCACATATAGTTTGTTATAGTTCTTATTTAAACAAAGCCATTAGCTAGTAAGCAACAGAATAACAACAACAGCATATTAAAATGGAAAATGTTGTTTGTCTGCTTTGATTAGAACAGTTTGTTCTTTTCTCAGAAATTTTATATACTATTTACTAAGCTTGCAGTTTAACATATACCTGTCAAGCACTTACACATAACATATAAAAACACAGTATGAAACATTGCATACTACAAATGTTAGCAAAAAAAAAATGGTTTAGTGCCTCCCGGGCAAGTTCAGCTGACCTAGCCTTTTAGTTACTTCACTCAGGAAATAGCCAAAGAAAATAGATGGGCTTCAGATTAGTTCTCAACAGCCAACAGTCACAGATTCTGTCAGTCCAAAGGGAGGAGAAGTGAATTATATTGTACTGTGCTTTCTGTCAACAACACTCAGTTTTAAGACATAAAAATTTAGGAACTGTACTTAAAAGCCCTGTATTTAATCACAGACATTACAATGTCTGCTTAGAAAGTAAAGAGGCTGATTAGAAAAATCCTTCCAAATTAAAGGATAGATTATAAATCCAAGACAATGTGTTGATCACACTGCGGACAGAAATCGAGGTTGGTAAATAATGTTAGTTAAATAGAAATTATAGTAAACAAACAGTTATGCAAAGATCTATAAATCCCTGAGCTTCTTCATAGCTCATATATCAAAATAAATAAACTTTGTCACTTTTTTGGTCTATCGTTCCAAACAAATCCAGAGGTACCATGCAGTGAATTGTCATTTCTTATTTCCATCACTAATCATGTCTTCACTGTAAATTATTCCTTTCATTTTTGAAGCCTCTGCCATAGGAGAAATTTCTTTTGATCATCTTTCTGTTATGCTACAAATTTTGAAGGTTTCCATTAGATCATGTCAGAGTTGCTTTATTTCCTGGGTGAATTAATGTAATAGGCAGAAAACTATATGAATTCCAATATAAAATAAAGATACTAAACTAATCCTTTAGGAACCCTCAAGCAAAATAAAAAAGTGGCAAGTGTTACGCTTCTGTGTGATCACCCTAAATGGCAAAGTCTCATCTTTGCATTCAGTAAAAAAAGCAAAATGTTCTATATAAAAGTAAGAAAAAAATCACATCGAAAATTCAACTAGTAATCTGTCAAGTGTCTACTCCACATGTGGGTTCTACCGAGTAAGACCAACGCTGTCAATTTTTAACTACCGTAACTTGTCATATTCCTCCCATAAGCAAAACGATGGGAAGGAAGGAGTAATTTTGTAGTGCAAAACCGTTTGTCTGGGTTGTATGTAGACGGGAAGAGTGGGATACCTCTCTTTGCGGAGGTCAGTTTGCTGGTAGCATCAATGATGCAGCAGAATATAACCGGTTTGTTTGTATGAATGGCTGTGACCCGTAGCTATGCTCCATGTCACTTTCCCATCCCAGTCCTTGGCTGCGTCTCTGCTAACATCATTTATGCCAAGGGGTAATCTTATCTTCTGTGCTTCAGCATTATTTTGAAAAAAAAAAGAAAAAAAAAAAGAATTCAAAGCAAGCCTGCGGAACCCATTACAGAAACAGTGGCACCACTGTTAGCTGTGAGAGTGATGGTTTGTCAGAGCAGACAGAAACGTCTCGCCTGCATGCGTAGCATTCTCATCCAAACAGGTGTGCACATCATATGATTTATTTCTGTGGATGTGACAGACTGACGTTAATAAACTATGAGCTTCTCTTCTTACCATAACCCTTGCTTGGATGCAATCCTCCGAACTGTTATCCCTTGTGCCAATGTCCCTTTCCACTGTGATTTTGGTGAAGGTGGGATAAAGTTGATTCTCACGTGAAAGCTTGGAACGGTGTCTCTAGAGACCCTTTCATTGTTACAAAACTTTTGTGAGTAGAATAAAATGACAAGGTCAATCTTTAATCCTTACACCTTTTCTCTTGGTCAGCACAGTGTTCTGGTGGTTGCTGAAACTTCCACGTAGTTGGGTTTGACAGAATGTGAACAAAATACTTCCTTTTGAGTTGAGATATGATTCCCTTTCCCCAGAAAACTGGAATTCGCCATTCAGTTGTGCCTTGCATTTAGACCTCGGAACAATACCTACAAAGGCTGTGTTAACCTGGTATAGGTATAATCCACAGCTTTTGAAACCCTTTGGCTGAGTGAATATCTTCCCGTAATCTGCAGAGCACACAGCCTTCCCCACATAACTCTCTCTGCTAATGCCCTCTTCTGGGGTCAAGGCTGTTGAAAACGGAAGCATTAGCTAATTGAATTGCTAGCTCATCAGATGGCTCATCATCGGCTATAAATAATGCTCTTGCATTATTCTTATGTCTCGTAGGTCTAGTCAGTGTCACTCATGTTAATGATGGTTTTTTTCGCTTTCACTTTGCCTGTAGACTGTCTGAATAATTTTCTGGTTTGCTGGTTTAATACTTTTCTTCTTCTTTTCTTCCTGAATTAGTCCTAAATCTGAGTAGTTGGGATATTTCATAGATTATGTGTTTCAAGATTGAAACTAACTTTAATCTTATATCTCCTAGGAAGCTGACTCTGTACATAAAATACTACTTTTTATTCTATTTATGAGATTGTATATTTTAGGAGATTCAGCAGGAACCAGAACAAGGACGATAACAAATTACTTCGCAAGCTAGTTACTATACAAGACCAAGACAAAGCACTTGTACTTTTTTGTTAACATTTATCCAATACTGAATTTTTGGCATTCCCACGGGATATATACAGACATAGTCTGGATAGGAAATAATTAACTTTCTATTCCAAGGAAAATATTTGTGATCAGTTTAATCTCTTACAGACATTGTTTTATAGACCAGTGTGACATTTAGGCTCAACCTGGTGAGGTTTCTCCTCCCTGTATTTTTCAGTAGTGGTACCTGTTGCTGATCTTGCTGTCGTGTGGGAGACTGCTTCCATGGAAACACCCTCTGCACCACCTCTATGGTGGCTGCTTTTCATTTAATGCATTTTTCATAAAAGAATTTTTTTCTTCATTTTTCTGATGAATGTCATGTTTCTGGATATTCCTCTAGTAGGTGTATTCTCCCCTCCTTGTTCACAAATATTGCATTTGCTATCCATTTGCACACCAATTTGTGTAATGCCCTCCAGGCTGTTGATGTGACTTTACTATCAGTCCAGGTCACGGGCACTAAGTCTCTACGTGATCGTGTGCAGTACACACTGAGCAGCTCATCCATGTCTAAAGTACCTACAGATTCACCGCTGCATGGATCTGCAGCAAGATACTTGCATTTGCACTTCAGTTAAATGGAGCATTTGAGAGATGGGAAAGGAAACGGTGATTATAAACTTTGGGACTTAAAGTGGGACAAAAAACCCCCAAAAAACTAGCTCTTCAAGCATCAAATTATTGAGGGACCCAATGGCTTTCTAGGGGACTCTGTTCCTCTGGAGGCTCTGGTTTTATTTACATCCGAGGAAAATGAAACTGGGTCATGTAAGGAAAGCACCCAGGCTCAGAGCGATATAAATGCGACTTTTTACTCCCGGTCCACCTTTTTCTCAGTGAGGTCAAATAGAGAAGGCAGGTAAAAATACAGGGAGTCTAAATGTGTGCTGGCTACATTATGAATAATAGACTGATTACCAGAATGACAATGTACCTCCTCTTCATGACCCAAGTATAAGAGGCTAGAAATTTATATTTTTTTCTGCTAACATCTCATATGTCTGCACTTCTGGTATTTAATATGACACTTACAGGCTTCTCAGTTCTAGAAAGAAAATGCTTCCAAAGAGCAAAAGAGACATGTACACCATGTGCCTGTGAATATGATATATTGGGATGTAGCAATCGACCAAATTGTTGTCCTTCCTGGTGCATGGTACCAGAAGTCAGGGTAATCTGGTGATAGCATTTGTCAATATAATTTATGTGGTTAGTGAATTATACCACTTTTAACAGCATATGGGGTTTTGGGGATAGCAAGTCAGGCTTTGGTGTCAACAACATTATTGAAAAAGCAATCATGGTATTCACAAACTAAAGAAATAGTAATACCATTACTGAGATCCCTCATTTTTCTTCAAGTCTACTGTATAGATGTGTGTACATAGAAAACAAGCAAAAATATCATAGACTCATGGAATGGTTTGGGTTGAAAGGTACCTTTAAACATCATCTAGTCCAACGTCCCTGCCACGTATTGAAATTGGCATTTGAATTCTGAAGTAAGAGTCAGAAAGTGGAAAATGCTAGAATGAAGTTTACTCATGCAGCCAGCTTTACCTGCGTGTGGAAAAGCTGGCAGCTACTAATTAACATTCAGTAGAAGCTGAGAATTCCCATTTAGCTAATTTAACAATACTAAAGATTGAATTATTTTTTCAAAACAGCTGATTAGCACCGGTAGAGTGCACTTAAAGGCAGGTAAGTCACGAGGATGTACTTTCCTGCACATATCAGCACTTTCAGACGTGGATTCATGACCCGTTTCTTAGACTTTTGTTGTGTGCAGCGTGGACTTGGCAGGGATTTATCACATACACATTAAATGCCTGAGCAATCTTTACCCTTGTAACCAGCAGCTCTTGTTTTCACCCCATTCCTACTGGAGATTTCGTATCAAGTACAGCTCTCACGTTCTCTCTTACTCTCTGGTATTTAGGTAAAAGTATCTTTCCCACTCTGAATCCTTTTGCTTTTTAGAGTTCTAGTTAAGCACCTATATGTAAGTGAAGGCAATCTGTTAAGAGCGTTAAGGGAAGTGTTACCTTTGGTCACTGAGAGTGGAGCAGGAGCATAGAATCCAAGAACATGGGATTGTGAGGGAGAACATACTGATTACAGGCTGCTTACCATTGCAGTTCTTTTGGTAAACCATTGCTTGACTACTCCTGGTACGTGCTCTGCAGTGCTCATACTGTACTTATCCACAGCAATTTGTCCAAATCACGCTCATGCTCTTCACTGGCTTTTCTAGATGTGCTCCCAACGGACATGGGATCATTTTCATCCCACCCAGCTATTCTAGCCTTATGATGCTCATGAAAGGAGAGGTTCTAACAGCAAAAAGGTGGTTTGCCATTTATTATTGGTATGTACAAAGGAGATCCAAGTACCCTGAAACCTGAAGGTCACACAGGTCCAGACACAGTCGTTGCAGCTGGTTTTTATCTCTAAAATGAACCAGAAGTAAAACTTCGGATTCCAGCATTTCTGAATGATACAAGTCTTTCTTGGGGCAGGACTGAGGTATAGACTGCTGGACAATCTTGCTCTTTTTTGCCTACTTAATGATGACAACATTGTAATTAATGGTAGATATAGTTACAGGAGATGGCTGACCTTGAACAGCTGACCAGTCTTAAGTAACAACACGTCCTGTGTTGAGCGACACAGGACTTTTCTTCTAATGCTGGGGAAAACTCCACTTTTAGAAGACTCTAATGTCTGAATTCATGAAAATATTTACTTTAAAGCCAGCCAGGCTCTGTGGGATTCATGGTCTCAGTGTTTTCAAGCCTCACCAGGTGCAGGGATGAGGAGGAGCAAGGCCTGGGCACTTGACCCAGGCTGCCACCATCATTATTTCATACCATGAACATCACATTCAATATAAACTAGAAAGTTTGCTCCATAGTTCTCTCTCTCCCTTGATGGCGGTGGATCCAGAGAACTCCTTGCCCTGGTGCCGGAGCCCTGAGCCCTTCCCTTCCTCCCGAAGCCACGGCACTCGCAGGGTCCCACATTTGCTGTCCCTGCTG
>JAOXJK010000012.1:57246963-57261955 GCA_025774025.1 Xenus cinereus | reverse complement strand
GTTCCATCTAAACATGAGGAGGAACTTCTTTGCTGTGAGGGTGGCAGAGCCCTGGAAGAGGCTGCCCAGGGAGGTGGAGGAGTCTCCTTCTCTGGAGACATTCCAAACCCACCTGGACACGTTCTTGTGCAACCTGCTCTGGGTGGCCCTGCTTTGGCAGGGGGGTTGGACTAGATGATCTCCAGAGGTCCCTTCCAACCCTGTGATTCTGCTTAAAATTAACCCAGGTGGGTGTGGTGCATCACTGTGGGTCTGATAGTACTCCAGTTAGGTCACAATTTCAATTCTTTGAATTTTCTGAAGACAGAAAGAAAATGCAGTGTTTGGAACTGTTCAGAACCCAATTTATTAACCTTATTATTATTTATTAACCAATTATCTATTATTGTTACTTATTACAATTATTGCAATTTATTACAATTATTATTATTTATTAAATTTATTTATTTATTTATTTGAGAACCCAATTTTGAACAAGTCTGTCCCAATTCGTTGAAATTGCTGATTTGTATATTTTAATCTCACTGTGATAACTTTTGGCGTCATACCAAAACAGTGGCAGTTTGTTACCCAGGCTCCTTACTTGCACGCAATGGTTTTAATCCCTAGATAAGTGAAGCCGTGTTGCAGTGCAGGATGGACCTATTTGACCGCATGCTAAAATAGGACAACCCCATCAGCATAGACCAAGAGGCATCTTTAATGTGGTGGTGTAGTAATGGCTCTCTTGTTTCGCTTGATAAGCATCACTAGGAAACAAATGTTCAGCACCAATATGCTATTTAGACATAATTTGACTAAAGAGTCATTAAATCAAAACATACAAATACATTAAGTAGTTTTCCATGCTCAGGGAACTAATTCCTAATTTTCTTGTAACTACATGAGACGTGGGCAGTCCAGGGAAGAAAAGACTCATTAGAAGGAGCAAATTATACTGAGGTTGAGACTTGTTAGCTAAAGGAATTCAACACATACTGAAAGAAGCAAATAGAAAGAACAACAGGGGATAATGCAGTAGAAGAGAAGATAGGAGATGGAGCTATAACAGAATCAGAGCTTTTTTCAAATGTGATGTTTCAGGACTAAGGGGAATTGCATCAACAGCATAAAAATGTAAGTGGTGACTAGGAAAAGTGAAGGCTTCCACTGGTAATATGACTAAAAGTCGAACTCTGCCTCAGCATAAATACAGAGAAAGCACATCGCACGCAGAGTTCTCAGGAGACCCTAGGAAGCTAAGTCTGTCTCCTGAATGGGCGGGCACACAGATTTCCAACTCTCTAGTAGCAATGTGTTTTCTGATGTGAACATCTTTAAGTATCTGGATCATTAGCGGGGTGTTTGTGTTCTTGAGGAGCCTAGTATTTTGTCATCTGCAGCTTTCTGAGACTTTCCCCTTGTTTGCTATCAAATAAGTAGGGGATTCAGTGATTGTGGATGTTGTTGAGCTGATCTGACAAGTTCCATGGAGAACATGACAAGTTATGTGGAAGTAATCTAGCTCTTGGCTGGTTAAAAGGTAAAGCGCTCTGAATAATTAGGCAAACATCATTGTTGCTGTCATTCCCATTTTTAAAAAACAATTATTGACAATTGGTGGTTTAGTTCCTCTGTTTCCATTCCAAGTGCCCAAGAAGTGAAGCAGGAATATCTGCTCTTGTACTTTGACATTTTCAAGATGAAAATCCTAGTATTTCTTTCTCAGCAGCATTTTGTGAATTAATGAAAAATAAAGAATTAAAGGATATAAACCAAAAGGCTGAGGAGAATAAACAGAAAAGACACTATGATACAACTGAATGTGTTATTTTGCTGAAAGTGATGAGAAATTCTGTGCAAGTTAAATGTGGGGGGTTGTTTGTTTTGGGGTTGGGTTTTTTTTTTGTTTTGTTTAGCTCTGGAAAAGTACAGATAAATAAATACATCCTTGCCTTATTAAAGGCAATAGTGTTACTCTAGTAACACGTACTCTAGTACATTTTTGTGCTAGAATCTTGGTGAATGCATGTGCATAAATGCTGTGATACTGATTTTGAATTCTTGGCTTAGCAGAAACTGCTTTTAAGTGTGTTTATTACAATTACCATTACATCTCTTTCTGCAGGACACTAAAATCAAAATCGGGCTTTAGTCTTTCTTATTTGCTTCAGACTTGAAAATAGCATTGATGATTGCCCACCTATTAATTTCACAATATATATTTCTTTTTCATTGCTTTTATATAGCATGCCATATGCTTATGATCCTTCCTGAAGCATTATTACTGGCAGCCTGACTTCTTTGTGTAAGAGCTGATAGCTAGTGGTAGGAGAACAATTAGCTTGTATCTCAGTCCTAGGGTTTTTTTTTACCCAGGAATCTCTATTTGCCAAAATCACTAAATGTTGTAGTCAGCTGTTTCAGGACGAAGCATCAAAGAAGTATATGATGTGATCGTGCCACGTGACTGGATTCAAAATAGGGAGCAGGACTTTGGACCCTCTGCCTTGTAGTTGTAACTCCTAGAGAACTTGTGGTACAGTCTGCCATTTGAGGATTTGCATTACGTTTGCAAAGCGCTCTCTGTGTATGTATGACTTTTTCCTAAGCTGATTTTCCCTCTTACTTTGATTCCTTTTCTGCTTTGACAGGTCTGTTTCTTTGGGCCTCATTATAGTATAGGTTAGTTTAAATGATGTTGGCTGCCCGAATCCCCTGCTGTAGAGCGGTCGGACACAGGAATTGCTGTGTTTACTTCTGTCGGTTCCAGTGTCAGGTTGCAAACCGGCTTCATGTTCCTGCTGCGCAATCATTCCTTACTGATTTTATGGTTTCACGTAATTTTTGTGTGTGTGTGTAGCTTTGTGTGTATAGCAATATATACCAACTTCCCTCTTACATTTTCATTAGATAGTTGCTGTCACTGAGTTAATACTCCATCGTACTCCTATGCACATCACAGGAGCCAGTTTCCCAGTTTGTACAAACTGGTGCAGCTCAAAGTCCAGTTCGGTCGACAGCAGTTTCAGATCTAAGTGCGTGCCTTCACACAGCACTTCTTGGAGATCTTGCCTTTTTCCTTGGAGCCTCTGCCCACAAGGAAGTCGAACCGGGTCAGCTGAGCCAGCAACGCTCGCCGGCAGGAAGGTAATGGATGTGACACTCGAGTGCTGGCCATCACAAGAAGGTAGCTGATCGAATCCCTTCCAATGCAGAGAAGTATAAAATGGTACAGTGGGTGTGTTCTGACTAATTTACACATTAGTTGAAATAGGGGTTGAAATAACCAGCCAGAAAAAAAAAAATCCCCAGGATCAGGTATCATGTTCTTTGGGAAAGAGAAGAGGCAACCTATTTCCTAAGGTAATGAACCCTTTAATATCTCCATTTCTAAATACGAATATGCGGATTCATGTCAATAGGTCAGATTTAATCAGACTAAAATTCTCATTTAATTTGCATGCATAATTTTCTAACATTATCAAGTAAATAGGAGACCCAATTTTCAGGGACACTAGCTCTTATTAAATCTACAGAGACAGAGAAAGTGGGTACATGGTACTTTTTTAATCTTGGAACCTTTATAGACTTTCAGACATGTCCCAGACTTTCAGACATGTAAAAATCTAATTTAGCAATTTCCACTTGGATTTTAATTCTAAGCTAAACTTCATACCTGATCAACTTTTGGCTTTCCCTGTAGCTAGTCTGGGCCTTTTAAATGAAAGAGAGAGAAGATGAAATTCTTTCCCTCTATCGTCCCCATTGTGAATGGTACTATAGTTGTGTCTGCAAGCAGACAAACAAGCTTTAGAAGGTCAGGTTTACTGGCACGAGTCAGAAAAGCCCCAACTTTTTGCCACTGTTTCTATGTAAACTTAAATACTAGCACTCCTGTGTTTGTGTCATAACTCCAATGGGAATAACAATATAAATTACGTTTCTTAAAGTGCTTTCAGGTCCAAAAGGTAAAAGTCTAAAAAAAAAGTAAGGCTATTTTTTAAAGGGAAAAAAAATCCTACCTACAAGCTCTAAATTGAATCAGTACATCATGATAGGCAGTATATATTATATTCGGATGCCTCCATAAGTCAGTTTATTGTCAGATACAGGGTCAAGAGATGGGTCCTTTCCAACCACTTAAGAAAGGGTTGTATATTAACATACACCTGGAAGTAATTTATTAGGAATGACGACAAACGTGAATATCTGTAATTGTACAGGGCATAAGAAGGAAGATGGCAGAAATTCTAAGCTCAGCTATATTAATTATAAGTGATGAGGACCCAAGATACTATTTGTGATTTCTGATCCGTTTGCCTTTCACAGCATTTGGATTTGGACCTAGTTTTTAACTTCAGATTTTGTCTGGTGAGGACCTGACTTATTTTGAAGCTTTCAACTTCTGTGAGTTTTCTATCTCAGGATTTTCAGAAAAGCTAGATTTACCTGCATCTTTCTTCAAGCAGTCTTGTTAGAAAGTCAGAAAAGGATTTTAGCCAAAATGTGTCTCGGGTGCCGCTTTAAGCTGCATCTTGGTGGTAACAGTCTAATTTTTTTTTCCTTAACTGCCTTTTTCTCCCCCGAGCTTTTTAGCTATATAGCATGTGTCTCTAAGTCCATTCACATGCAACTCAGACTACGTCTCCCACTGACTTTCCAGCAAGACAGCTGAATCAGAGGTAATGTACAACTCCCAATTCAACATTTATCTAAAATTAAATGAACGAAGAAGAAAATCCGCTTATTTCTGAGCCTAGGAGAGGTAGGGCTAAGCCTGGCTGAGAAGAAGGGGAAAGAAGATAAGAAAGGTAGGGACAGACTGGCAAGAAAACACACAGAAGGCCTGGAGAAGAACGATAAAGGGAAATTTACTGAGCATGATGGTATTTTTTTCTGTTTAAAATCTTACATTCCAATTGATTACTAGTTGCTGTATACAAAGCGTTCAATGATATGTTGCTGATGTGGGTCAATCAACAGAAAAGAGCCTGACCCAAGTGGTTATGCTGGGTTAGTGCTTGGTAATGAAAACTAATCAGTTGAAATAGATGATTTACCGCCTCGATTCTATACTACAGTGCCTTGGTATTCTTTCTGCATCTGTGTATACAGGAGTGACTGTGTTATCAGCTGCACAATTTATATAGTCTGTGGTGCTCAAATCTCTAATTATAGTTTTTACTGCTTTTCAAGTATGTAAAGCAACCAGGCAGAACAGTACTAGTAAAAATATTAAGCTTCCCATCTGAAAATGGTCAGGTTTCTACTTCACTGCACTTCAGTGTATCTCGGTTTTGTTATCCGTGTAAGAGAGAGACAGTCAGGGACAACATATTCCTTACAGGAATATAGCAAAGTTACATCGCTTAGTGTCTGTTGAATGCTGCATATCCTAAGATTAATATTTTGAGTATTGTTATCACAGTCAACCCTGTGAGGAGGTATTGAGGATAATCGCATTTCATGGTGTAACGACAGGTTGACGAGGGCTTCTGGAGATTGAAACCTCCTAGTCCAGCTTAGGTGAGTAGCTCAGGGCAGTACCTATTTGAGTTTTTGAGGATGGAGGTTCCATAAACTTCTTTGAGCAAATTGCCCCTGTATTTCACCACTCTTAGAGTGGAAATATTTTTATTTTAGTTTGACCATTTCTTTTGGTGTGGGAGAGTACGAGCTAACTGTGAATTTTGAGACATCTGTTTCAGGGGAAATCTCTGCGAGTCACCAGAAAGTCTGCTCTTTACTTGATTTTCCTTAGCTTTATCCAGTATTTAGATTCACTCAGGGTTGTCTGCTGAGAGCTAGGTAACAGCTCCAGGCTGATATTTCTGAGGAAGGAAGGAGTTGTCTGCGCTCACTGTGTAGCCTTTGTTCTCAAAGCGGTGTGCACTTTAGCATAAAACAAACTCTACTGCGTCAAACAAATTGCCTGCACTTGTTTCTTTGACCCTGATTTCCTCTCTGGTAAGAAAATGGCTACAACTTGGATTTCTGTTCATAAGCAGCATCTCTGAGGAGTCCCTGCTTTCCATCTGAGCTAATGAAGGTGTTTTCATTCATTCCTTTAGAAGTTATGTACTAGGCAAGTTCAAAATGATGAAAGATGCAAAATTATGTTTTCTCTCCCTAGGGTGGTTTAGGGCTTCCAACTCTCAGTTTATGAGAATAACACTTCTGCCTAGATTTGCATTTTAGGACTCCTGAGCAAAAAGGTAGCTGAGCAAGGGTTGTCTTGCCCTTCTGAGGCCTCCTTTGTTGTATCTGTGGCTCTGGTCACGAAAGAACATTTGGAACTGAACAATAATACACATAGGAGAATACGCCACTATTACTAATATTTTTTGTTTCTCTAATTTGACTGGTTAACACTGGTCTGGATTTTACAGTAGTAAAATAAGCTTTCTATCTACTTTTCTTCTAATGACGACCAAAAGCCTCATTATAATGTTGCATTGGGATATGAGCTTCTGCAGGGAGCGACAGATTACGTGGGTACTACTTCCTGAATGTCCCTGCAGGGCAGCAATTTTATGGTATTTGCAAGATACTGCAGAAATTCAGTTCAGAAGCCTCTGATTTTGAAAATGAACTCCATAATATATACGCTCTCTAGCTCTGGAAGTAAACATAGACATGTCTATTATTGTCTAGGGGCTCTGTCTTGCAACTGCAACTTGCATAATCAATCCAAAAAATGTGCATGGTAAATTAGCAGTCAATAAATTTATCTAAGAAACTGGATAATTAGCCTGAAAAGGATGTGCATGGTGTAAAAATACAAAAAGAGAGAAGCCAAGCCAGGGCATGATTTAAACTTTATTCTTTCCTTTATATTCTGTTTTCTTTTGTAAGACTCTTCCTAAAAAGATTTAAGTTTCTATCTCTACGGCCAAAGCACAGATGTCCTTTCTCAGACTCTCTTCCACCACAAAATCATAGAATGGTTTGGGTTGGAAGGCACCTTCAACGATCATCTAGTCCAACTCCCCTGCCGTGGGCAGGGACACCTTTCACAAGATCAGGTTGCTCAAAGCACTGACCAACCTGGCCTTGAACACTTCAAGGGATGGGATCTGCATCTGCAGCTTCTTTGGGCAGCCTGTTTCATTGTCTCACCATCACTGCATAAGGAAGAAAAAATTTCTTCTTTATATCCAATTTAAACATATACTCTTTCCGTTCAAAGCCATTGCCCCTTGTCTGTTGCTACAGGCCTTGGTGAAAAGCCTCTCTTCATCCGTTGTGTAAGCCTCCTTTGGAGTACTGAAAGGCTGAAATATGGTCTCCCTGGAGCCTTCTCATCTCCAGGCTGAACCACCCAAACTCCCTCAACCTTTTTTCATAGGAGAGGTGTTCCAGCCCTCTGCCCATTTTCATGGCCTTCCTCTGGACCTGCTGTAACAGGTCCGTGTCGTTCTGCTGCTGGGAACCCCAGAACTGGATGCAGTACAAGGTGGGGGTCTCATGAGAGTGGAGTAAGACATCATACTATCTTTCTCAGATTTGGAATAGTGAAGAGAAGATAGTCACAATCTCTATAACTGATACAACACTCAGTTTATAGTCCACATAGAGTGACCAAGGGACCTTACTCTGGGCTGTTCATTCCTGCGTGTTCCTCCTCCTTGTTGGAGAGTATAGCTCTCCAACATCTGGAGCCTGGCTAACGTTTGATTTTTTAAGTGGTACAATGTTTTCAGAGTCTGTCTTGATAGATGTCAGTCATGCACCATGCTGTGGGGTTTTTTCCATGTCTTGTTAATCAGATGTCAGAAGAGAGTGTATTTCATTATCCTCCACATCCACTTCATTTTGTTTGTAGATGAAGCCATTTGAAATACATGCTCATCAATTACTGTTGTATGAATGAGAATTTAGCTGTTGAGCACATTTGGCATCTTTAGAAGTGCACAATTTGTCCTGAGAAATAATTTGTTCTTGAAAACGTTTCCTGAGGTCATTTTGGAAGCTCTCTAGCTTGCCAGTTATAGAAGGCTTTGGTGTCTCTCCCACTTTTTGTCTGTTAGTCTTTCTACCTGTGTCAACAGTAGTGATGCTATAGCTATTCCCAAAAATGGTGTGTTTGAACCTTGACATCCAGCATAAAAAAAAAAAAAAAAGTTGTTTATGGAACAGTTGCTTAATTCAGAAAAGTTTGACACGTATCTTACTTTTGAAGCATTTAATGAAGACTTCTAGCTTTTTTAACTACTATCTGAACTTTGTTGTTCAACTTGGAAGGTATAGCAGTGCACTGTTCCATGATTTCGTAGTGTCCTGTCAATTACGTAAGAGAAGGGGAAAGATAAGACTTTGATTGAAACTACTGTTGCAATAGTATGTCTGATGAAATGCTTAATTTATGGTGGTGTCTCACCGTTTGTTTGCTTTCCAGAACCCTAAGGAGTGTGAGACCAATTTGGTAGCTTGTAGCAAAAAGGTCCGTTTATCCCCAGACCTCTGGAGAAAGCTCTGGATTTCCATTCTCTCACTTGGCCCGCATTTTCTCACTTGTTTCATAACTATTTACTAGTGCGCAACCGGCCTTCACCACAGTGTTTAATATAAGGTGTGTGTACTCTCTACAAGTTTCCAGAGACTTTGGTCCAAAAATAGCTCAATACAGTCTTGGCAGAACTCGCTGTTTCCTATAAGGCTTTATTCTGGTTGACCACTCTTACGTATTAAACCTGTTTGTCGCTTACCTTTTTCTAGCTTGATGGGAAACAGCTGGGGGTTTTTCATTCTGAAATGGTCTTTCAGACCATCCCAACAGTGTAAAGGCCAGGAGGAACCCTCACTGTTTTTATTTTTTTTGTTTTCCGTTTCTCTTTTGGTGTCTTTCTATCACTCTCTAGAAACCAGCACATAATGGACTTACTTCAAACTTTCTGTTTCAGTCAAATGTAATTCTTCCTATAACTGTTCAGTTGGTGTATTTTAATACTGCCAAGTGACTTTGGAGAAGAAGCCAGCTAATCCTTTTTATATCTGTTTAAAGGAATAACCTTCCACTCATTTTCCTGTCCAGGAACATATTCATCATACGATACATTGGTTTTTTGCATTTTTTGTTCATCTTTTTCATTGCCCAGAATGTCGTTGATGCGAGAGTGTTGGTTTGTTGCTTGGGAGTTAGATGAAGCTATCGATCACTCGGTAAATTATTTCAAGTATTCAACTTTTATTGGAGTTGCATCTAGGAATTACTTGTATGTAATTTTACATATTTGTCTATTGCTTACAGAAAAATTATACCAGAGCTTTTACCATCTCGTATCAAGGTTTTAGAGCAGAAGTTGTCATGAGTGACAAGTCCTCTTGGGCTACTGAATCTACCTGTTGGCATCCAAAATGAGTGAGTAGCTGCCTGCTGGAGCAACCAGGGGTGTCTGCCTTCAGCACTCTAACTGCACCCGTTCTGCTTTAGTCAAGTTAGAGAATACTTTTTCCATTGCAGAAATCTGGCAGTAAGAATTGTTTAAACTGTTTGGGTTTATGCAAATAAGCTGCTTCAAGGGTTATCATGCAGCTTTTCCAACTCATGCTCTCTGTAGCTTTTACAATGATGTGAAGTTCGTCTTGTTTTTGTTCTCTCCAGTGTACGTAATTGCTCTCATTTTTTTTCTTTTTTTAGTGGTTAGGTCATTTTATACATTTCGAGGTTTCATACTCCAAAATTCATCATGGTTTTAACAAAACATTTTGGTAGACTTTTACTATCTTTGCTTTGGAGACACTACCATGAAATGCTTGCTCTTAACAACTCTGCTTACTTTCGATTGTGTTTTTGTTATAGGAATAATTTATTCAAATTGAGTGTCACTAGGATCCCACAAGGATCTCTTCCTACTGTAAGCACAGCCTATATGAACTGAAATCTCTGACTTTGTTGCTGTCTTTGGATCTTCACTATTCTAACAGCTATTTATTTTGATCCCGTTCGTACTATGACCGTACCATTATAAAATGGCAATTTGGCTTTGTGAGATTACAATCCCATTTCCCTCTCTTGCGCACTTGGAGGAAGTCTTTAACCTTGTCTACGCTAGAGAGGTTCTGCTGCGCCGTCAGCACAGCAAACCCCCTTAGTGTAGACACAGAGCGTGCTGACACAAGCTCTTTGGCTCACTTAATAACACCAGGTCCCTGAATAACAGCAAAAAACACCTTCTGTTAGCATTACTTCATCCACACCAAGGTTCTGCTTGAATCACCTGGAGGGGGGGGGTTTCACACCCTGGGCCAACATGGAGAGACCCAACTCCGTACTGTAGACATGGCCTTTATTGATGTTCAGCTGTCTATTTGCCTTTTGCATTTTTGTGTCTGGTGACGGACTGAGTATTAGGGGCCTGTTTTGCCCTGCGTCACTGTCATACATAGACTTAGCAATTTACTGCTTTCTTACCTCCAAAAATTTTCAAAATGCTGAGAAATCTTTTTTTGAACGGAGTAAGGATGAGAGCTGTGATCTCCAGTTTTCGCAAACCTATTTTTTAAGATACAGGTGGATTTTTTTGGTAATTCTGAAATACCTGGTTTTCAAATGCATACGTAGCTTCCAGACAGTATAAATCCTTAGAAAAATGCTTCCATTTATAAAAAATTATCCTCAAATGTGTCATAGAAATACATTTTGCTAGCTGCTTAGCTTTTTTTTCAAGTGTGAAAGATTGAAGAACTGGTACTTTTCTTTAAAAAGGCATTTTTGACCAAAAATGGTTTTGTAATTCCTCTCTCAAACTTCCCTTTAGTTATGCATGTGTGAAGTATCACGTGTCTGATACCCTTTTAATAGGATACGTGTTTGTTTCTTTTGGACATGAGTTCACAGATCTCTACTGACAGCACCATGTCTTTCTTCAGCACAGATCCTCTGCGTCACTTCAGCTGTGACTCTTTATATTTTTGCATTTAATTTTTATGCATTTTGATGAAATTTTCCTTTATTTTCACATTTGCAGTAGCAAATCGTCTGAGATGTGCTCTTGCTCTGGGGGTGAGCTTCTTCAGCAAGTTTGCCCCTTCAGGTACTGGACGGCTGCTGTAAGGTCTCCCTGGAGCCTTCTCCAGACTGAACAACCACAACTTTCTCAGTCTATCTTCATAGCAGAGGTGCTCCATCCCTCTGATCATCTTCATGGCCCTCCGCTGGACCCGTTCCAACAGGTCCTTCCTCTGCTGAGGACTCCAAAGCTGGACACAGTACTCCAGTTGGGGTCTCACCAGTGCAGAGCAGAGGGGTAGAATCACCTCCCGTGACCTGCTGGCCACACTTCTCTTGATGCAGCTGAGGGTTGGCTTTCTAGGCTACAAGTGCACATTGCTGGCTTGTGTTGATCTTCTCATCCACCAGCACCCCCAAGTCCTTCTCCTCAGGGCTGCTCTCCAGCCATTCTCCGCCCAACCTGTATTTGTGCCTGGGGTTGCCGCGTCCCAGGTGTGGGACCCTGCACTTGGCTTGGTTGAACTTCATGTGGTTTGCACGAGCCCACCTCTCCAGCCTGTCCAGGTCCCTCTGGATGGCATCCCTTCCCTCCAGCATGTCAACTGTGCCACACAGCTTGGTGTCGTCAGCAAACTCGCTGAGGGTGCACTCTATCCCACTGTCTATGTCTCCAACATGTTGAACAGCACTGGTCCCAGTACCGACCCCTGAGGAACACCACTTGTCACTGGCCACCACTTGGACATTGAACCGTTGACCACAACCCTTTGAGTGCAGCCATCCAGCCAGTTCCATATCCACCGAGTGGTCCATCCATCGAATCCATGACTTTCCAATTTTGAGACCAGGATGTCATGCGGGACAGTGTAAAATGCTTTGCGTAAGTCCGGGTAGATGATGTCTGTTGCTCTGCCCTTGTCCACCAAGTGTTTGACAGAGAGCACTCAATACACTGCTTATATCTTCAGATGCCATTTGAGTCTGTCTGTGTCAGCATCAGCCTCTGTGCCAGCTGCTTTGCTCTTCTCTTTAGACAACATCCTTGCGACCTTGTAGTTCCCCTGTTGTCACCTACAGGCCCCCTAGTTGTTAAATGCATTCCCTGTCGTGCCTGTCTCTCTGGAGACAGAACGCTGGCAAGTTGCCATCATCTTTAGGAAAGTTAATTCAAGGCTTTTCTGCCATGCAGGCAAGAAGAAGGGGCCGAGGGCAGGATGCTCCTGCCACAGACAGGGCTGAACGAAGGAGAAAAGACGGAGAAGGTATGGGGAACTGCGGGGGAAGACCTGCAGAGCCAGACTTCAGTCTCCTGTTTCTACCAGTGGGAAGGAAGAAATGCATTGAAAGCTGCTGGTTTTTCCGGGAGGGACCACCCTCTGCTTAGGTCCCCCGCAGCAGCAGCCAAAAAACCTGTTTTTCTAGACCTTTAGCAGCCCAATTATAAAATAGGCACGGTAAGTCTGCTAGGGGTGGCCTGCTTTCTGTAGGTAGGGAAATGGCCTGACCGTGGCCCTTGTTCTGTGTTTTTCCCAGGAATTCCTCACTGGTGGTGTTTACCTACAGGAGTAAACCCACAACTGAAAGAAACATGCCAGACATGAATCTTGGTCTCTGTCAGGGCTCTCTGTCATCAAACACTTCATGAAGCAGAGATCCCGGCGTTTCTGGCTTTCCTCGTGGGATACAGCACCCCTGATGGGGAGGTTTGGATGGTTTGAGCTGTACAGTGAGCAGCAGCAGGCTGTGTCGTGGCATACAAAATGAGCACACATTCATTTTGGGACCCGGAGAGTTGGTAGGAATTTGAAACTTTGATTCCAGAGGAATAGATTTGCTATCAGTCTTAACTGAAAAATTCCTTCCTCCTAAATGGTTGGGAAACCGTGAAACAAGGCAGTATTTCTCTCTTTCTCCATAACTGAAAGCACCCTTATCCTCAGAACATTCCTGAAAAGTAAAAACATTATCTTTGTCAGAGAGGAATGCAAGAGACAGGAAGAACAGAGTTTTCCAAAAAGGCTAGAGGTCTTGGCAGCCAGAGACTCATGAAAAGTCAGTGAGGTACACCCAAAGAGAGGGCATGCAGCGTGTTAGAAGCAGAATTTTACATCTCGTCTCCTAAGACTTAAGACTCCAGTATAGAAAACCCATCTGCGCCTTCTTTAGTCCTAGGAGTGTTTTAATATTTGTTTCAGTGAGCGTATCTGGTGAATCACTATCCCTTCATGAAAATGAAGAAGTTGGACAAGATCTTAAAGTACAGGATATGGGTCTTACACCGTTATATGGAAGGCAGTAATGTAACTCTGCAAGCAGACTTGCCCATATAGGATTGGATGTAATAGTGTATACCATATTTTGAGTCCTGAACATTTTGTAGTTCTGCAACATGATTTAAATGATAAACTCTAGCTTGTGAGCTGTTTCAGCGACCCTCCTAGAGCCAAGAGCTTACCTACCCCGCAATCAAGCATTACGGAATAGTATGTAGAGATAATAAAGACCTTTGGGACACTTGCCAAACCCGTAGTGTTTGCAGTATCATCAAAATTGGAATTGTCTTATTTTGCACAATCCTACTCCATTTTGATGGTAAATAAGGATTTCAAGAATATGACTCCATCTAACCTTCTGAGTAGACCCCTGCTTGTCTTTAAATTGGTAGCTTTTAAAATATGTGTAGTAGTCATGCTAGATCACCAGACATGGACAACCCAAAGCCCGGACAAGGTTAGGTCACATTTTCAATTCCTGTGCTGTTTGGGGAAGTAGCTTGCCAGAAAGTCAATAGTTTACAGCCAGAATTGAGTTCTGCTGTTTCAAAAGACTTGAAGACTGTATGAAAATTAAAACTTTGGAAAGCAATAATAATAATAAAATAGACTATCAGGCAAAATGACAAATCCTGTAAAGATAACTAGCAACATTTTTTTTTTTTTTAATTTGGAAAGCTACAGGGGAGTTGAAAGAGTGGAAAATGAAACAGAACTTGCTTTGAAATAATTTTAAAAATTCAGATTATGTTTTCCCATATCTTTTGTTCTGAGTGCCAGAGCCTGGGTGCTGAAAACCCTGTCACTTTAATGAGTTTCAAGACTTTCAAATGGCAGTATTTAAAACTGAAATCAACATATGGGGGAGGCAGGTGGTCATTTTCTTCAATAATGGGATATGATATGAGTTCATTTAGAGTAGTAAATTGAATAGCAATACGTTCCAAAATACAGAAGCAAAACAAGCACAACACTGTCCATGTTTTAAATGACATTATTAGGGCTGTTTCATGGATGAATCTCTCAGTGGATAGATATTAGCTGTTTCAAGAGAAGCAGAGCTGCAAAATCAGTGCATTTGTCACTATATTTCTGAAAAGACCCCATGTGGAAAAAATGAGCCTCAAAAATACTTTAGAAATTAACAAGAAATAGGAAATGAATTAATAATAACTTTCAGACACCAGTCTGTACTGCATGGTCCATGATCTCATCTGAAAATGCACAGCATCAACGGGAGAAATTTGTCACATCTATCAGAAGAGTTAAGGTAACTTTAGTGAAATACTCAGAAAGAAATCGGAAACACAGAGAACTCCTTAAAGCCCTGCATGATTTATAGTCTTCTAAATTTTTCCGCATTATGTAGTTTGCAGCGAACACTGTAAGAAAAATCACATGGTTCTAAATTCCATTACCACTTTTCATCAAGTCATTCATAATTGTCTGTTTCCAGGACTCTAGGAGCTACCGTTTCCCTTGGAAGACTATTTTGCACTCTCACAGCATGCTCTGGGCCAAAAATGTCCAACTTTCAGAGAACCCAAATTGAAAGGGGGAGCTATTTCACCCAGAAGCTCCCATCGCAGAATCACATGGGGTTGGAAGGGACCTCTGGAGACCATCTAGTCCAACCCCCTGCCAAAGAAGGGCCACCCAGAGCAGGTCGCACAGGAACGTGTCCAGGCGGGTTTGGAATGTCTCCGGAGAAGGAGACTCCACCACCTCTCTGGGCAGCCTCTTCCAGGGCTCTGCCACCCTCACAGCAAAGAAGTTCCTCCTC
>JAOXJK010000012.1:57162189-57205673 GCA_025774025.1 Xenus cinereus | reverse complement strand
TCCATGGCAGGGGGGTTGGAACTCGATGATCTTTAAGGTCCCTTCCAACCCAAACCATTCTATGATTCTATGAAGTGAAATCAGAAAATCTCAACAGGGATATGGCTGTTTGCTGGGGAAAGTAGCAAAACTATACAAAAGATAGTTTACATATAACATTTCTTCTGCACCTTTTTTTTATGCTGCAGACCAGCAAAAACCTTCTCTGATATTTTTGGTGGTATTAAAATTCCTTCCATCTCCCTGTAATGGACAGCCGGGAACCTCTTTCTTGTCCTAGAAATGGACTTTCCAAACCTCTCCAGCGGGTCTTTCATTAGAGCGTATCTTTTTGTGACCTAATAATAATGCAGAGGGAAAAAAAAAATGACAAGTTTATATTTCACATGAGGTGGTGTTGCCTCTACTCACAGTCCACAAGCTGCCATTTCTTCGTTGCCCTCTAAAGGGCTCTGAACGGAAGCCGTTTTTGAAGGCTACATCACTTAGTTTGCTGTTTCCAGGTGTTGCCTGGTTCTCTAAAGGTACTTAACAATCTGAAATATTGATTTAAGCTTTCTGATTAGCAGCCTGATATAAAACACAGGGACTATAAATCTTCTGTAATATTTGAGCAGAGAGATAAATACTGAAGCTTCCAGATAACTATACTCGCCTTCTGCAGGAAATGCTGCTGCGGTAGAGTAAGCTTTACACATTTAAGACCGTATTTCCAAAACATTTGTTTTAAACTTAAATATATTGTGGTTCATTTTGATCTCTGGAATAAAATTATGAAAATTAATTTATTGGTCTCATGTATTAAGTCAAAATCTGCTCATTTCTTTCAGAGAAGTAGCCCTTTGGACCAATATATGTAGTTTTGGTATAAATGATTGCTATTAAAAGGTCATAATTTACCAACACATATAAAATTCAGAGGTATCTGCAATGCTTTCCTTAACACCTAGAGAATACAAAGTACCTGCAGTGGTTCAGGTGCTGAGAGACAGCAACTACTGGTGAATTTTGACTTTTTTTAATGGGAGCCACTGCAAGTTTCAAATGTTCGGTGTGCTTTCTACAAGTTCACTGAAAACAAAACAAAACAAAAACCCAAACCAACCCCAAACCACCAGCGAAATTTCTAAGGCAATTAATTTTCTGAGGCACATTCCACTCTTCTGGATTGTGTGCAGCCTAACAGCATACACCACATCAACAGAATTAGACTAAAATTCTACCAGAAGAAGATCCAAATTCTGCTGTGAACCTCCCTGTATCAACCCACTTCTTAGGGCGCCTTTGCAGGAATGTAGAATTTAACCCTTCAGGATTAAGTTCAGCCCAATATCAAAGACACCAGATCAAAAAACTGCTTGGATAACTGCTCAGAACACCTTTTAAAAGGCTTCCCCTCCTGGTTCAGCTCCTGGTGCCAGGCGATCCTGTGGGAAATTTGCTTGTCCAAATTTATCCATGTCCATTTTTTTGATATTTACTCTTTCACAACCATTATTGTTTAGCTTAAATGGCTTTCTTCCCTTCCCTTCAGACAAAAAGGTCTGTCTGACTTTCGTTCTACACCCTTTCATAAAGGACAGACATGAAATGATGGTCTTAAAATCAGAAAGAACCCTTTGTCCTATGAATTATGGGACGGTTGCAGAAAATACAAACTAATACAATCGTGGATCCTGTGGGATGGCAAAATAGATGTTCTTTGGCTTTGTGCATCATCAAAAAAATCCCCAAACCAAACCAAAAAAACCCCTACCCCTAAGCCACATCATCAGTGTAATTGCAGCTTCAGAATGATGGTGTTTGTGTTGTGCAGATGGAGAGGGATCACAGCTGGATTGGGTTTTGATGTCAGGTTGAGCTTGATGTTTTGACAGCTGGGAAATCAAGTTATGACTTACAAACTGCGTAAATTTGATGTGTGAGTCGTGGGAAGAGAATAAACATAGAAGACTGAAATGTCATTTTCCTGAGTCATTTTTTATGGCCATGCCCACATTTAAATGCAAAGTAAAGGTTCAGACCAATGATTAACCCAGGAACAAGATGCTGCTGGTATATTAATTGACCTAATAAAGTATTCTACCTTAGGCGGCCTTTGTCTACATCCATTACATTACAGAGCAGCCAGTCAGTCAGAGTAGTTATAATTCACACACACGAAAACTGTGTTAAAATAATGGATGTTATGTGTCAGCCTAGAAAAACTGCCAAAATGGAACCAAGAAATCCTGAGTCAAAAACGGTTCTAAATGTCGGGGGTAAGATTTTAGCACCCCATTCTTAATTCATTTTGATTTACCTGCATCACAATAATGAATGTTGCATAAGCAAATGATGCTTCCTCAGTTGCTCCAGTATGATAATTAAAGCCCCATAACTTCCCTTTTCAATAAGTTTTTCTATTTCATGAGTTCTTTTTTAGTTTTAGTTATTTTCACAAATCCTGTGGCAGACATGGTTCTCGGGACAGTTCCCCAGAGAAATACTTGATATGGTCTGATGATTTTTTAGGGCCAGTGCAGCCTTTTTTAGGGTTAAGCAAAACTCTAAATCAGTTGCATTAAGAGTCTCTGAGAATATTAAACTCTTCATATCAAGTTCATTGATAGGTAAATGGTGGCATGCTTGCCTTTTTGTTAAACCTAATCACAAGGTTTCTGATTTGATTGAACCGCTGATGTTCCTGAAAGATAAACTCTGGTTCTGGTGTCTGCATAAGAACACATCAAAAACCATTTCTTTACCTGTCGTTACAGGTAATAGGATGGTAAAGTTTGCCGTCTCGGAGAGGAGCAAATGTAATGATGCCTGCAGCGTTTCGAGTGCAATCAGGAATCCCAAGGCAAACTAGCCACAATGAACATGGAAAACTCTAGAAGAATACAACCTAGAGGAGTAGCTTCAGTGAAAAGGTGAGCTTTCCTTCGTCAACACAGAAAATGCTGATATGTTTTTCCGTAAATTCATGTGGTTATCCGATTGTCATCCTACAGCCGAGCCTAATAAACGTAAGATAGAGCTCCCCTTCCCATCTTTCACGGACATAAGGGTGCTCTGGGGGGAGAGCAGGACACCTCACTAAAGTAAAAATTAAATTACTTAAAGCTTCCAAGTTTTAATTGTGCAACTTAATCCTAAATTACCAGACCTCAAAGGAGTGTCTGACTTCCCTGCAGGAAGAATATTAAAAGAAATTGTTTTCTTATTTGAAATTGCATACAGGTTTTGGCTTTCTGATTTGAAATTTCATAAATAACTTTGTGAATGACCTGAACTGTCAAGAGGTTCTCAGGGGAAAAACCTGTCATCCCCAAATATATTGCTAAAATACAAAACCTGGGTTAAGCTTGGTCTTTAGAACCTCATAACGCACATGGTTTTAGACTGAAGGTACATCCTTCTTCCCATTCTTGACTCCAGTGGTTACTCCAAATAGTTCAGTCTAACAACAAATTTTCAGCACCTCACTGTGTTAGGCTCTGAGAACACGAACCTATCTAACCTATTTTTAATGGAGCAGGATAACTAGCATGTGCTGCTTGGATGTATTGTTTCTCTGTTCCACAATTAGACTTTTAAATCTTATTCTGACTGGGAGTTAATGCTTATGAACTAAAGATTCATCTCTTCCTAGTTACACCTGCTCCCTCATTTCATGACAAAAAGCTTAATGTTTCATTGTGATCTTTTCCTTCTCACCTTAGAAATATAATAACCGCCAGTCTCTTGCTTCCAAAATGGTTATAAATTTTCTGACTTGTAGTCCACATTGCCAGAGACATTCATTAAATCTAGATGTTAAACATCAAGTGAGGCCGAACACCTCTGAGTGCTGGTATCTAGGTTGGAGCTTGATTCATATTTTATGTTGAAGCAAAATGTTTCTTGTAGAAATCTCCCAGATCTTTGTCACTCTGCCTCTTCTGAGGTTTTTACAAGGTCATCCGGCTGAGAAAAGCTTCTGATATGCAAATACAGCTACCCATATTTCAGCGCAACAGTAACACAGAGGCCAATTTATTAGTAGTTCAGGTCCATTTTTGTTCTGAAACAACGTAGAAGAAAAATTCTTTGGTTTGGCTCTAGAATGGTCAGTGATGGCAATGCACAGTGCAACCTTGTGAAGAAACTGCGCTTGGGTCAAAGGGTCAAAATGGGTTGCACGGCTATCTTTCTTGTCACGTTAGGTTTCATAGGGCAGGGTGGAAAAGATGACCGCCGAAGATGAACAGCACACATATTGGACTGGACTCTTCTCTATTTTGTACCGGTACTGTGTAGATTTCTCATGAATTATTTATGCTGGTGCAAGAGCAGAGTCGGGTCCTCTGCAATAGCATCCACAGCCGATAATTTAAAAGCTGCGTTCAAAGGCCTGTGTAACATTTATGGCAGATTCTTCACTGACTTCCATTTCTTCTTTCCTCACTAAATAACTGAACCCCGCAGTCTGTCCTTCAGTCCAGAGAATGAATGGATGTGCAGGACACATAGGTTGGACCGACATCAGCAGGTATGGAAATATAATCTGAGCCAAACTGATGTGGGTACCAAAGAGGCCACCCTGCTGAAGGACTGTCCTCTAGACTTAAGAATTCGCGTTCTACAGCTCCACCCTTTCTGCTGCAGATTTACTTGCAGAAGAACAAGGCCATGCAGTTTTTCTCTCCCCCGAAAAGATGACTGGCATATTAGAAGGGGTTTGGGGAGGGGAGGTATCAAAATGTCCAGTGAGTTACCAGCCCCGTCATTCACATTTTGGTTATCACAGGAGTGTTACTGCTCTGATAGAATGATTGTGTTTCTTTTATATGGCGACATATGCAAATAGAAAATAATGAACAATGCAGGGATTCAATTTTTGAAGGAATAATCACTTGCCCTAAAGTAAGTCCCCAGAACTGCAAAAACTTGGTCAACTATTAAATAATCTGACCTTCTAAATCTTGTGGTTTCAAATGGGGAACCTTGATTAAATGAAATAATTTTAAAAACATGGATTACTTTTTTATAATTTGAATGGTTTCTAGAAAATAATCTCCGATGAGAAATAGTGTTTCCCATATGTTAAATAATAGATTGTGGGAGTTGTAACAATTTTTTTTAAGATAATTGAGAAACTAATACACCAAGCAATTGCATTTGGAATTTTTTTGTGTTTTCTTACATTGCAGGTGTGTAAAATGGCACTTGCTTTTTAATCCGAAAATATAACACATACTCCATTTCCCTTTTGGATCTAATAGAAAATTTTGATCAATCTTTTTTAATTAAAAAACATACATTGTTTGACTGTATTTATATTTCCCATGGCAAAAAAAAATAATTACATCAAAACTTGCTCAACAATGTTTTTCTACCTTTATTTAGCCGACTTTGATTTTGCTGGGCTGGGCTTATGCTTGCAAACTATATAGATGAAAAAGTGTGATTCATGATCATTTGTCTCCCTGGTGAGGGATGTCCCTTTTACAAAAAATAAATCCAGCTTCAATAGGTGGTTAAACTACCGCATCTTCCATCTGCTGAGTGAGTTTTTATAAACAACACAGAAGAGATGTCAAGTACAAGCCACTGCACAGGGAAACTGCTGGAATGCAAGGAAGGATGACTCTCTCTCCTATGCCTGCCTCATCCTAGGGTCTTCTGATAATTTTCTTTTATATTTGAATTGCACTAATCCCAGAGACCTCAGCTGTGTCCTCTCTATAAACATGAGCCTGCCCTACATCTGCGTGGCTGCATTGCTGTTTGGACTTTGAGGATGAGTTCTGCTGTTTGCCTTCCTGGTGAAGCTTATTAGAGGAAAATTTTTCACAAGGTGTTTGATAAAATTATAGCACTTTGCCATTGCTGTGTTTCTGCCATCATACATCACACTGTATAGCTCCAGACTTCACAGAGAAAAATAGACAGCATTTATTTAGCCACCCCATAAGACAATTCTGCTTCCACAGACAGCTGTGCCCTTCTTATATTTGCTGTCACCCAACGATGGTTTTCTCTCTCCTCATCCTTTCCTTCCCTTACCAGTTCCCCTACCTTTGTCCTTCCCTGTTTTCCCAGCTCTGTCCCCTCCCTTTTCCACCTCTAGTGCTCATCAGATCTTCTGTGAGCCGCTTTGAGTCACTGTCATGACAGAAAACGTTCAGCTTTTGTTTTTTCCCAGAGTTAGTGAATTAAAGAGGCTGTCAAAAAAAAGCAGGGTTTTTTAAATGATTTTTTTTTAAGTTCTGATCAAGTCTTTGAAAATTTTACTAAATTCGTGAAAATGCTGTGACTTGCCAAAAAGCCAGAGGCTAGCAAGAATGTGCTAATCAAGAAAGTCAATGCAAATGTTCACTTAGGGAAGCTCACAAGTACAATGGAAAGGAAAAGGGAATCGAATCCCAGAAAACAAGGGAGGAGAATTTGTCTTAATTTCTTTCAGTCTAGCCCCAAAAGAAAAAAAAAACGCAGGGAGAAATTATGAGATTTCACAGCTGTATTTGGTATAAATCCCTGAGTGAGATTTATTCTGCAAGGGTGAGGAAAGGAAACAAGAGGTATACCTCAAGAAAAGTCACCAAGTCACCAAGCTGGGGAGGGGTCTAGAGCTGTATTTCAGTATTGGCAGCAGTGGTAAATTGGCTGCAGTCTACTGAAGCTTTCTATTTCTGCCCATCGAACTTCTGGTTATCTTTGGACCAAATCTTTGTTGGGAGAACAGACAGGACTCAGTTTTTACATCCGGCCTCTTCAGGTTCTAGATCATTTTATACTAAATATTGTTCTGAGCGCATTCTAAATCCTATGTACCTGAACCTGAGGAATCCGGGTCCAAACTGGAACATGCTGTACTAGTGCTGAGGAAAGAGGGACTGGTAGGAGCAGACACTGACACCAATTTCTCCATCAGAGGGCAAAAGAACGTTATGACTCGGTGAGGGCTTGCGGATTCTAAACCTCCCAGGTAGTTTTACCTCCTTGTTGTGGGCAGAGGTAACGTGCCCAGCAGAAGAGCAAGGATATTCGTCCACAGCGGAGAAGAGCACTCTTTTCTTCAATAACTGACTGAGGTTGGGCTTTTGGCTTTGCCAAGGGTCCGTCCCACAGGAGGAAATGCACCATACGGGTGCAGTCCTGCCCTATGGGCCGCCCTAACCAAGCCCTTGTCTTAGTGGTGCTGCTCGGTTTTGCCTGGGAATGAGGGCATTGCTGTTATTTCCTTCAGTGGTTGTCATCCTCAGTACAAACTTCCTATGGGGTGGTCCGTTTGCCTGGGTCTGGTAGTGCCCAGCAGTGGGTTCTGGCCAGGAACTGAAAGGCCCAAGAGCAATAAACTGCACAGAAGTCTGTTTATCTTCTCCAAAATTAGGGAAGCCTTAGCCATTCCTGCTGGGATACAGATTTTTAATTCCCAGGAGTCCAGAGTACAATTTTTTCCCTCCTTCAAGTCCATTTCTCTTTGGATTGCTAAGAATAGAATTGATTTTGTCCCTAGGTGTTTTGAAACTTAACTGTAAAGCCATAAGTGACCCCTATGGCACAGAAACCAGATAGAAACCATGTTCTGTTCTCCTTCATTTTCCTCCCACACTACTGCTCTTCTCGTCTCCATTTTCTCTTCAGTCTCATTTATTTTTTTCCATACTATTAAGTTGTAAGTAGTTGATAGAATGACAATGATATAAGGCCACTTCTTGCTGTATCCTCCGTCCTTTACATGGGTGGATGAGTCCCTGTAATTGCAGCTAGTTTTAATCAATTGCTCTCAAATACATACTTGTTGTCCTTTTTTTCCCAGGTATTTTGAATTTTAAAAGTACCTATTACTTATCTAAAATTAATACAAGCTTTGAATGCACACGAGTCCATGTAGCTCTTAATTTTTAATTTGAATCTTTCTCCCTGAAGGAGTCTGGAATTCTGTATGAATTTATCAGCATTGACTAAGGAAGAAAAAACACCCAACAAATGTCCTTATATGTCCTAGATTTTTCTCCGGGGAAACTCTAGAGAGTTTACACCTGAAAAACAGCATCTCTCATTAAGTTAAGTTGCTCTGACTTGTAAGAAATGTTCCACCATTCAGTAAAGGTTCAATTTAATGCCAAAGAAATAATCTTATTTATTTCAGTAGGCACTGAAACAGACTGCTCTTGTAAATCATTTAGATTCGCATGGTAACGAGGAGTTTGAATTTTTTTATATTTTATGGAAAAAAAGTAATCCTTGTAATGTGATTGGCAAGTTAGTTTCTCTCTGTCTGCTGATGAGTTTGCTGCAGATGGAAGTTTGCTGGTCGGTCAGGGACTGTGTGTTATCAGTAGGGCAGAAGTCTGCCAGGTAACTGTGTGAGGAAGACCTTTGATCATAAATTTCAGTGATGAGGCTAATTAGGGAAATAAGTCTAACCAAGGCAAAAAATCACAAGCCAACCAACCAATGACCAAAGAATAAGAGTTGAGGATTAAAGAGGATTTCTCTGTTTTCTTTAAAAGTGAAAAATAAATAAAAAAAAAAAAAGATGATTGAAACAATAGCTGTGGTGACCAAAATAATGGAGTACACAGTAAAGTTATTATAACTGGATACAGACATCCCAAAGCAGGTGTTCTCCTTCAGTGATCGTAGGGTGGAAGCTGCTCTTTTGTGAAGCCTCGTATAGAAGAATTGACAGAAATGAAGTTTTAGGGCTAGACCTGGAGGCAAGGGTGAACTGTGTGATTTAAAGACAAAACACAGGAGGAGAGATGTGGCTTATGGGTAATTTAAGAAGCACAGAAATTTGCTGAACCAGAGAGCCCAAAGTATAGATCGCCGACTCATCTGCCAAAGCATACACTTGTAGGGCAAGCTGTCTAGTGCTGGAAAACCAGCATTCTGCTCTGGAGGAATAGGAATAGGAGGTGGAAATTAAGGTATAACAACAAAGAGAGAAAGCAGAGAGTTAGTTCACCAAAACTGCAGGTTAAAGCAGACCTGTCACCAGAAGAGATCTAGAGAAAACGCACGATATCATCTATGGACCAGAAACTGAAAAGGAGCAAGAGGTGAAATCTTGTGATTACCCTGCAACCTGGGATAACTGGATAGCGCTTCGAATGACTTTTGGTACTTCCTCTGCACCAAACAACTTCAGTTTTGCCTCTCTGAGAAACCATAACTGGGCTCTGTAGATAAGTTGACAAGGCAGTTGCCTGTAACGGGTCGTTAAGAGTCAGATGGAAGGCTCAGTGTGCACGCACATCCTGTTACACCAGTTTCTACTGCCATGTCCATGAGAAAGATTCTTTCATGGAGCGGCAGATGAACTTACCTTCCTGCCCCAACGCCGCTCTGGCACCTCTCCTGCAGCAGGAATTCGTCACTTATATCTCAGTCTTTATAATTGTTTTCTTCTTGCTACTCTGCTCTTGTAAATGAAACTGGGCTAGAAGTACTGGTAGATAACAGCAAAAAAATGTGGTGTCAGCCTTCAAAAAGAGAAAGATCGTAGTAATTACTGTCAAGAAAGTCTAGCTTCAATCCCTTTTAAAATACTGGAATGAATAACAGTTTCTAACTATTTGGAAGATAGCAGAGGCATTAGGAATGAGCACAGCTTACAAAAAGAAACTCTTGCTGTTACTTTTTTTGACAGAATTACCAGATGAGAAGACTATGACAGATGCAAGGCAGGACTTTTTCTGCATGTAATAATTTCATGAGAAATGTTATATTTACAATTAAGTCTTAAAACGGAGAGCCGTACCACAGACTAAAGATGGAGATGAAACGAGATAAATGCCTGTAGTACGAGACTGCTGTTAGGCACCTGAGGCTTATTTATTCAGTTTGGTAAGAAGAAAGGTTTCAGTGTTTAAGACTGGCTTTATGCTTAATAACTCTCTAGTCAGCTTGAGTGTGGGGCCCTGGGGCAGCCTTTTGTTTAACCTGCCCAAAATGGATGTCTGAGAATCTCCTTTCCTACTTCCACTGCCATTTAAATACTGGTAGAAAATGGGAGGTGTTTGTTACCGTTGCCTGCTTCCTGTCAGTTCCTCCTGGAAAGCCCGTCATTCTCATCCAGGGAGTCATATCGTACCAATCAGACAAACAGAAAGAATGTACAGTATTCATTAAATATCGCATGCCTTTGCAACGTCCTTCACTGGGCAAACAACATGGAAGTGTGTGTTTTCAGACACTTACTTTGGAAATTGATCACAGGGAAGTAGGGGAAGAAAGATGCTTAGAGGTATAAGGATAGAAAAATCATGCAGAGAGGTTCAAATAATGCCACCTAATAATTCACCTGCAGAGGAATGACAGCTATTGAGAAAAGTTATACAGAGGGACTCAAGGGTTTAGAAACGGAAGAAATTGAATTATGGAAGGGCAAAATTTAGGCTGAAATTTAGGGGGGTCTTCCTACTAGTGAGACTTAGAAGACACAGCAAAGGAATGGTCTCAACTCACCACAATTTAAGTAGAAGCAGATCAAAATACTCTTTAGAGAGTATTAGGAGGTAGGGAGATTAGGTTGCATCTCCCCAGTTTATGAGCTCTGATGCCCAAAATGTTTATTTCAAGAAATCTGAATTTCATAACAACCTTCCCTTTCTCTATTGCGTGATGGAATAAGTGTCCCAACACCTTCTTTGTTGTAACACAGTTGAGATACCCTTGGAGAAAAAAATATTAACAGGTCTTTTTAACCTGTACAGTTAATTATTTATAATTTGTGGTGCAGCAGCACCTTGCAGTTCTAGACCATATTAGATCCTGTTGAACTAAGTGCTGTCGAGAGATATGATAAAAGTTATTTCTTTATCCCAGATGTCTAATAATCTAAATGTAACAGGTAATCCAATGAATAGATTTTACAAGTGGTTGGGTGTAGAAGGGAGGACAGAGTAGGTAATGCCACCATAGTGACAAACATAAGTTAACTAGTTTTCAAGTTGGTGATTTTGTTTGTGCTAGGAGTTCTTAAAAAATCCTATGCCTGCTTCCCATGCTGAAATATTTTTAGGTATACATCTCTCACTGGAGGTGGGTATTATAGCTAGCATGTGACTAAGAGCAAGTGTCATGTAAGGAATATATATAAAGAGCTGTGTCTGCGTGCTGTAACAAAAAATGTTTGGACATCCTCATGCCATGAGTGGTGAATACACAAATATGGGTTCCCTAACCAACCTCCTGCCTTAGCTCTCTGAATGCAGGGCAGCATGTCAAAAGTGTGATTGTGTTCCCCTCTGCACCCAGAAACTCCTGATGGACCTTCAGCTCTGTATGACCACAGCCATTTTTGAGGGCAGGGAGATGCTGCACAGTCTGTAAGTGCAAAGCTGGGGCTTTACGACTTACTTTGAATTTAAATCCCTAACTTCTGAAAGTCTACCTCCTTTGTAATTACGTAGATGCTACATTCTAACAAGATCTTTTCAGATTCAAAATAAGAATGAGTAGTGTTTTTTTCACTACTTTCCTACTCATGCCCATAGTCATACATACTCTGCTTTGAGGTATAAACGCTGTGGAGTTACCATAATTCCAGGAGATTTCCAAAGAATTATTCTAAATTAATACTGCTGGTAATTCAGGTCAGATCTGGTTCCATGGATGTACATGTACATCAATTACCCCACTTCTTCCGTCTTTGAACACTGTGTTCTGCACCTTCCTTTAACTGCAATGATAGTGTATTTATATAAAGTTCCTCCCTTTCCCAACACTCATTAATAATGTAACCTTCAGCACAAAGGGCTGTCAGTGCTGATTTTTTTTCCTCACACCATGAAGAAAAATAAACCCTCTGTTTCTAAATGCAAGAGGCAACACATGCTGAAAGATGTGATAATATAACACGAAGGTATCCCTTCAGGTTATTTCTCTTGATGCAGTTTGACACCATCTTGTAAGTGATATTCTCTTTGTTCATATTGTTCTCAGTATTCACTGACAACAACAAAGAGTATTTTTCAAGCTTGACAGAAAGGGACCCAAGGTCAGTACTTCTCTTGCACTTTCCAGGACAATGCCATTTTATAATATTTCCTCCAGATGGACTGCCAAAAAGCACCAGACTTGGCCCAGTGATCAAAAAAATGCTGTTTATTCCTTATTCTTTTCAAAATCACGCAAAGTTTCTTACTCCGGGTCAGCCTGTTGCATTGCTAAACTTCAGACAGAATCCTTATTTTCTCTCTGTTATCAATATAGTGATTCATGGTCTGAAACAAACTGGCCATAGATTGAAGTTTCAGGAGCCCAGGCACAGCTAGCTGTGAATGGGAGCTGGAGAGATGCAGTTAGTGGCTGCTCAGATGAATGTCAGTGGGAGAAAAAAAAAGCCCTAAGGATGCACAGCTACACATACTCCCATCTGGATACTTCCTTCTCTTTAAAGCATAGACAAAGCTTGAATCTTTAGCTGCAGGGTTCCAGCCTGCCTTACTGTGAAGCAGCGCATACAACCTCCAGCCTTTTAACTGCGTTGCTTTTAACGTGGGTAACTGAAATGGGAAAAACAAAGGTAATGGTGAGCCAGTTAAAAATACGGTTCTGTAAGGAGCTACAAGAACAAAAGAATGATGTTCCTACTGACGTCAGCCACAAATTTCCACTCCACTCGGTGTAATTAAAAGAAGGTGAATGCAGTGACTGCTGCAGGCAAGCGTGGCTTGCCAGGGAGCAGCAAGAGCAGCCTGCTCTGCAAGGCAAGCGTATAGCTGAGGGTCACGCCAAGGTGGGCAGATGCAGTGTCCTCACCAGCAAGGGGCACGGACTCGTGGTACTCAAGCAAAAAGTGCAGAGCAGAGCTGGTGACCGTGGGCACATGAAGCCAGCAGACCCGTGACTGCCAGGCAAGTCCGGAGTGATGAGGGAGGTCTGAGGTGCGGCCAGAAGTGAAGGCAGTAAGGCAAGCCCAGGATTAGCAAGGTACAAGGGCAGGCACATTGTGTCTACAATACAGCTTGAGCAAGGGTCTAAGCTTAAACGAAGCTCCCAAGCCACAGCATAGAGGATACATGAGCAGATGCCGTAGGTGAGGGCTTCAAACAGCTCTTTTTCATAGCATTGTTGTTGTCATGGCAGTCTTGTCCAAGGTCTCACAGCTGTCTCATACCTGGGAGGGGAAGAGGTTGCAGAGGAGTGTTACAGAAAAAGGTAGTTACAGGCTGATAGGGCGATGTAAGAGATGGATGATGCACTCAGGAGCCTGCCATGTTGTTCATAACACCTCCAGTTTATTTTTAGCAGGTGATTTTAAGGCAGTCTGATTAATGAGAGATGGAACATCAAGGCTAATTTCTTGCTTATGGGGATATAAGATGGAAAATACTAAATGAAGCCACGTACACAGGCATGTTTGCAGAGTCCCTTGGCTCGTGCACCTTCTGCATGTGCCCATATACATAGAGTGTTTCACATCAAAATCACTTTTCTAGCTCCTCTAGAACCTCATATGGAAGTCCTGGCTGCACTTCTCTCCTCACTTTTTCCTTTACACCACCTTCATCCATCCTCATCCACCCAGTTGCAAGCTCTCAATAACCTCCTTCTGACCTTGTCAGCAGGACGCTGGGAACTGTTGGACTGCTTTCCCTCCTGAGGCCCTCTCATGGCCCAAGGAAGGGAGCACCACTAGACAGCACCTACTTGTTCCCTCAATGTCTTCAAACACTAGACGCTGTCAGGGAATCTACTAGGCGTTGTGCTCGGTGTCTCTCTCTAGCTTCCTGTGTTCTTTTATTACTTTTTACCCCTTGATTCTCACCTTCTCCTTTATTCTGTCCATTGCAGTCTCTAACCGCTTTTTTTGCACCTCACACTGTAGTCCCAGGGAAGATTTCAAAGTATCTTAAGGGTCAGAGAAATCAGCAAAAAGAGTGGCAATAAGGGATGGTGCTTAGCAGAAAAACACGCAGGCTTGGTCACTTCCTGTAGTCCTCCTCCTACCCCAAATAGCCAGGATGTTGCATTGGGGTTATTGTTGGTTACAGCCTCACCTGGTCCCTTTAGGGTCTGCTTGTCAAGGAATTAGCTGTGTATGAGTCCAGCTCATCCCCTTTTGTGTCTCCTGATGCTGTTTCCTTCCACAGCCTCCTCTGGCAGCACATTCTGTTAGCTGACATGGAAAAATGTTCTTTCTTTTATCTATTTAAAGCTGGGGTCCCAAGTGCCTGCTGGCTTTAGTAGTGTGGGATTTGGTGAATAACGGTTCTGCTTTAACCTTCTCTCTACCACCTTCGTGATTCGGTAAACCTCTAAATATGCCCCCTCAGACTTCTGCCGTCTTAAGTGGAGAGTCACAACCTTCTTAGTTTGTTCAAGGAAGCTGGCTACCCTAGCCCATTCATCATTTCAGCAGTCCGTCTCTGTACATTGTCTAACTCCATTACACCCTACCAGCGCAGGCACGAGAGCCGTAGACAGTACTCAAGGGCTGGGTGGGTGCTTTTCCAGACGATGGCCAATAATTCATTTGGCCTTTTTGTCTGCAGCTGCACATTGAAGTAACAATTTCAGAAGAGGGAAAACAATGATTCCAAAATCTGCTTCCTAAGCAGGAGTTGTCATTTCCAAGTTCAGTACCACGTTGGCGTGGCTTTAGGTTACTGTTCCTTGTAGGCATAACTTTACATTTAGTTGCACTGAAGCTCGCTTGCCACCTTTTTGTCCTTTCACCTAGATCTATGCCATTGGCATTGTATGCAGCTAAACAAAGGAAGTTGGCATCATCCACAAACTTAGAGATTTCATTGCGTACTCCTTTCACGGATGCATAATGATAGACACCTAGCATAATTTCGGTCCCAGCAATGGTCCTTCTGGAACCTTACTCCTGACTATTCCATCTGGAAAGCGACCGTTAAGCCCGACATTTTGCTTCCTACCATTTGATCAGGTTTTGGTCCATAAAGGAACCTTTCCCTCACTTCCATTGCAACCTTGTCTCTTTAGTAACTTCTACAGTGGAAACTTGCCAATGACTTTTTGAAAAACCCCAAAGCATGATCCAGTGGATCACTTTTATCCATGTGCTGTTGACACCCACACAAAACTCTGATGCATCAGTGACCCCGCGTTGCCCTGCTGCGTCTTTTTCCCCCAAGACCTTGTTCGCTTATGGAATCAGGGAATTCACTCCTCATTGCAGACTCTGCCATATTACCAGGAATGGCCAGCCTGCAGTTTCTTGGATACTCTCTGGAAACCATGGGAGCTATGTGGGCGCTCGGCCAGGCCTCTGTCACAGAGGGTGTTTGAGGTGGTGGTTTGCGTACTTTGGTCAGCAGTTCTGCAATTTCACATCTGAGTTCCCCCAGAGCTCCCAGGTGAATGCCATCCAGTCTGGGTGACTTATGAACACAGCTTCTCTCCTTGGTCTGATGCTTCCTGTATATTTACTTCAAATTCATCTAGCTCGTCTGACCTATCTACTGCAAAGAATGTGTAGACATATTTATGTCATGATTTACACTGAAATCACAAAACCTAGAAGTTTTCTTCAGGGTCCACTGAAGAACCTCTCAGTGTCATCCTATGAAAAGATAGTGGCATTTTAAATCTAAAACTATAAATGAGCCATAGCATGGATAAACCTTTAACCCAATATCTTTGCAGGAATTTAGTATGGGATTTCCATGCTAGCTGGAGACTCTAGAGGGCTCTGGGAGCTGAGGAAGGTCTGTACTGCTATAATGCTGTTGATACCAGAAACTATCAGGTAACTCCACTGGCACAGATGAGATCAGAATCTGGCCCTAGGGTATAAATCAAAATTATCTTGTCTGGCAAAGAAAGCAAGCGCTGGCATTAGTAAGATCCCCAGATTTTTGTTATCTATAATGGTGACCTTAATGTGAGCAAGCTAATATGTCTGTAAAGTTGCAAAGGATCTCAAAGGAAAGAGTCTCTTGTGAGAAAATGACAAATATTGATTATTGCATGGTAACAAAACCATGAGGCAGATGCTCAGATAATCTAAATCAGAGTCACTGCTGCAAAGACTACAATAGAGATTTATCGGAATTTGACATCTAGTGCTACACTTGTTAATTGGACCTTCTGAAATCATTAAATGCATTTTCCACAGAACATTTTCATGAGAGGTTGTTTTACATTCTGTTTCCTCTGGAATTTAACAAAAGGGTGGTTTCCAGCACTGTCAGACCCTCATTCAAGTGCAAGTATTGAAACTTGGAAATGAGAGTCAACACCCATTTTGATGCAGATATGACAACGTATGCCTGTCTCTCTTGCATAATCCATTCACACATCATATAAAAACCTTTCAGCAAAGATTTGCTCTCAAAAGTGTATGAAAGCTAAGGGAAGGAATGGGTCTGACATTTTGCAATGAATTATTTCACAAGTCTCTTCTTGTTTGGCCACTTCGGTTATTGTTTTGAAATAAAACAACCCCCCCAAAATCCAGTTAAATCTGCAATCCAGTTAAATCACACTCAGAGCTACTCAGGGGGAATAGGTCTGAATTATTGCTTACATGGCAGCTTGCCTCAAAAGTTGCAGCTACTACCATCATAAATAAAGACAAAATGTCAATACTTATTTGAAGTTCTACTGCTATGCCAGCTTTTAATGTCATTTCAAACTTAGGAGCTTCAGGGCTGATATAGTCCTCCTCTGGGCCGCAGAGGGGAGGGGGAAGAACAGGCTGCCTGTTGCCTTTTCCGTGGGGCTTGCAGAGACGCCACCTCCATGTGCGTGGTGACTGGCTGCAGATCTTAGTACTTAGATGTAACGAAAAGTGATGCAAAGCTATAGCTGTCCACAGCCAGTTTAGTTTAGCAAAGGACCCCAACGTGAAGTTACGTATAATACAAAATGGACTTGAGAGTCTCATTAAATATTCAGGGTTGGCGGGGGGGGGGTTATATAAACTTCAACTTTTCTTGTTCAACTCTAAAGAATGAGGAAAACTGGTATGTCTAAGTGATGACAATCTGCAAAATGTACGTTCCAGATGACATAAAAAAAACACCCTGCAAGTTTCCTTTTTGTGTCCAGAAAGTCCATCATTAAGGCTCCCTTGGTGCATTTGGCGCATCCAGCGTCAAGGTTAATCTCCTTTTCAATTTAAATCTCTAAAAGGCATTCATTGCCATTTTTCATAGGGAAAAGAGTCTTCAATTGCTAGGGCTGAAAGCCTGTCACTGTGATTTTTCCTAAAAATCATGGCTTTTCAGAGTTACTCTCCTGAAAGGCGCAAACTTTTAAGGCATGTTATTTCATAGAACTGACACAAAAGCATAGATGCTTTTCGAAACCTATTTTTAAGATCTGTAACTCAAGAAAAGTTCCTCTAATTTACCTCCAATTTTGACAAAAGGAAGTTCCTGTGCAAAGCTCTACGTACAAAATGGGAAGTATCTGGAACACAGTAACAGGGAGTGTGGAAGAGGGAAGGCAAAGGCAGATACCGTTAAACAACTGAAACTGTCACTGCAGGGAATGGGCTTTAAATACATTTTTTTTTTTTCCCAAGTATTTAGGGACAGTTAAGTTTTAAAAGGTTGATTTTTCTATTGGGACCATCTGTGAAATTTAACAGAGGGCATTCGTGGATCACATTCATTTGGAAACAACACAGGAGAGTCCTGTCTTCGATTCCCAATCACTTCTATCAGTTAACGTGACCAGCAGGCTCAAAGACAGCTTCGTGGGTTGACAGCAGAGGAAATTTAGCTGCCTACAGCAGAATCAGATTAGTTTCCAGATGTTGGAAATATATATTCCAGAGGGTTTGGCCTAATGGCTTCCAACCTGCTGACGTACCTCATGTGTAGCCCCAGCTGTTAAGAACACTTTATAATAAGAAAACAACAGAAGGAGACAAAACTCTTCCTGAATGAGTATTTCTGCTGGGTTTGTATTGCTGTCACTTCAGTCATTTTAACAGAGTTACGAAGTCCGGGCTGTAAACTGTAGAGGCTACAGCGTGCAGCGTATGAACAAGTTCCATAACTTTAAAGCTGTGTGGCACGATAGACTTGGAAAAGTCTCAGGAGTACCGGTGGAGACACCTGACCCGCATACTGTGTTATGCAGCATCCCTGTACCATGGAAATCATTCACGTCCTTTGCAGCCAAACATCTGCTAGAGCATTCCCTTCCTTTTTTCCTTATACACGGAATATCAATATGAACACTTAAATGTTTAGGGATTCTTATGATAGAGTGGGCTGATGCATGTTGTTCAAATGCACATGTCATTTTTTCTCCCCTCCCTCAAAATTTAATTCTTCAGTGGAGTATAGGCCATATTAAGACATTTTAAAAACTGGCATTCCTGGGGAAACTTCCTTAAAGATTATGAGGAACAGCTCCAAGTACTAATAAAAAAAAAAAACAAAAAAAACAAAACAGGTCAAGCAAAACATGATTAGATCTAGTGTTCCTATAGCTTTACGAAAACATAACAGCCTCCCACTAGCTGTGCTTTAAAAAAATGAAACCAAGTTTCCTCATTCCCTAAAGACATACAAACACAATGTGTGATTTAAACTGAATTTGTGGAACCACTGATGTTTTGTCTGATTTCTACTCCTCTTGCACGAAGTTGGCAGGATTGTGGCATGTGGAGCATTTTTACTTCATCTGCAGCAGTCTATTTTGGACTGAAAACACATTAAGAGATATTGTGGGCCAAACTGTAATCTGGCTTAATTTACTGGAATGGCAAGGAACATGGGATTGGGTAAAATATTAAGAGGTAAAAATCTTGCAGGTCATTTGCTGAAACACTGCAAGGAGAAGTATAAAGCTTTATTGCATAATCATAATGAAAACTCTAGGTCTTTTTCCTTGTTCCTCTGGTTTACTGCATTATACTTCACTGTTGATGGATTTCCATTAGGTTCTTACTGATTATCACATATGAACTTGAAAGGAAAATCAACTTAATTGAGGTACCAAGCAGAAAACAATATGACCCTTAAAGAGTGGCCCTTTCTTTCTCTGCTAGATATTAGAGAAAAGGATTTGACCATCATTTGCTCCTGTAACCACAGATCAAATTTAGTTCCTACCAATTCTGTAGTGATAGTTCTGGAGAGATTTGTATTAGAAATCTGGATGGAGGGAACAATATTTCAATAATTATTCATTTATTCACATTTGCCTCTCAGTTTTGAATAAACAGCATGCACAAAACTGTTCATGCTCACCATCTGTGGTTATTTGTGCATTAAACCTTTGCTATATGTGAAATTTTTTAAAAGTCAATTTTAAACTCCAATGCTGGTGAAAAGTTATTGTTTTAATTTCATATTCAAAGTTCAAAAGAAGGCTCCAGTAAGCTGGTAACACTCATATATGTGTTTCATTATAAACACCTGAGTAGCCCTATTGAAGTCAATGAGATTACTCATGTACTTCAAGTTAAGTGTTTCTAGGTCTGGTATCTTCTTTTGAAACTTTTTTATAACTGCTTTAAAAAGCCTAGAAGTAGGGAAACAGACAAAGTTCAACAAATGCATTATCTATTGTGAATTATTCATTCAAATAGAGTTTTGTTAGTGACAAATGAACATAATTGAAGCTCTGACAGAGGGCTGATAATAAAGAAAAGCCTAGCATTTCCAAAAAATAACTTACTTCTTTGTTACCACCAGTAAAAGCAGATGTTGGAGAATTTGTTTGTGTTCATTCTTTCCTGTAGAGGACTAATATAGGGCATTCAGTTGCAAAGTAACATTATCTCATGCTGAAAAGCAGAGGAATTAGAAATTCCTACGTTATGACCTCTCCTAACTGCTGACTTCAGTGTGTGGCCTCAGACAACTCACTTAAATCCTTATGCCTTGGTATCCCCGACCGTGAAGTTGAGATAATTGAAGTAAAGCCTTCGGGGCATTATAAGCGTGGAATCTGGACGTTCCTAGTTGACCTGTAGGTGGTTGGTGATGGTTAACACAATATATCATCTGATTGGGCACGCTTCCTTCCAAGGATGCCCAACTTTTCTCTCATCGAGACAAGTTACAGTGACAACTGTCAATATTAGAAATTTATATAGCAGCACTGCTCAAGAATTTAACGAGATTGAGGCCTCTGTGTGCGAGGTAGCATATGAATATACAGTAAGTGAGATAGTACAGGCCTAAAGGTGTGGGGAGTGAGGAATTGCGGAGACGCGCTGCTGAGCGGGAGCTGGGCAGGTGTCCTTGCCTTGGTGGGAAGGAGGCCTTGGGAACAGTAAAACAAGGTCCTTCTCTGGCAATGTGTGTGCGGTGTGAAACGTAGCAAGGAGATAACGATGGAGCAAACAAATAATAATGACTAATTAGCCTAGGCGCATGAACACTTATATGTTGCCAGTTGTATTGCTCACAACGGCGCGTGGACGTTCACTCACAACCTAGCTGTGTAGAGAGCACGGCGCGTGATCAAAGGAGAGAAACTATAGATGCTGAAAAAGTGAAACCGGAAAGGTCTTCATTTTTGCTTCACCACTTGGCGGGGTCCGTGCCTCTGTTGCCGCATAAAGGCATTAGTCTAAGTCCACAAAAAAGAGGTCAGAGAAAAAACTTCTCATCCCCATTTTATTTATCTTGAATTTAATCTTGTATTATTAACTCAGCCTTCCAGTGCCTGTTCAGAAGACTTTCTACCAAAGTTCAGCAGTGTTCTCTGTCTTGTCTAGGTTAAGACAAAGTTGAAATTGTCTAAGTCTAGATAGCTTTCCCTGCTCTTCCCTCTTGAAATAAACTAGTTCCATCCAGGTAAAAGTGTTAGCTTGCCTCACCACCCAGGCAAGGCCAGAGTCTCACAGACACGTGCAGAGGACATGGTCACCCAAGAGCATCTCTTTAAGGGAACGTGTTCAGGCAGGAGCCCAGCAGTTGGGTCAGCTACAGTTGGAAGATGTATCCACACTGCTACTGGGAAAACCCATGCCATCCAGGGAATGTTCAACGTAGAGGCACATCCCAGGACGGTCAAATCTGCCTGGAGCTAAGTCTGAGATGATGGACGTAAGAGGTTAGGTTCAGATCATCTGGTTTTGCATCTGTACAAAATACATTCACACTGCTGTTTGCTGTATTCTGATGTACCATTTTGGGACAGTGCCGGTTCAAATGTCTCTGCAGGGCTGTGTTCCCTGGGTCCTGGTACAAAATTAATGTTTAGTGAAAACTAATATTTTATCCAGATGATTGTGCACTTCTAAATTTAGATTTTTTTTTAATGCAATATAAAAATAAAGCCTTTTTATAACCTCAGTAATGATAGGAGAACATCTGAATGTTACGTGAGGTGTACAGACTGTATTCTGAGATGGGAATCAATCACTAAACAAAATCTTTTCAGCACCAAGATTTTAGCCTTTTTATTGCATCTTTCATAAAGCCATTGGAAGAAAAAAAGATTACATTTCTAATACAGGGTAAGTGAAAGGCAGTAGAGATGTGAAAGAGAATGCAGAATTTCGGGAGTGACATATTAAATAGCCTTTTACTGACCAAGCCAAAAATCGCTTTGGCTCTCATAGGAAGCAAAAGCTTAAAATCAGAATGCACATGAAATGGAGACTGGAAAGAAAAAAAAAGTCACTTAAATAGAGAAATGTCTTAATTCTAGCCAGATGTTATTGTTAGGATTTAATTTTATTTTCATCAGATCTTATTTAATCTCTGTCTCAGTAGGCACACAAAAAGATGTCAAAAATATAACTTAACTTCATCTTGAACTGTTCCAGCTTCTTAATAACAAAAAAATCCACAAAACCTATAATCCTACAACAGCTGTCATTTTAAAATTAATAGATCCTTTCATTCAGCACCTCCCTGCCATTAAATTTTTCCCCCAAATTAAACAGCTGTCCATGTGGGAAAATAATTCACTATGTGCAAATTTCTGTTCCATAAAAATGCCCTATTGTTGCATATATAACTAAAATAAATCAAATACAAAGTATGTTTTAACTCTCATTAAAAGAAGAGGTTTTCCTTGTAATGGCTTTTGTTCACAAAATGAAAATATGGAATAGTTTTCGGTTATTTCAACACCAAAAAAAAGAGGAGAATCAGATATGTTTGAATCATGTTCTTGGCCAGTTTGAGTCACTGTAAGTCAGAGGAGCAGTATCACTTTATACCAGCTGAGACCCTACCCCATGATATTGTAAAAGTCAGGCTGGACTGATTCCTCCTGGGTTCACAGTCCACATTATTCTTTTTCCCTGTTTTGCTGGCTCTTAAGTATCACTTTTTCCTTTCATCCCACTATACTTGATGGTTCTTACAAGATTTAGCGAAGGTGACTTTTGTGGGCCACCAAAACTTCTGAGACGGTTCACTTGTTTTTCGTCGATTTTGATGTCTCCCTGCAAAGACATCTTAGACATCTGAAGGTGTCTGTGCAGAAGTGAAGGGCTTTTTGGTGAAAAAGTTTCTCTTTCTATTTATGTTCCCAAGTAAAATGTTCAATATTTTTGTTATTGCTAAGTTCTACATTATGCTTTGCGTAGATGGCTTTCAGAAATCTTTCCTTGTTTCATATTTCAAACATTGATTCAATTTCCCTTTATGCAAAGGCTTTCTAATTCTCTACCTGAAGTATGACAACAAAGGCCTAAGGTTAGCAGGTCAGAGGAAAGAGAATTGTGGAACACAAAATCAAAACTTCTTTCTTGATTTTGATTAATTTAAGGAAGACTCTTTTGTAAACGAATGCTTTAAACATTCCCACTTGAGGTCTTCTCTTACAGCAGCCAGACTTCAGCAAGTCTAGACAAGCCTTGGAAATATTTCCAGCAAGTGCTCAGTGATGAGCGTCTTGCAGAGAGAGTTCTTTAACACTTCAGGGTCAAGCAGACCTGCAGACCTGAAAAGTGCACTCTCTACTGATGAAATGTCATGGGTGATCCATGCAAACACAAAATACAGAAAGTTGCTTAATAGTTCTGGGACTTACTGAAAGGAGGATCAAAAGCATCACGCAGGAGAAAGAAGGTGGAAAATCAAAGACTATCAGAGAAAGTGGTGATTTTTTTCCTCTGAAAGAAAAGTGAGAAGTTATAATCAAAGAGGATGCTTAAGACTTTCAGAAAGTTTGAAGAGGTTAAGTGTCTGATTTTTTTAGTGTGATCCTAAAAGACCAGATGAAGCAGTATATAGTAAATCCAAGAAAGAGACAATTGTGATAGGAATGTTTTGGTTGAGTACTGAAAAATGACAAAACAGTGAAAGAAAAGGCCAGGAAAACGTCTCAAAAATGAGTGGATAAACTTCAGATAACTTGTTTCTGATCTCCTTCATAACTTGATTCAGTACTTTGTAGGTAAACCCTGAAAATTCGGTTTGTTTTTCAAACATCTTTGCTGAAGTGGACAGTTAAAGCTGAGTAGAGCTCATCACAAGTCCTCGAAGTTCTGTTCAGAGTTTCTCCCATCTGTGTTATTCTTCTATATGCACAATTACCCATATGATTTTATCAGATTAGGTGAAAAAAATCAGGATGTTTTTCAGATGTTACCCCACAATGTTCTTTTTTATCCTGCGATTTTTTTTTTAAATGTAATTAATCCCTTCATTTTATATAACTTCAGAAAGGCCCTCTCAGTTCTTGACTGACCACATCTAACTTTTTTATTACATTTATTCCCAAACTGTGAATGTCATGTGACTTTATTTTAAAAGGTCATAGGTTGCTTGTAGCCATTCACCCCTGCATCTTCTCCAAGACTTTGTGGATATTATTTATCGCATGTGCAAACTCTTCTGTACAAGTTGTCCATCTTCTCATGTTTTGTTCATAAGGTGCTAATCCCTAGGGGTCCTTAGTCTCATACAGGGGTTTTTTGCTTCCAGTTTTATTACAAACAAAAATTAGTTTTTATTGATAACAATGATATCTGTTGAGAACCTCTGCATTCCCCGTTATTTGGATAAATGAATATAAATCTGTTTTAAGAGAGGAAGATTTATTCCTAAATACAGGTATTGAACACACTACTGCGTGTTTTAAGCTCATATCTGTTCAGAATGCTGTTCACAGGACATAGTTTGTTCATTTATGTTGACAAATATAATGTTGTGTTTTAATTATTTATGGATTTTTAATTATTGAAAGCATTACTTAGCAGTCTACCAGGAAATGTATCATGCTATATGTTCTGAGAGTAATAAAATGTTAATGATCAGAGGGCCAATGGCAGTAGTTCCCTGAAATTAAATCTTTGATGAGAAGTGTCAGGGTGGGTTGCGACGTTTGGGACGGGGAGGAAGGAGAAAGGGTAATAGGTAACCAGGTAACAAATGTTTTCAGCTATGTGAAAGGTTAATGAGCACATATCATTTGCATAATGTGACCCTTGGGCTTGTCTAAACCGCCCTTTATTTCTCCTTAAAAGTACCCTGTGAATGTGAAGTCTACTGTGACTCCATCAATACAACTGCTAGTGGAAACATGGTGTTTTTTAACTCCAGACTGACAGGGCTAAGGCAATAACATAGTAAAAACAGATTGTAGATTAAAGGCATGCGTCTCCACCGGTATTCTTAGGGCTATTCCACAGAGGGAGCAATACCAGTCTAATGAGAGATGGGCAAAATAGGTGCAGCTGAGGCTTTTATGCTTACTTTTGCTTGGGTTTATTTTTTTCCTGATGGCTCCCTTTTAAATTCAAAGTAGAAGCGAAGGTTGGCTTATTATTTTTAAAAAGAGAACAGTATTTGAGCAACTGTCTAGTTAGTCTCTCCACACTGTGGTAAGGAATTAATTTAGTAAAACATAATGTCTACAAGAAGAAGCCAGAGAAAAATATTGCACTTTTTTTCTTCTCAATTACCATTGTATAAAATATGATTATAAAGCACATAAAATTCAATAGAACAGGCTGGCAGGCACATATACTACTGGAATGAAGTCTCTGCTTTTTCTTGCTCTCCTGTTCTTTTAATAGAAACATTTCTATTAAACTCATCTTTCTATTAAACTATTAAAGTTTCTTGAAAACTCAACAGGCTGCATTAATCCGAAGCATGTCACTGTCCCATTAAGTTATGTGCTGATTAGAGGTGTCCAGAAGCCTGTAGTATGAGGTGGGCAGGACCCTGTTACGCTTAACAGAGCCAAGCAGGGATTTTTCTTTAGCAATAGTAGAACTTAACCTGAAACATAGCAGTGGACATAAAATATTAATTCAGGTTTACTTGTGTGACCTGCTTTCGTCAGGACTCACCCGGTAGGAACAGGACCAAGCGAGGGGAGGTTTCTAAACCGCTGATTCTTGTCTGGCCAAAAAGCTGGGAAATTAAGCTAAAACTTGCAGGGTTCCATGGAATGGTTTTCCCCACTCACAAACGTGAACTTAGGCAATATTTCATAAAAAAAGACGAAAAGCAGAAAAAGGCAGGTAAAGGGAATAATAGATACAATCTTAAATTATGACTAATGCTATTTCACAGCCCTCTCCTCTAGTAAGGCCATTGCTTGGCCATTGGCACTTTGTGGCTGTCAAACCTCACTGGGTTCAAGCAACAGCAAAGTCTTTGTGTCCTTTGTATTTTTTTTTCCCTTATAGCTCCGCACGCACTCCGTTGCCTCGCTTCAGGGTGAGCATTCACCTCAGCGCCAACGAGCACAGCGACCCCATTCAGACATCTGTAAATACAACTCTCTGTATTATAAGTACATTATCAATACAAACTTTTCTCCGCTGTGTGGTATTAACAGGAATGTTTCCCAAACAACAAAACAGACGTGTGTTAGACCTGTCCTTTGCATTTACACTTCCCTTTTCCCCCCCAGAAATCTGAATTGCCTCTCACCCCCTAGAATCCCCTGGTGTCTCTTTGACTTCTCTTCTAGCCTCAGCTGCCAGGATAACACAGGCAGCCAAAGCTGCTGCCCTGTGTGAGAAGCAGCTCTGAGCTGCACAAAGCCCTGGGAAAGCACTCGGAAAACCACTCGGAAGACTTCCCTGTAGTTCCCTTTCTTCTGAGATTTTGCACTAGATCTAATGGGTCTATTTATAGTCTGGTCTAATTATAGATCACAGAAGGTGTGGTGCTCTTCTACTCCTGGATGCTTATTTTTTCTCTGCTTCTAGCAATCACACTGCCATTGGATAAATGGGGTCAGGTAACTAATCCAAAAGAGAATGAGCCTGCCAAAAAAAGTTACTCATTTACTCATGAGATCAATGAGCTTTTGAGTTCACCTTCCAGCTACGTGGTCTCCAGGCCTGCCCCAAGGAAGAAATGCCTTGGGAAGAAAAGGTAGAGAACAGGACTGTGCCTTTTGGCATCAACCTGTGTGAATGTAGGTTAGACACAGCGTGAAACACCATCTCGGATATGCCTCTCCAGAGAATACTTTTTACTAGCCCCACCTGTAGTGACACATAGAGGGAAAACTGAAGATTTCATCCTTTTTTTCCTCCCTCACAGCCTGCTGCCCAGAGAATTTCGTTACCAGCACGTCATGTTGTGCTGTTGCTTCTCCTGATAGAAGACAAAAGCAAATAGAAGCGTCAAAGCCTCCTTCTTGTATGGGTGCTCTTCTGAGTACCACCCACCACATATATTTGGGAAATCCATATTTTCTTGGGTCTTCCTGTAACATGAGCTCCTTGAGCCATGCCATTAGCATTAAGCTACGTCTAACAATTTGGATGTTTGTTGAAGAAACAATTTTTTTACACCATTACAGAGAAGTTCTGTAGGTCCACTTAGACTGGGAAAAAGGTGCTAAAATTGAACTGCCTGTCTCAGTAGGATCGTGGAGCTGGCAGGAATGTGAGTTCATTGTATCCAACATCTAACTGTTGCCACCACCTATGTCACGGAATCACAGAAAGGTTGAGGTCGGAAGGGACCACTGGAAGTCATTTGGTCCAACCCAGCTGCTCAAACAGGATCACCTAGAGCTGGTTGCCCAGGACCATGTCCAGACGGCTTTTCAAGATCTCCAACGATGGAGACTCCACAACATCCCTGGGCAGCCTTTGCTAGTGCTTGGTCACCCTCACGGCAAAACAGCGTTTCCCGATGTCCAGAGGGAACTTCCTGTGCTTTGGTTTGGGCCCATTGCCTCTGGTCCCATCGCTGAAAAGAGTTTATCTCTGTCTTCTTTGTAGCCTCATTTCAGGTGTTTGTGTTTGCTAGGATCCCCCTGAGCCATCTCTTCTCCAGGCTGAACAGTCCCAGTTCTCTCCGTCATTCTTCATATGAGAAATGCTCCAGACCATTAATCATCTTCATGGCAGTTCATTGGACTCTTTCCAGTACGCCCCTGGGTCTCTTCTGCTGGGAAGCCCAGAACTGGACACAGCACTCCAGGTGTGGTCTCACCAATGGAGGAAGGAGCCCCTCTCTTGGCCTGTTGGCAATACTTCGTCTAACGCAACCTGGGATGCCCCTGGCCTTCTCTGCTGCAAGGACACGTTGCTGGCTCACATCGTACAATTCCTTCGAAGTTAGGTGGCGTGAGTTGAAATGTGCAAGTGGGGATAGAAACAGAAAGCGGTAGAAGGGCCAGTAGCTAACAAGGAATTGAATTTATATGTTGCACAAGTGGTTTTCCCTCAGCTTTTGGCCATATTTACCTAGGGAGCAAAGAGAGTTGTTTAACTTGGCTTTCCTTGAAGTTTTTTAATCTTCAGTCAAGTTTTTTTCAAAAAAAAATTCCTAGTAATCTATTTTCCTGTGACCAATAAAAATTCACTGCCCCTTCTTGCTATTGCCTTAAACAAAAAAAAAAAAGAAGAAAAAAATAAATGAGGGGGCAAGAGCACAGTTCTGCTTTAAAAGCCATCTCAATTCATGATACATGCCGTGTATTCCAGATTAATGATTAAGAGAACATATATCCAATCCTGTCCAGGTTCTAGAAGTTTAATGGAGAAGTAACATCCTTCCTCAGCCGTAGCCGAGTGCTTGCCTTGCAGCCCTGGGATAAACTGGAAGATGGCAGGTCACACAAGAGGGAAGTTCAGAGAGCTGAAGGAAGGACTGAGTTGTTTCTTTCTACAGCGAGCCCCCAAGGAGCTGCCCAAATAAGCTGAGAGAAGATTTATGTGTCTGACAAACAACGTTTATAAGAAAAGCGAGGCAGGAAACAGCCTGGGATTGGAAAAAGTTCACTGCGAGTGCTTTGTTCGAGTTTCTGGGTCAGGACCTAGAGGACTGGAAGAGGTGGAAGTTTTCCTTTCCAGCTCCAGTGGGCAGCGTTTCTAAAACTGGCAGCATGAAGGAAATGAGCGCCACAGGGCCTGATTAGAGATGATAGACTTCTGTCCTCTTAGCTCCTCAGATACCGCAGTGTCCGGAATGGGGCAAGAGTCTGAACAGTTTGCTGTGGGCTCTATCACAACCACGTCACCAGGGGACTGGGTGGAAGCAGTAACTGATGGAGAAAAGGCGAAACTGCGGCACCTTTCCTCATTCCTAGCCCTGTGCGTGAACACCATTATTACAGGGTGCAAGCAGATAAGCATCCCATGAGCTACTGCTCAAGTCTTCCATTTATGAATGTTTTTTTAATTCGCATTTTTAAACGGTGCAATTCACTACACTCATGCGAGAAGCTCCAGGAGACATTCTAGGAAGAGATACTGTGACACCAGCTGATCTTATCCCACCTGCTCACCCTCAAGCTCTGAAATTGGGAGTGCTGAACTGAGCAAAAAAGAGTAGCATTTGGCCAGACATGCAGAATGCACATTCATTGATTTGGACATTCTTTGAACAAAAGAAATTAATTACAATACCTCAATACCACCACTCCTTTTCTTTCTTTCTTTTTCTTCCTTCCTTCCTTCCTTCCTTCCTTCCTTCCTTCCTTCCTTCCTTCCTTCCTTCCTTCCTTCCTTCCTTCCTTCCGTCCTTCCTTCCTTCCTTCCTTCCTTCCTTCCTTCCTTCCTTCCTTCCTTTCTTTTAAAGGAAAAAGGTCTATGTCGATTTTTTTTTAGAGCTTTGTTACTCTTTGCAAGTTTTTATTGTGTTTGACATCTCCGTTCTGTGGGATGATGTGGCTCTCTGAAGTGAAAGGCAGTGACAGCTGCTGAAGGTCTTTAGACAGATTGAATTTTCAATGCTGGGTCCAAGCATATTTAATGTATTATAAATGTATAAGTAATACAATATATTCGTGTAGTGAGATGGACTGTGCTAGACTAGAAGATAGATCCCAGACTTTTATTATACACATTTCTGGGTACCTTGCAGCATCTTCTTTTCTAGTAGTCCAGGAAGCCTGTTTGTAGAAAAATTTATAAAGGTCTCAATTACGTGTGACAGTGTTATAAACCACCAGGAGGTAAAATGTGTGTTGCAAATCCAGGCGTGCCCGCTGACGCAGCCCTTTCTTTAACTCGGTTCATGAATCAGCATAGCATAAAAAAGGCTCCATGACAGGAGATTATCTTGTCTGGAATGTGGTGGTATAAATTTGATACGCAGAGGGAGCTGCGCTGCCCTGGTTTTGTGCCTGTGAGACACCACCAGTTCTGAACAGACTGCACAGAAGGCAAACCGGGAGAAATTCTTAAAGCAAGCTATGTTCTTCACTCCTCAAGCCCACCGTAAAGTCCAAATCCTGTGTGTTTATCACTTGTTCTCTCATTTCAATTGCGAGTTCTTTTGAGGCATGGGTTTGCGGGGTCGAACTTAGTGGCGGCACAGTGTTGTCTGGCATTTTGCCATGTTTGCCTGCACCTACTCATGTTGTTGTATTGGCACGGGTAGGTTTATATCATCCCATTTTCACAAAGGCAAGAATTTAACCATTCCTGATAGAAATGAGGAAGTTTGAAATGATACCTACGTGTCTTAAAGCTTCTAGTAAGGCTCCAGAAGATAGATTTCAGCAGTTACTTCTTCGGTAACTTCAGTTAGTACAGGTATATTTTAGCAAAAATACATTTTAACATGATTAGTAACAGCTCTTAAAAGCTAAGATAGAAGATGGTGCTGAAGGAATTAGCATTCAGAACCAAAACTGTTCAATCAGCCCCACATATACACTCAATGAGAAGCAGCAGACTGTTGGCAGGGTTAGAAAACAACAGCATTTGAAATATTTGACTCGCACATCATTCAGTGTTTCAACTGAGTAAATGAATTTAACGTTCCAAATGGCATTCTGCTGATCAAGCAAATTCTCTTTGTCCATACTGCACTGCCAATTTTTCCTAGCAATTAGGTTAAAATGTCTCCCTTCAGATTATATACCAGGGCAGTAAGAGAAAAAAGAAAACGATGACCAGCTAAAACCAAGATGTTTGTTCAACCCAGAAGTTGAGTGTGTCATACTTAGCAATGTGTCGCATGTCTTTAACTCCCAGGTACCAACATCTAGGATGGGCAACAGGATTACGCTGTGAATCAGGGGAAGAGGCAGTGCTTCACTGCATTTCTCCTTGTTCTGTCCCGTTCCCTGTGTTTGCAGTGCATTAGCCACAAATCCACAACATGTTTAACGTGCTGCCCCTTGATTTTTCCTCTTAACTGATAGACCTAGATAAGACAGGACAGAACACATTCTTAGGAAGAGAACAGGGAGAAATTAAGATGAACATCACAAAGGAAAATAAACCAGACATGCAGAAGGAACGCTGGTCATGAATGTGCATAGACATATACAGACACAGATAGATACACACACATTGTTATTAAATTCGTCCTGTGCCCTGCCTAGGGTCTGCTTTCATTGTTAATCCGAAGTCACCAACTTTCCTCGCTCAAACAAATCCAAAACTTCGTTCTGAAGCCACCTTCTTTCTGGTTGTCCTGGTTTGAGCAACACAGGACTAATTTTTCTTCTAATGCCTGGGAAAACTGCACTTTTAGAAGACTCTGGTGCCTGGATTTGTGAAAATATTTACTTTATAGCCAGCTACAGTATGTGGGTTTCAAGGTCTTTGTGTTTTTGAGTTAGCCATGTGCAGGGATGAGAAGGAGCAAGACCCGAGCACTTGGCCCAGGCTGGCCAACAGAATTATTTCATACCATGGATGTCACATTCAATATAAATTAGAAAGTTTACTGAGAAGTTCTCTCCCTTGATGGCGTAGGGTCCAGAGAACTCCTTGCCCCGGTGCCGGAGCCCTGAGCCCTTCCCTTCCTCCCGAAGCCACGGCACTCGCAGGGTCTCACATTTGCTGTCCCTGCTGGGAGGGCACAGCTTCCTGCTGATATAAATGGCTGAGTATAATCCTTGTATATCTTATATTGGCATCGGGATCAACATTGGCTCTTTAGTGTTATTAGTCTTATTCTATTACATCTGTTTATCTTTCAGCCCTCGGGTTTCCTTGTTTTTCCCGATTCTTCTTCCCGGCTGGGGAGAGGTCATTGGGTGATAGAATAATTGTTGAAACGACCATAAATCGTTGTGAGTTTCCCAAACCGTAACACTGATGAGGGTGTTTTCTCTGCCCAGCTTCGTCCTCTTTCTTCCTAGGATCATAGGACCCACTAGCAAGAAAAATGGAAAGGGAAGTTTTGCCCCTCTCTGCCGGATTTGAGCAGAAGGCGGAGGCATGATGTGCTCGCCGCGGTGCTCTCCTCCCACCGTAACTATTTTGACAAAAAGCCCTGTTGGGAAAAGAAACACGGGTGACAGATGATGGGATTCTTGAGTTCATGGTCANNNNTAACAGCTGCCATCATTACCGGGATGAGGCACAAACAGCCACATTCATCTGTGGTGGGAATCCATTGATGTCAGCAGATGAAACTGGCTCAGAGAAATGTGGCTGCTCTGCTGTAGGGTTGTTTCTGAGGGGAGGGAGGGTAAGCAGTAGGAAAAAAAGGAAAAGCATTTTAGTAAATATGCAAATTGCAATCTAATATGCAAAGTCTCCAGTTTGTTGCTCCAAAACACTCCAATAAATAAAGCAAGCTCTCCATTTGGCAACATATTCACACATAACACTCTGTACTTCCCGCATAAAGCCTTCCAAGTCAACTGGCTAATTATTATTATTTTCTCTTTTGCTATTAGAAAAGCACCTTCCACGAAAACAAGAGCCTCATTTTGTTGGGCACAAGATCTCTCTTTGAGGATTTATATATCGGATTAATTAGCAGTTGGAACAGGACTTACTCCCTCTCACAGCTTCCCTTCTCCCATTAGCAGTCTGTGGCTCGGTGCTAAATCTCTGAAGACAGTCCTGCTATTTACTGTTCTGTTCAGTGTGGGATTGCTAGTTCTTATCTGTTTAAACACAACTGACGGTGTCAGGACAGCCGACGAGCGAAGGCAGTTTGTAATGACTAGTCGTAATGTCACTGCTGATCCTAATGCTTTTATAATCCAATCGTCTTTCCTTTTTATTTCATCCCTAGGCATTAAAACACTATAATAGGACAATCAGCATGCGAGTTTGGGGACAATAAAATCCTTTTTTACTTGTATTGCTAATTCCGTTAACTGCAGTCTTAATTTGGAAATAATTTGCAGGAGGTCTTCTTTGCGCATGTCGTCCCTCCTTGTGTGCTTAACTCCTCGAAAAATATTCTGCATTACAGAGGGGCCGTTTTAACCTCCTTTGGTGGCCCCAAGGGTGCTGCCCTTAGTCCGCACCCCACCCAGACCGAGACATGTTAGTGGGTTGGCAGAATCCCACTGCATTTTGCCTTTGAAGGATCTGAAGTTCTCCAGGTGGCAAGCTTTCCTCGGCAGCAGGGACAGGCCGCGTCTGCACCGCGGCGTGCCCGTCCTCTGGGCCAGCTGGGTCCTGGAGATGCGCTGGTGGCCCATCAGGACCCCTGCCTCAGACGAGGCACCACACTGACACAGCTGTGGGCTCCAGCACGGCGCTGGCTCACACCCGGCCTGCTCTCAGGACCTGCTCTCCTGCGCCGCTCCAAGTCATCCCAAGCCTTAAAAACCGCAGAGTTTACAGTCAGACACTGGGTGAGCCGTTTTCTTTCTCTTTGCTCGCTTTCCCCGTCAGCGCTGATAATTTTCTTCTCTGACAAAACTACAGGGGCAGAATTCAGAAAGTTTTATTCCTCTTCGAAAGCCAGCCACAAAACCGAGAAACTTAGACGTCCCAGGTGCATTAAACCGAATGTTAGGGAATTTCCAGACAATTGCACTTCCAGCGTCAGCCCCATCCAAGGAGAACGTTTAACACAGATAGAGGGTAGGATCTAGATTTTATTTTGCTCATGCCAAGAACAGTAAGGTCCAAACCTGTTTCATTACAGTTAATTGGAGAAGTCGCACTGACTTCAAATGGGATGCAAAATTGGATGCCTAATGAAAGACTTAATAATCTGCATTTTAAACATGGCACTGGGTACCTGTCCTGTGCAGAGATGCAGAAATTCTAATCTCAGAAGATATATTTGCACTTGGCTTCCCATCACCTTTAATTAAACTTCACCTAAGAGGTTTTTGTCTGTACTTGTTTTTCAATTTAAAGATAAAAACAAAAGTCCTTTCAAAATCTTAAGATTTGACCTCTTTTTAAAGGCTTACATTCTATAAATTATGCTCTTCCGTAAATTTTGTTTAACTGTGGCATTGAACTTTTATGAATGATTCATAAGGAATATGAGGTTATCGGTCTTTAACTCAAAACTTTAAATACTCCCATTTTTACTAGTCCAGGACCCGCCTGTTAGCAAATAGTCAGAAACCTATATAATGTTGAAAGTATTCTTCTACCCAATTTGACCAGCAGAGGAGATGATGGACCAGGTTTTAAGCATCCTGCAATCTCAATAAAATAAAGAAATATATTGATCTTTCAAAATCTAGGTTCCAGCAATAGCTGATGATGAGAGATGAAAGTTATGATACATACACATGTGCACCTAAGTGAGCTCTGTACATTTTTAAAAGTCTGGTTTATTTCTTGGTTTGCCACTGGAAGAGGGGATTAGAACGCGTCTTTCCAGATGCATTTTGAGGCTGAATTGGTTAATCATATAACAGACCTTGACAGATCAAAACCTTGTATTACACCCATTTTTATCATTATCCCAGCTTTTCTAGGGCCAGCTCCATTCCCGCAGCCTTCCATTAAAAGCAGAAGTATTTTCCTCATTTTTCTTTCAGTATCCTACTTATTTGATCTGCGGTCTATTTTCTTTCCTGTTTTCCCTTCTAGACACTAGCCCTACCTCATCACCTCAACAGTAGGAACTTTCTACCACTGGCAGGTGAATAACTAAGCTGGTTATGGAGTTTCCTTAAATGTACTAGCAGGTTTGGTTTTTTTGCAAGTTTTGCACATTCAGTTTGCCTGAAAATAAAAATCAATCCAAACGTCATAAAAAATTTTGGTCTGAATGAAACATTTTATCTGATTTTAGTTCAGTTCAGAAGGAAACATCCTTTTGCGTTCCCAGGTTAGAGCGTCTTGTTTAAAAACAACTAACTACTGGAAGGTAGGTGGGAATCTTTCAGGAGATTTCAGAAGAATAATTTGAAAAAAGAAATCAGATTTGCCAAATGGGTCATTAAAGTTACATCTACCTGTTGTGGCAGGAGAAAGAACGTGTCTAGCTAAAATATATCATCCGTCTTTATCTGCTCCCAGCTGAAATATTTTAGGGCTATGTCATGTGCAATCTCCTATGTAGACTTCTTCCAAACTCTGCCAGTTATTGTTTGTTTGTTTGTTTGTTTGTTTATCTCCTACTTAAAAATGGCAATGATGATTTTCCAATAAAGGTCACCTTATCTGCAGGTCAGATTTAGCATATGCATTCCATTTTTACAGTGCCTAAAGAAACTGCACTTGCCATTGTAGAAGACTTACCTGTTTTATGGTGATTCAAGTTCATTAATGACTGTACTCCTGCATAGACATCTGTGAGAGCTCTGTGTCATGTCGATACTTTGATACAGAGAAAGCTGCAAGAAGATTTAAGGCTTAGGGTTTTCTTTCCTCTCCCTGAGAACTTGAGACACTGTGAACATTCATGGAGATCTAGTGGTAATATTTGACAATTGGTCTGAAACACTGCAGGAGAATCCAAAAATATCCCTTTCTAAGTGAAGTTCTCCGAGCAACTTTCCACATGAGCATGGTGGGATCCTGCCACCATGGTCTGTTCAGCAGGTCTGTTCAGGCCTTGGCTGGACAGAGAGACAAGGCAAAAACTGGGTTTCCTACTGGGACATTTTGTGGCATTTCTCGCAGGGACTCTGATGGACTCCTCAGTTCTCCAGCGTGTTGGGAAACATGACTACTTCCCATACACCCAGCCAAACAGGAGGGAGTACAGCAGATATAAGTTGTAACCCTTTTCTATTCCCCAGTCCAGTCACACACCCTGAGATTCCTTATCGTACCACGTAGAACCCCTTTACGGGGCAAAAATACACTCTGCAGACCTCTACAGCATGCACTGAATTTCCCTCCCACCCTCTCTGCCCCGTGCTGAAGTGCATTTAACTCACAAGGTTACGCACGTCTTTCCCTCAAGAAAAAAAATGTCTCTCCTACTGAAGTTTCAAAGCACATTATTTCGCTGTACACTGTGATCCCTCTGCATTACTGAGAGCAAATCACTTTCTGACATGTCTGGTAAGGGTTATTTCCTCATCCATAATGCTTACCAACGATATTGAAATCTTGACACGCCATTTTCATGGCTTATAAATATATTCCCAGCTAACTGAGTGAGAGGCTCTCTCTTACAGAGAGATTAACTTGCCTTGCCTGGTATCCAATTTAATGTCAGCAAGTGGTACTAAGTGGTTGATTAGCAATTGTCAGCAGCCAAGCAAACGGCTGTGGGGCTGTACCCTCTTCAGTCACAACCCACCAGTGATGGTGGGAGGTGTCCCTGCCCAGGGCAGGGGGATTGGAACTCAGTGATCTTTCAGGTCCCTTCCAACTCTAACCATTCTATGGTTCTATGATAATTTGGTTCACAAAGGCCAGCTAGTTCAACTGGGAGTGCAGTTTGGACAAATTGGCTCGGTAGCACGAGGAAAGTTAACCTGAAATGTATTTATTGGCATATATATATGATTTTAAAAAAAAAAATAAAGTTACTCACAGTCTTTGAAGGCAATGACTATGAAGAGAGGTCACAAAACAACCTTCTTTCCGTTCTTGTGCCATCACGCTACAGACCACTCTTCAAATCCCCAATTTTAAAGATATTCATCAAGGTGCGTTCACTACAGTAGCATCAATTCTCTTACAGATATGTTGACTTTGCGTCACTCAAAGGCACTACAGATCTTTACTTTGCTAAATTATTTCTGTGGGAACCATGCAATAAGCTTAATGAGATGCGGTCTGCTCGTGCTGCTGCCATCTGGTGTATTCCTCTTTCACCACCTATTGGAAAAATCAGAAGTGGTAGATAAAGACTGATGAGCATCATGAGGTAACCTCTTTGCACAGTAAGGACTCCAGACTGATGCAGCCTGTGAAAAACCTTAACAGTGGAGACAACTGCATGTGGTAGAAAGGAGGAAGCTGGAAAGGGATATGAAGAGAGGGGAGGAATAGATCAAAGAAGCAGGGTTGGGGAAATATCTTAGCAAAAGCAAAGTGAGTGAACCTAATTCCTGTTACTGATCTGTAGTCTTTCATGTTGAAGATCTTCTATTTTTAAGGCTCTCCTGCCATAACAAAAATTACTTAGATGGCAGGAAATTTAGAATTTTTGGAAAATGCTGATGTGATAAGTAAAGCTGTTTGTGACAAAAACGCGGTCTTGGTAAATCTCTGACTCAAAAATATAAAAACAGTGCAACTTTGATTTCTTCTGAGCAGTCTGTTTGGCAAACGGAATTATTAAATTTGCACACATTTTCTGAATAGCAGTTTGTGAGCATTTCAAGATTTCAGGTGTTTGTTCTCAGTCAAGCCGAGGACATTTTTTCAGAAAATATATTATTCTTGTAAAATGTAGAAACTTCTTTTCATTCCTGTTCCAGCATCACTCAAGTTTAAATAGCAAAGGAGCCAATAGAAACCATTGGGGGCTTCTGAAGCAGTCTTCTGGTGTCATCTACTATCGATTCTCAGCACAGAGGTACCAAGAGAGACTAAGAAAGCATAGCCTCTGTCACTACCATTAACAGCAGCCTCCAAGGTCTGTGTGCTCGTGTCACATTACAACACTGAAAACACTTATCTTTTGCACCTTATTCCCAAAGTTCCCCCGCTCCCCCTTCCCAAAGTCCATATGAGGTCTCCTCCCTTTTACATTTCTTGCAAGGCTCACAAACTGCATTTTAGAGCTCTTCCATCGAACCTCTGTTCAGTTATTATATATTGCATAGACATATTTAATGAAGCATTTAAGTCAACAGAAAGTTCAAACATGAATTTTTCTTCATAAGCTGCAATGGTCTGAGATGATTGAAATGAGAAGGAAGTCAAGTAGCTCTTGGGAGATGAAAGTGTCAGTTATTGCAACTATCTGCGACATACAAGATTTTAAATCTCAAAACATAGCTATGCAAGAAGCGTGAAAGCAGCAATGTATATTAATGTACATTTGTCCCCGGTATTTAACCTGTTTTAATTGTTTTAGTGAACTAAAAAGGCATGTATTTCTAATTACATGGAGATTACTGCTGTTCACACTGTAGGGATCCTTTGTTTAAAAGCAATTCTTGCCATACTTTGAAGGCTGTTGGAGAAATATATTAGAAAGAACAAAGTCCTGTGCTTCTGTTCGCTTGAAGCAGTGAGTAACTTGAAAAATAATATAGCTCACTTTTTTGGTCAGGTTTAAAATGGATTTAAAATTTGACTTTTTTTTAAATATGTCAGATAAAACTGTCCTATCTTTAACTCAGATTTATATTTATGTTAGCGTGTAAAATGCATTGATAATTTGAAAATGATTCCATAATTATGAAGGAATTAAAGCAGGTGTACATGTATCATGGAGCAGTCTAAAAAATGTGGCTTTTAATAGCAGACTCTAATAGGGCATGTTGTCTGTGGTAACGGCATTAAATTCTATATATAGAAGTCTGCAAATAACCTAAATACTTAATATTTTTCTTTTTAGAAAAAAAAATTACATCAGCTTGTACATCATGGTTTTATTTCCTTTCTCTATTCAGCTGTTAGTGACAACCAGTCATATGTAGTTACCAGCAATAATGAAAATAATTATTCTGCTTCAAATAGAAAGTCGGATATGGTTATCAAATAAATGAATATGTTTTTAATGAATTCACACAAATATCCCTCAGTTTTCAAACAGATTTGAAAACTGTCATAGTCCTAACTTTCCCCAAACTATGTTCTCCGCGGAAGAAACGAGACATCCCCTGACTTAGTAAAAAATTCAGTGTCTGTGTCATTAATGTGAGAATGCTCACAGAGCGTAATCCCATCAGTACCCGTGCATTACAGAGACTACAGAGGTGAAGTCAGTTTTATGATTTTGTGAAATAACTGGCAGCGCTGAAGAGTGAACCAACCAATTATGCCCTGAAGCGCCCAGTCTGACTTTGAATAGAAATAAGGCATCGTAGGGTTACTTAATACAATATTTCAAAGAGAGTGTGAAGATTTGCTCGTCTTCTGCATGTAGTCAGTGTTTTTGTTGTACAGTGCAGGATGTTGTGCTTCGATAATTGTTGACACCTTATGCACGTGGTGCATATATTCTGGAATACAGTAATGATCAAAGGAGTTCCCTGGGCCACTGGAGATATTAATGTGTCACTAATATAAAAGAAGAAAAAAGAAACCAGCAAACCAAACTCACAGAAAGTCTTCTATAGCTAATAACAACTGTCCTCCTGTCGCCTCTGGTGGAGATGAAGGTTAGCGCTCAAAATATCCTGTCTATGTTCTAGCTAGGGGACTCTTAAATAGTATATTCTTTATACCCTGGTCCCTTCTGCCAACTTCGATTAGTGATCTCCAAGGATACAATCACAGCTCTGCAGATTTACTCTCTATAGGTTACGTTGCCATAAATAATCTGACCCATTAATATGTTGTTTAGATAAAACATCCAAGTTAATTGCAAGAACAGTTTTCTAGCTTTTATAATGGAGCTCATATGTGGCCATTAGCTATTGCAGTGACAACTCAAACTTTTTAATTTAGGAAGGAACAGTCTACTGGTAGACAGGACTGTGGAACACACTTCTCAGATGCCCTCTTTCTTGGAGAGTGTCACTTGTGTCAGATGGATTTGCTCATTTTTAAGGACAGACGGGAACATTAAGATCATCTGATCTGAAAATCTGTGTTAAAAAAAAACCTTAACTATGTAGCACACATAAAAATGGGCTGATGATGCTAGAAGTATTCACCATGCATCTAACATTTTCTCTGTCTAATAGCAAGTAACACAACATCAGATCTGTGACGCAGAGAAATATTCTTATTTTGCTGAAGGGAAATAGACACGTGGCTAGGATTTATGCTGTCACCTAACCAGAATTAAGCAATAACTAATTGCCATACTCATTTCAATGCCCAGTCTACTAAATCTCATTGCCAGTCAAATAGATGGGTACAGATCTGTACCAACCCACTCTTTGGCAGATGATGGTCTAAGTATCTGAGCATCTGACACAACTTCAGTGTCATGTAGCTCTTTAAATGCCAGTGCTGAGAAAAAGCATGGACTTTTTAACCCGTTTTCCCACTGTTGCTCCCAAGCTGAAGCAAGTGGGTCATCTTTAAGCAGGGTGAAGTACCATTAGCTCCCAAGTTCCCAGAGCACGGAAGTTTTGTACCTCCAGAAGGGAAAAGCCATCACTTCAACTAAGCAGTTTAGAAAAATAGTTCGCTTAAAAATGGTGGCGTTATCTGTGCTTCTGAAAGTAGAAAGCCACCCAGCAGTACCTTACAGGAAGAAATGCAAGATACAATCGTCCAAGAGGTAGCACCTTGGAATCCAGAGTGGGGAGTTGGGGTGGGGGGAAAGAGCGACTGTCTTCACAAGGATGCCCTTGCTGGGGGCTACCTTTCCTTCTTTCTGTTCAGAAAGACATGTCCCAAAACCAGGCAGAATAACTGGGATTCAGAGAATGCTTTCGTGACACTTTTACCTTGTTAGTTAAACAGCTCTATTAATTCACCCTGGTATCACCACCCTTGGGCTGTGGCAGCCCTGGGATTTCTAGAAAAGGTAGTAAAGCCCAAAGATGCAGTGTATAATTTTTACCTAAACTTCTCAGGACTGAAGGGAAGAGCCCATCTTCTGCAATGAATTTTCGTTACTTTTTTTTTTTTTATGTAGGAGGCCAGGAGGGAGAATGATAAGGGATCTAGTTGCAGGGCTTGGCACTAAAGCAGAAATAAAACTAGCAGTTTTGGTGGTAATTCTGGCTCACTTAAGCCAGATAATGTTTCCATGATTCTTTACAACTACTTCCCTTCTCACACCATTGAGTTTTTCTAGTCTCTGATGTCTACTTTTCTCGTAAAGTGAAGATTTAACAAGTATTGTCCCATAAGCAAAGGAGACAGGGCTACAGAATAGCCATTTTCCCATTAAACAAAGAAGGACAAAGATTCATGTCCAGGTTTCCATGTGTTAACTGGAGAGGGGGGATTCGCACTGCAGTACTGTCTCCATTAACATGCCCCAAATGTATCTTTTTAGCCTTCTCCAGTTTAGCCTTTCTCATCCCCTCATCTCATTTTAATGCCTGGAAATTCCAGGCTGTTAGTAAGACTTGCTCTCTGTTATATTCTATTCCTTCATTCAATATGCATAATCCTAATAAGATGAGAAATTTAACTTAGTCCTCCATTAGTCCTAAACTCAGTGCACCACAGGTTTCTTGAATTCAGATGGCTTCATTTCTTGCTGCTTTATTGAAGTCTGTTTTTCAAATCTTCTGCATCAAGGATTTCTCCTCTGCTTCTCATTTTCATTTTTCTTGAGCCCTAAAGTTATCCTCCATTAAAAAAAAAAACAAAAAACCTAAGTTTGTAATAGCACCATATTAATGTAAAAGATTTAAACATTTTCAAATAATTTCATTTTCACCCTTACCACTTCCAGTCAAGAAAATTGGTGGTCAGCTGTAGACGTGAATCAATGTTGTGTCATATTATTAATCAATGTGTACTAAATAACTGAGAACTCAGTTTCCAGGTAAAATGAGACTGCATGAGATGATTATTAAGTGATTTGCTTGTAGTATGTTAAATAGCATTCTTTGCTAGAGATAGAGTTAGAAGTTGAGTTTAGACAGACGGCTAAATAAGGCTAATTATGAAAGATACGATGTGCCAAAATGGGAGATTAAAACTAACATAAGCAAGCTGGGCCTCAGCTTACAGACACAACAGTTTCCAGCAGCTGCCATGCCATTTCAGCATAAAGCTGATCCTGCTGTTTTCCTTTAACTTTCATATTTTCAGCTGTTGAACCTCTACAAAGGAGGTTCCCCAAGACAGTAGGTCTGTTTAAAACATCCTCATCCAGAGCTTTTCAAGCTAAAAACTTGAAATCATTGAAATTAAGTGTTTGCATATATTAAATCAAGTGTAAATCAAGTAAATCAGTAAATCAACTGAAATGACAAAAAATATTGTAACCATGTATCGAAAGGTTAGTAAAAAGCAATGTAGGTTTTCCTTTAAAAATAAAAAAGATGGCATTATACTATCTTTACTTTGTAAGAAAGGTATTTCGTATATAAATTCATACAAGCCAGAAATGTTCAGACTTCATTGGCTGAACATCCCTAAGTACATTATAATTTAGGTCTTAAGGTTTAATTAGCAGAATACAGCTTGGGCAAATGAACAGCATGGAGGTGCCAAAACATGAAATCCTAAAAATAGGAAGCCATAAATCTTCCCACTGTGGTGCACATATGCAGCTGTACAGTATCTGATGGATTGAAAACGCTGCCCGAGAACAGCATTAAGATTCTCAGCAGCAGAGGAACTCTACTGAACAAATTTCATAGGGCAGCAGGAATTTATCATGTTTGTTCCGTCAGTGTAACTTGCATCTCACTCACGAAACCACATAAAGGAGCATGGGAAGCAAAGAGCGAAAGGCAAAGGAGAGGAAATGGAGTGATACCAAAGAGGGATTTTTTTTCAAAGAGATTTATACATAAGCTACTTGGAAACAGCATTGCTTCTTGAGAAAGAAAGAAAGAAAATGTAAAATGAAAGAACCATTAACTAGTATATTGTTTTATTTTGTACTATGTTTAGTGACATAGTGCTTTTCTGAGGTGTTCTGTCAAAATACCAATTCCCAATCCTTTTCAGGGGAGTGCATACAGTATTTCCACTTGAAGAGAAGTAGATCATAAACCCATATGGTGCGCTCCTACAGCCATCACTTTGACAGTTCTTAGGACAGTAGCCAACAGAAATGTTTTCTTTAGAAAAAGGATATAATATGGGTCTATCCAATCTTTCCTGTTCTCGTTTGGCTTTTGCTTGAATTGTGCAGCCTGACAAACAGCCTTCCTTTCTGAACAGGATAGGTTTCCTCTGTGCGATTGGCACGTAGAAGGACTGAAAAACCATGAGATTGGCTTCAAGATCATGATATAAACCCAAGCTCGGAGGAGCCCAAGAGAGAGAATTTTCTGCCACCAATCCCCACTGAAAATGAAAAACAAGCATCTCTGGTCAGCTTCCTCTACCCAGCTGACCATATTGTTTCTATCACAAAGTCTACCAGCTAGGTTCCGTCACTGGGGGTGAGACTTGTTTTGGAGGTGCCACCTTTGGAGGCACAAGGTGGTGAGAAAGAACCACTGGCACTGGGCTCGAAAGGGGGTCTGAGGATGTGGGCAGGGTATGCCATGGAGCAAGTGACTTACAGACTATGAGTGGCAGATTCGGACTTGGTAGCAAACTCCAAGATCAGTAGAGCATCGTGGATTGGCTCTTTGGAGCACAGACACTGTCCTAAGAAGGTATGCGGATTGCATCTGTGTAGCCAGGGTTCCCAGATGAGGGCTGTTTGTTGCAATAGCAGCGCTGTGAGCATCGCAGTCAGCGATAACCAGACTGTTAGCAGCGCAGAATTCACCCTGTGGAGACACGACAGATGGTGACTCTAGTTCCTATAAGACAGCAGAAGCAGAGCTGACATCCCAGTACAAAACCAACTAGCTCGACATCAATATAGGGCCTGACAAAACTGTTTTTCACCAGTGAGCTACTCAGGTAAGGAAGGAGGGGCAGCCTTCGCAGAGAGACTAGAGGCATGGGCTGTCCCTCTCAGGGCACAGAAGTTTGCGTACCCACGTCTGCAATACCCGAGGAAACAGAAGCAGGGACAGCTGCTCCTAAGCTGCTCCAGAGTTATCAAGCCCTTTTGAGAGGTGCTAAGGACCAAACAGTTTTCTCCGCGTGGTGCCATCATGTGCATGGTGGACAAATCTGCATTAGCAGCTCAGCACCGTGCTCCATTTTCCACCGTACCAACGCCCTAGAAAGCTGCTCCAATGTGAAGTGGATGGTGCTTGGCCGTGGCCGTGCAGTGGGTAAAATCTAGGGGCCCATATCACAGAATCATTTAGGTTGGAAGAGACCCTTGGGATCATCGAGTCCAACCATCTACCCTACTCTACAAGGTTCT
>JAOXJK010000012.1:57150034-57161014 GCA_025774025.1 Xenus cinereus | reverse complement strand
CTCAGAGCTGCTCTCCAGCAGGTCAGCCCCCAACCTGTCCTGGTGCAGGGGGTTATTCCTCCCCAGGTGCAGCACCCGACACTTGCCCTTGTTGAATTTCATCAGGTTCCTCTCTGCCCAGCTCTCCGGCCTGTCCAGATCTCACTGGATTGCAGCACAGCCTTCTGGGGTGTCAGCCCCCCACCCCTTCTCCTCTTGCCCCTTCCTACTCCCAGTTTCCTTTGTTCCTGCACACAAATGAAAAGAGCGAAGCAAAACCAAAGAAAATTCACAAGTTTTTTTCCCCTCTCATCCTGCTGGAACCCACTGCCTGATCGGCAGCTGATGCCTGGCACCGTGCTGAGGCTCTGTGACTTTAATATTTCAAATAAAAGTAGGTTAGCACCCTTGCAATTAGTAGTACCTCATCAAAAAGGACATCAGAGCAATCAGAGAGAAGAACTGAGAGCGGGTGGGAGGGCAGAGGTGGAATGAGGAAGAAGGTGTCAGGGAACTGTTTGCTCATTCTCTGGTGGCCAGCCAGTTGTCTTCCTAACCTGCAAGAACGAAGCCCTGTATTCTGTAATACTAACGACTGATTGCATATTATCTGTCTGCAATTCCTCTACGCTAGTTCATCGTGGCACAATGTCATGGTGAATCTTGCTAGGGACACAATCTTCCCCATCCTCCCAACGTTGTTTGCGTTATGTTCAGGGAAGGATTCTTGCTGGAGAGAGAAGAGGAAGCACATCATTTCTCCTCTTAAGTCCCACATCCTCCCTCCCTTTCTGTGAAGCTCACATCCAAGTCATTTGTGCTTGCGAGAGCATGGGGCTATCTGCTGGATTGTTAGTTTATGTGACAAAACATAGAACTGTAGGATAAATCCTGTGGCAGTCGTCTAGTCAGAGGTCAGGACTGAACTCTCAAAACCTGAAGGGAGAAGAAAAAAAAGCTGTTAGGCTGATAAACCCATAAGGCATATAGTGAGCAAGAATGAGAGTCACTGTATGATTTAAACAGTTCATTAACTGACACAGCATAGATACTAACAGGCCTAGAAAATTCAGGGGGGAAATCGTTGGCTTATTTTCACAGGCTTTATCAAAAGGTACTGCCTGGCTCTTCCAAATTATAACGATGAGGAATCCTTGCTACTTTTAAAAAAAGAAAAGTTTTCCAAAATGGTGTGATGTAACGCAAAGTCCAAAGCAAAAACTTTAAGAAGGAAAAGAAAAGAAAAGAAAAAAAAAAAAAAAACCAGAACAAAAAATCACAACCTACTATTCGGCATCAGTCTGAGGCTGTGGCTCCTGTGACATTTCCATTTGGCAGCTGTTGGGTGGCTTCAGTAATTTCTGTCCCGTCGTTCAGCTGTCTGCAGGACTGTGAAAAGCAATAGCAGTGAAGTGCTCTGGCTAAAATAACTGTAAAGAAAAGAGGGGAGGTTTCTTTCTCCAGATCATTTGTCGTCATGGTTCCTTGTGATGCCCAGCAAACAGCTGGACCAACACAGCAGCAGGCATGGCACAGGAGCAGGGAAGCCACTCTTGTCAAAAAAAAAAGAAGTGCCCGAGCCAGCAGTGTTTCCCTGGCAAATGTCCCTGAAAGCAGAGCCGCGGGGCGTAATCCCTAAGGTGGCAGAGATCCAGCCCGGCAGAGGAAAAGCGAGTGAGCCTGCCAGGCTGGCTGGCTGCATCCGTCTGCTGTGCAGACAGAGAAGTTTCCGAGCAAAGAGAGGAGAGGTGCTGGGATCCAAGCAGGTGGGACCTGGAGATGGAGGGCAGAGAAGGCAAGAAGCTACGGCGGTGGATCCAAGGAGTGGGGAGTGGGACCGTGCTATTCAAAAGGAGCAAACTGTAGGAGGAGGTCAGCTGTCTGGTCTGATTGTAGCCTGAGGGGGTGGCACAGGGCTACGTTTCCCCTATTTCCCCTGATGAAGCTGTCATAAAAAGGTCCTGAAGATCCCAGAGCTGTGTTTCATCCTCCCTGCAGGTGGGCTTTTGCGGTGCTTGGGACCTGAGCTCCACCTTGGGTAACAAGTGCGATGATGCGAGTAAAAGCTGTGATTTGCTGGGTTTCTCCTAACCCAGCGACCCAGTGGCCCCTCCAGCATCAGTGGTCCCTCCAGCAGTCATCACTCAGCTGAAGGAACAGAGAAGTGCAGTCCAAAAATGGGGAGAAGTTGCTTCCATGGGAGACACAGGTGAAAGCACAGAGACTTCCTATGCTGGATTCACCACAGAAGAAGGTGCATAATGCAACTACTTCTTAAATCCATTTATCACTCTGTCAGTCAATGGGTCAAGTTGTATTAACCTCTGTGTGTGGCGCTCAGCTAATGAGGGCTCCAAAATTCCTTGGACCCACCCTCTGGGAAACTTAAACTGACAGACTTTTTATTTTATTGTCGGGGGTTTTTTTGTTTCGTTTTGTTGTAGGATTTTTGTGTACATGCTATCTCATAATCGATATTTGCAATTTGCTGAAAAAACAGAATAAATGCTATGTGCTTGAGGGAATAAAATAGTTTTAGCAGAATTGTTGAGCAAATCTGGAAAATCCAACTACTCAGCTTGTGCCTATGAATCCACAGCAATAGACTTGTCCAACTCCATGCATTCTCAGCAAGCTTCAAGACTTGTTCTTTAAATATGTATATATATAAAAAATGTGATCAGTGAATCAGTTGCTCATTCATTTTGGGATGCAAAAGGCTTATCTCTTCACAAACGGTGTTCAATCTGGTGCCAGTCTTTCTAGGACTTGTAAACAGAGCACCATCTCACTGGTGCTGTTGGGCATCATGACAAAACATGAAGTTCACCACTCACATGAGTTCCTGTAGACCCAACTTGTATGTCAGGATCTCGTATCTCTATCCGCAGCAGGCACTAAAATTGGAAGCTCCACTGTCTAAGGCTGAAATTGATTTCCAGATAGTAAAACATCAATGCCAGCTTAAAACTGCTTCCCATAAAGCTTCTCTACTGTGATGCTTCATTCTTTAAGGATGAAATAGGGTGTGAGTAAAAGGGTTCCTGGCTTTACATACTGCATGTGTCAGATTCACTTTTTGAATACTTTTAACACAGACTTTCTTCTTGTGTCAGTGGTTTTCCAGGCTTTCTTACATGCAACTGCATTTATGTACTCTTGCAGCAATACAACTTTAATTTTGGAAATTGCTATGAGGTAGATCCCACAAAAAGACCCAGAAAGCAGCTTTCTGGGTGACATAAAACATGGCTGACTCCAAATGTTAGATCAAAAATTACACATGTATATAGTTCTTTTTATTTGGATCTAATTTATTTATATATTTAAAAAGCTTAGTACACTGACAGTCCTTTTTTATTCTTCAGAATGGTATAGGAATTATTCATCCCTTGTGCTATCTGATATTTCTTGAAGTTCATCTCCTGAATATAGACTTGCTACCCTTGCAAAGCCTTGAAAAAGTAGCTGAATCCCATTCAACTCTACTAAATAGGAAGAGACTGAGCACAGAGCAGCAGAGACTTTCTCTGGGCAGCTGATGGACATAGGGTATGGCATATTTGTAGTCATTTAGATATGCCTTTAGGGGAGTTGTCATTAGATTACATCATCTTCCTCTACGGACTGAGCTTGGCAGGTGGACTTCACCTCCCTTAATGAATGGACAAAATAATAAGGTCTACACTGATGATAGGGAGATTGAGGTTAGACAGCAGGAAGGAAGTTTCTAATTGATCAGATTCTGTGGAGAAATTTTGGAGTCGCTGCTACTGGAAGTCTTCAGGAAGAGGCAGAGGGACACGCTAGGAATGGCACAGGCATAGAAGATCCTGCCATGAGGCGACCGTGAGGCTGCGCTCCCCGGGGCTTGATGCTGTGTTTGACACCACAGGAGTCACAGGGACTTGCTCCCCTCCCTGCTGCTCGTCCTCAGCCAGAGGGGTGATGGCGAGGGGACGTGGGATGTGTGGTCCCATTGCGGAGCCTCTCTGGGACTCAACAAGGGGCATGCGGAAAACTGCCGTGGTAATACGCATAGTCTATGCCCACCTTCTTCCATAGCATTCGTCTTTTAAGGGGGGGACTTGTTTTCTGAGCTGATAAGCAGCTGTCATGTGCATTTACTAAAAATGATGCGTTTGGCATTGTAAACTGCCATCGCAGTCTCTAAGCGTAAGAGGCACTGTCAGCCTTTGTCCCAGGGCTTGAGACAAAGCCCGCTGAAGGAAAAAAAGAAAAGGCTGCAATCTCAAGTACTGATAAAACAATCAGCCCGCACCAAAATCAAGGGTCAAAATTGACTTCACAGAATCAAAGCCCACGCCAGATGTGCTGCAGGATAAGAGACAAAGCTTTGTCCAAACAAGTTGCAATAGGATTTTTGATTAGGATGAAAATGCAGGCACTTCCTGGAGTGATTTGGGCTATTTATTTATTTTAAAAATTACTGCAATAATAACAACCAAAAGAGATCTCCATTTAGCTCTGCAGGCAAAGAGAGGGGAACGGGGCAATTAGATGAAGAGGTGTTAAAATTCTACTTTTTTGTCAATAAAGTGTCCTCCGAAGCTACTCTGCCAGACCGACTGTCGGTGATTAAAAGGGGACCTGGGTCGCTACTATCCAGCCTTGTAATTTAGAGGCACAATGCATTACTGCAACTGCAACAAAGAGATAATGACTCTGAAAGTCGGGAAGTCGGATGATGGCAAATGACTCAAAACCATTTACTATAAAAGCTTGGCAGAGGAGGGGAAAATGTGAAGAATAATGCCAGAAATCAGATAAACAATTAGTTAATACAGCGGTACTACATGGCCATTTCCTGCCACCTTCATTCAAGATACTGCTTAAAGTAAGTAAAAGTGGCAAAATCTGTCTCACTGTATTTTAGAAAGATCTTTCTGAAGCCATGCTCCAATGTGTTTGCTTTCCTACAGTCAGACTGAAATAAATTTGAGCACTGGGCAGGTGTGCAGTTCCAGTGAGAGGCTTACTGAACACGCTTCTCAATAGTACATTACACTGCTACAAGTTGAGATCCTGTGAGATAACTCCAGAAGTCGTCAGCTGTTGAACACAGCTGAAAGCGTTAAAACACAAACTCTCACAAATAAAACCTGTCCTCAATCCAGCTTGCATTGCCCTACTGTTTTATTTTTGTTTGCAAATTCAAACGATCACAAAAATGGATATTACTGAGACAGTCTCAGCATCCAAAAGGTTAAGGTCATCCTTGCCATTATTAACGTGATGTTTTCTTTTTCTTTCCATTTTCATCAAAATGTTCCTTAAAAATGTTGACATGTCTCATGACTCTAAAACACCGTTGCTTTTCTCCACTTCTCTGCGATAGCTGATAGTTTGGCTAGAAATAGTAGAAGATAATTAATATTTAATTAAATAAGTGCTGGTCCAAGCTCAGAAATATTTTTATCCAGCTAGATGTAGAAAAATGTTTATTAATGTCCCTTTTTAAAACTACATTTGTGCAGCTTGAAAATTTTGGTCTTTATTGCTTTTTAAATGAAAAGGGAGCATCAGCAACTCTACATCAGGCTAACAAATTATGCAGAGCAAATTGAGACACACTTTAGGTACCGAACTGCGTAATAGCAGAAACTAATTCAGGTCCAGACTGCATTTCCTTTTCTTTACGATGGATACAGCCTTGATCCATGAATAGTGCCTTTGATTTCAATACTAGCAGAGGTCAGGCACTGCTTAGAATAGACCCCTCAGTGGATGCACCGAGGCTGCCGTGTAAATACCAAGCAAGGGCATAAATGGTCGCAAAGCACACCAGGATCCTGACAACACGCCAGAACGATGATACGGAAAGACACTATTAAGCCAGTTAATCATTGGAAGGTGGTGCCAAGAGGTGTTGTACAGTCTCCATCCTTGGAGGTTTTTAAGTCTCAGCTGGAAAAAGCTCTGAGCAACCCGGTCTGATCTCAGAGCCGTCCCTGCTTTGGGCAGGAGGAGTCCCCTTCAAACCTGAACTATCCCACGCTCTATGAATCTGGGTAGAAGCTACAACAAAGAGGAAGGTTAGAGAACTGAGAGAAGATGGGGGGAGGCTGAGGAGGGTTGGAAGAGAGCATCAGGGCTGCTGTGTCCTACCCATTTCTGGTCACACTGGTTACAGCATCTCTTGGAAGCCAAACTGCTGCGAACAAACTGGATGCTGCACTGCTTCCCCAGAGACACAGGGTCCACAGCCTCCTACCAGGCGGCAGTATTCCAGAAAAAGCATTTTGTGATCAGGAGAGTTGTGCTGATTTACGTTAGCTGATGTTCTGTGAAGGGACTAGTGAAGGGAACTAAGGGACAGCAGAGAAAATTCCGTAATTAAAAGAGTAAATTAAAATCACTGGGGCAAGCAAAGGAGATCCAAAATGTGTCAGAGAGGAAACCAAAGCAAAAGGAACATGGAAATCCACGATTCGATTAATAAAGGACCTTTAAAGGGACGGAGGAGCTGCAATGTTTCAGGAATGCAAAGTGGATCCAAGACTGACAGAGCGAAGGAGTGGCTGAACGCAGCGAGAGGAAGAGCCGCTGTGCACCTCTCAGGCTGCAGCCTCAGAGAAGACAGGCAGTAAGAGAGAAAAAGCTGCAAGTAACAGCTGCCAACATCTGCCTTAATTCATAGCCTAACAGCGGCCAGGCCCTGCAAAGTGCCCTGAAACCTTCAAGACGCTGAGAACTTGTAGCTGTTCCATGATTATAGCTCACTACTAGCTATATTAAGGGCTGGGAAGATGTAAATTGGAAGTGAAGGGGTTCCTCCTAAATTTTCTCAGTATGTTCAATACGTGTTTTTAAAAGACATTAAAAATTACTAAGGAGATTATGTTCATATTTCCAGTCTGTGTCATACAAAAAAACTCTGTTTTAAGAAAATCTATTCTTGCACCCTTGAAAGTCTGCAAGGGTTAGTATTTTCTCAGCAGCCTGTTTACCAGCCTGTAAATTACCAGCTTTGTAAATTATAATTAACAGAGTTTCAAGGTTGACTACCACTTGACCTCACTGATTTCTATGAATTCCTCACCAGAGAAAGAATTGCTCAGAGTTGTTGTCTGTAAGGACAGCAGAATCCAACCTCAGCACAAAGAGCTAATCTCTAGCTGTCTGATAATCCAACATCAGAAAGGGAAAAGCTGACAGTGAAAGAAATGTCTGAAGATTAGAGCTCCACTCAAAGCTTTTAAAACACATGCTAAAAATTAAGCATGAATGGGTTCTTCGACTTAAGCAGAATTGTTCATCTGCTTGAACTTAAAAACATATACATCATAGGAACTGGATCAGGTCAATATGTTTTCCCACTTTTCTGCAGACATCATTGGTATGACAAATTGTTTAAATCCTTCTCTGTCAAGGGGATGATTAAAGAGACGGTGTAGTGAATCAAGTTCAAATGTATCTGGGATGTGGAGTAATCTCAGCATTATTTTTAAAGTATTCTGAGAGCTGCTCTGTAAGAAAGCATTTTCCTTGTGATCATTGGGATGCACAGCTGTTAGTGACCTGACTATTTTATAGAACGAAAGAGCCAAGCTGTTATCTTCAAGATGCTCACAAGCTGAGATATCTGTTGGAGCAGCTTATGCTGAAATGTGTCAAAAATAAAAATAAACATCTTGAAACATCCAAAGGAAATAGCAAGATGAATCGCTTCAGTCAGTTGGGACCTACCATAGGAAGAAATATTCCGTAGTATTAAAGCATACCAAGGAATGTTTTATTGGTCCATTAATGCACATAATAGGAGCATTGCAAAGCACAGAGATCATACAGAGGTGAATGAATTTCAGTGATGGGTGAAATGGTCCCTCTCTATGTAATCTCTGTAGTCTTCTGGGATATTTCTGTGTGAAAAGCAGGAGATAAATATCATTAACTTTTGTTGCCTTTGCTTTCCGGAGGTTGTGGTGATGTCAACTTCTCTGAGCCGTGTGAAGGCATCTTCACACCTGTTCTGATGCCTCGTTTCCAATGGGTAGGGCAAGAGTTGCCTAAGAAATTCCTGTAATGGAATAAAAAAAAAAAAGTGCTGTGCTAAAGCACAAACATATGTATTGAAAAATGGAAACATCAGGTAAATCTAGCTTTGTTACTCTGCTTACGAGTTAAGAAGTCTTCAACAAGTGTTACTGAAACACACATGGAAAGATATTTGGTAGAAGCTGATCACAATCATACCTTGTTTCTTTTTTTCTCCCAATCACAGATAGATCTCTCTAAGGGTCTGCAAACACTAAGAAAAGCAGACATATTGTTGGTAGTCTTAAATTCATTATACTAGGGTCAATGCCTTCACTGGGAACTTTTAGAAATCAAAAAAGGCAGAAACCAGAATGTAACACAATATAACATAATGAACACGGTCTTCATTAATCCACCTCAAACATGTTAGCGTGAGAGATTAGCCAATATTCAGGGTCTTGCTGACTTACTTCTGTTAGAAAGAGAAACTCATGATGTAATCAAGTATTGTTTGCATGCAGTCCTTCTTCTTTTTAGGAAACATGTACAAATTTTTGTTTCTCTCAACACAATACAAATAAATAAGAGGCAATTTCTTTTTCCAGCACTCCAAGCCAGCTCAGTTTTCTGGCTCCCTCTCAACATCATCGTACCAGTGCATCTCAAATTTTCTCCTTCTTTTCCTGGCTTTTCCTGCTGGTGGTTTCTTGCTTGTTTGTTTCTTCTCAACAGAGAAAACTCAAAAGCATAGCTGCCGCATCGCAGCCCCAGCCCCAGAAACCCACGGATCCTGTGGCTCGGCTTCTGTTCATCCTGCTCTAAAGCTCCGGATAATGTTCTTGCCATTTCACCTATCCTGCTCTGTACGAGGCTAAAATGCTTTTTATGGTGGTTAGTACACCCATTAACCTCTCGGATATTCAAGGTCTTTCTTTGCCCATCAGCAGCTATGCCTGCTGGTGGCCATCAGCCTTCCTTACCCTGACAGGTTTGTACAGAAGCTGCAATTTTCAGCAGGCTGGTGACCAGGAGTTTCTGACAGTGAGCTAAAAACAAAACTACCCTGTGGCAGGAATCTTACATTCGTTTCAGGAGCACTGAAAACTTTCCAGAAATATTTATTCAGTGTTGTGTTGCAGCTTCAAGAGTGGCATCTGATAGCCTAAAGTGAAGAGCAAGACTTGGTTTTCAGCTGTTCTGTTTCTTGGAAGGTGTGCGAGCTTCTCAAAGAGAGAAATTTGCATTCTCCACCACCATCCAGACAGGCACCACCACCACCAGGCAGACTTAGCAGCAGCAGCAGCTTTTGTAGAAAAGGCTTTGGGGGTCAGGGTTGCTTTACATTAGAAGTCCTCACCCTCCTCAGCATTTTATTTTTCCTTCTGTCATTCTAAATTAAGTAGGGACGATCTAAAGGTTTCTTAGGGAGGAGAGACCTCTTCCTGCATCACAGCTGGAAAAAGACAGAACGGCTGGTCTGGCTCCATGTGTGCCTGTTGCTGGAGCTGGGCCAGAAGCAAAGAAAAAAAATGAAAGGGGGAAAGTCACCTGAAACTAATGGGTTGCTCATGCACCTCTCATAGAACTGATGTTGCTGCGTTCCACATTTGACAGTTACCGCTAAAAACTGTGTATGACTGTTAGTAATCACACTTTCCCCCCCTAATTTTTGAGATGTGCAAAGAATAATGCACAGAGAAATCAGAAAGAATACAAAAATCATGGAGACATAAAACACAGCCAGAGGAGAAAGCGGAGGTACATTTTTTGTTACTGCACCTACCTGCTCAGTCACTTTCCTTTCTGATTTTATTTTCAACTGCTGAATCTGGAAGGCTGAAGTAAAACTTTTGCTGTTCAGAAGCACAGGACTGAATTCCAGGCAGCAAAGTGATATCTCTTTTGGGGGGAAAAAAAAAAAATTTGCAATAAATCAACATAAAAGTAACATGCATTTATCTGGTACCTTTCCTGGGGGCATTTCTGAGAAGAAAACTGCAGACAACACAGCAGTGGTTGGGAGGAACCAAGAAAGCTGATCTGAAAATCTGAAGAAAACTTCTATCTCAGATCCTTTATCTGTGAAGTATCCCCAGACTCTCTTCTTGCTGTTCAGTAGCCAAAGGATCGAGTCATTTGTTAAGTCTACAATGAGGAGGGCAGAACTCAGAGATATGCTTCAGATCTGGAACGTCAGTACGTGTTAGAGTGAGGTTGTGCCTTTGCCCTGGCAGATACAACTCCAGCTGCAGAATATAAATCACCCCCTCCCTGAACAGCCACGTGTTTTCACCAATAATCCACCTAGACCCAGAGTAGAAAGCCAGAGTGTTTTATACCTCTGGCCAGAAGTATGGACATTTTCTGGGAGGAGGGTGGTCAAACCATTCCCATCATGGCACAGCACTCATGTCCTGCTCGGCCACCCCAATTCCAGATGGCCAAGCCAGCATGGAGAAAATCTCACTGGCCAGAATATTCCCATTGATTTTTGGGTACTACAAATAGTAACAAGAGAAGAAGATGTCACTAATAGGTAGCACTGATGATCTTCTCCAAAGATCAGTAGCCTCATTTTACTGGTTTTCCAGAAAGGAAAACTAAAGTGGGTGGGTGACGTGTTCGAGGCCATCTGACAGAAAGGATTTGCTGAATGGTGTTGCTGAGGAGCTGGCAGAGTGTAGCAGCCCAGCTTACCTGGATCTCCTCAGGCCAGAAGTGTTAGGTGTGGAGCCTGCTCACACAAAGGACTAAATTACCAGTGCCAGTGTGGAATATCGTGGGGAAAACTTTCTTGCCCAGGGGAGGAAAATTACAGAATCATGGAATCAGGGAATTGTTGGAGTTGGAAGGGACCTCTAGAGACCATCTAGTCCAACTCCCCTGCCAAAGCAGGGCTGCCCAGAGCACATCACTCAGGACGGCATCCAGGGGGGGCTTGAAGATCTCCAGAGAAGGGGACTCCACACCCTCCCTGGGCAGCCTCTTCCAGGGCTCTGC
>JAOXJK010000012.1:57122567-57149934 GCA_025774025.1 Xenus cinereus | reverse complement strand
TCTCTTGAACTGGGGAGCCCAGAACTGGACGCAGGATTCCAGTTGTGGCCTCACCAGTGCAGAGCAGAGGGGGAGAACGACTTCCCTTGACCTACTGGCCACACTCTTCCCTACACAGCCCAGGATCCCATTGGCCCTCTTGGCCACAAGGGCACATTACTGGCTCATGGAGCGTTCATTATCCACCAGAACCCCCAGATCCTTCTCCTCAGAAGTGCAATGAACTGGGCAGATCCGTTTAGCTCTGTCAGCAAAACGGAGAGGTCATCAGGGGACCCACATAAGCTTGGGAGAAACAGAGGACGTTGGTTTCTGGAGAATAACCATCCTTAAACGTCAGCCTATTTATTCTCCGATCGGTTGTCTTTGGAGACTAAGAGAGAGCTTAGCTTTATCCTTTACAGATAGAAGCAGATTGTTCAGAAAATAGTAGTCCTTATTAGTAAGACATGCAGAAGTGTAATAGCCCGTCCCATCCAGAATACATTGTTAAATTTAGAAACAGCCAAAACTGCTGCTGCCACTGATGCAAGACATCACTTGATTTCATTCAGGGGAGGAGAGAGAGGGAGAAAGAGAACATAAAGGCTGAAAAACATAATCTGTAGTCAGATAGTTCAAAGACAGTTATTTTCTTGCCGGAAAGGCAAATGATAATTTAATTTGACATCCAAGCCAGAGTAAGCTTTGTAATAAGATAAACTGGAGTTTGATTACTTGCTACACAACATAATTTGGTTTGGAATTTTAGAAGGAAGATGTCTTCTTTTACTATTTTGTTAGTGTCTTGCAGTTTCACCACAACTGCTGATGCCAGATTATTTTGCTAAATAATTATTGCCTTGCTTTTTTTTTCAAATAAATGTGTTATACACAGATTTGGGTGATGTAGAAATATAAACCACGCAAAACTACCCTGCTACGCAATGACTGAAAGTAACCACTCTGAATCCAAAAAATGAAGAAAGATTTTGAGAGTCAGCATAAAACACAGGGTGCAGGAAAGCATGCTGAGGAACATAAGACATTTGGTATAAACACATTTTCCAGCATTCTGGATCAGCCAGGATATCCAGCTTATCAGAAAGATCAAATGTGTTCTGAGATTTGTGCAAAAAGAAAACAAGAAAAAAATGACATTTTATGTAATGCCAGGGTTTTTTTACTAGGAGGTTGGAGCTCTTTGGAGCAGATTCCCTTCATGTCCTTCAGATAACGTTCTGACTGCTGTATGAGCACAGCGAATGCATCGTGTTTGCTGAAGAACAATAGGTTTTATGTTTCTGAAGCTTTTTTGGCTTGCTGGCATTGCACAGTACAAAGAAGGGAGATCTAAAAATTTGCCACCTCGATTTTCTGCTGTTTTGTGTCATAGCATTGTTGCACTTGAGTTTCAGGGACTTTGAAATCTTTAAAGGCTGTGGAGCTGGAGCCTGCCACATAGAAAAGGCATGAGCTTTCCTCCACCTCAGAGGTGACAGCTGCCAGGGAAAGGCTAATAGCTTTTTGCAAACAAAGGAAAGCCTCTGATATTTTTTCATCTGAGGAACTAGAATTGAAGCTGCCCATAACAAAGTAAGCGTAAGATTGTTGGTTGGTTGTTAGGTTTTTTTTTTCTTTTCCTTGGGTTTTGTGGAAGAAAAGCCCACAGCTTGCTGGGCTTTGACTTTTCATCCGTTGCTCCTCTTGCTGAGGAGGAGGATTTCCCCCTACCCCAGTGCCTGCCCTTCCCTTTTCCAACTATGACTGTGTCAAGCAGGAGTGACTTCTTAAACCACACCAAGCATTGGCTCAGGGACTTGAGGGTTTGTAGCTATTCTCTTCTTTTCTTTTAAATAAATCAGCATTTTTATTTTTTTTTAATGGAAATTAAGATCTAAGTCCATTAAAATCTGTTCATGGGAACGCTGGAACTGGTTTCCCGCAGTGTGCTGTCACTGTTTGCATTTGCTGGTACAAGGCAGGAAAAAACTGGATGTTCACCTGCTTTCTTCTCCCTCGTGTATTTTCAGAGCCAAGTCATGAAAGAAAATTTTTATTGCTTTCGCATTATGTTACGTCCGTTTCTCTTCTTTGGCGGACCGTTTTAACAGTGGAGAGTTTCTCTGAGTGGGGCTTCAGGTGAGATCTCACACAGTCTCACCTGCAGCTCAGCCCACTTTGTCCTGACGTTTTCTGAGGAAGAAAGCTTCCCTTTAGTTTGCCAGCATGAATAATGGAAGGACAATATATCTAGTTATAAGAACCAAAAATTGAAGTAGAAAGACTTTTGTTCTGTGGTTGCAATAATACTGCTATTACTGCACATCTCTATATTTTAAGATACCGAGGCCTTTCTCCAGGGTGTGTTGTAAAACCGCCCAAAGATATTGCAGGAATAGTTGTCTACTGCTGATTCTTAATTGCTAAGGGTAAACGCTTCTCTTCAGGAAAGGACTTTAAACCAAAACATTTTTATTTCCTCCAGGCATCTCACTACACCTAAGAGCCAGTCACAGTCTGGGAATGTTCTTTTTTTGGAAACAAGATTTAACACCATCTTTGGGCTACATATCTGAAGAATTTTCCTCTTCTACTAAAAAGTACCTGTGCTTCCCTTCCTTAATTTAACTTGCTCTCTCCAGCTGAGACTGCTACTCCTGTTCAGTCATTTGGCAACTGGAACTGGTTCTAGTAAGGACAGGGTTTCTCTTGTTTTGTTTTATTTTTGTTTCATTTTGATTCTGTCAGACTTGGGAGCAGCATATGGGTAAAAAAGTGCTTTCTGTAATTTGTCAAGAGTCAGGGGATGTAATTTGGCCAGTAACCAGACATCTTCATCTCTTGTGTTAAAAGACAAAAGTGTCTTTTAGATAAATAGCATTAAAAAGAAAAGGAGAGGTGGGAGGGGGCAATAATTTAATTCTTACTACATGAATGCTTATTCTTCTTTGAGATGCAAAATACATTTCCAGAAAACCAAATTCAAGTCCTGGGTTTTGCAGACTGTCTGGCCATTATGTGGGAGCCCCTGTATCTATAAAGGGAGTGTTTCCTCTGCAAATTGATGTTTACAGATTCAAAATGATACTTAAACTGACCCTGTGAACAACTTGCAGAGACTTCCAGTTTTGTAAATTCTTCTTCGAGTTATGACTGTATGCTTTCCCCTGATTATTTAAATGCTTTATCGTGGAAGGCAGTAATAGCACTGCAGTTGACTATGTAAAATAATAAAATAACAAGAAAGGCTAAGACAATCTGCCCAGTCTGGAAATAAAAGTTATTCTAAACAGCAGTGATCATTTCAATTTTCCTTTTTTTGGTAACCTTCTATGTATTTACTGTAAGTCTTATGGGAATGGCTGCAGATTTCAGGTGTGCAAGTACTATTTACAGAAAGTCATGCAGGGTTTCCTAATTGTGTTTTTTCTCCACAAAAAGCCCTATAATAGGAACCATGCTGTGTCCTTGCTCCTCATGGTAAACAAGTGTTTTGCTTTTCAGGCTAGAGATAAGCTGAGGAATGTCTCATATCCCACAACATATCAAATCCATTATTTTCTTTTATAGTTTTGTTTATTCTTGTTGATGTTGCTTTTGCTTTCCCACCTACCTTTCAATATTTTGTCCTTACCTGGTTTCATAAGCTGACTTTACATCATAATCACCAATACTCACCTCTCCCACTTCAGCAATGTTTGTGCTTTTGCTACGCAGAGTTATTTTTTATTCCTTTGCTGCTCTTAGAAGTTCACTTCTTATTTAGTCTTGCAGTCCATCCACTATCTTTCCTATCCACTAACTTTCAGAAGTTTTCATTCCCTTATCAACTTCTACTGCTACCCTATTTCCTCTTTCTTCACTTCATCACTAGATTTATTGGGGGGTTTTTTGTAGTTTGTTTTTTGGTTGGGTTTTTTTTTTTTTGAGTTCTCTTACTACTTGTTACGGATCCTTGTCCATGTACTCTGACCTTTTGCCCATCCTTGCACTAAACTCTGTTTTCTGCAGCTCTGATTTGCTTAAATTTTACATCTGCTGAGTACGTCATCTGCCTTTTACTGAACCTTCATCTCTGAGTTTCTTTTGGCCATATTTTCTGCATTTGGTACATCAAATTAACACTTTGAATTAATAGAAGTTGTGTAAGGGATTTGAGTTGGGGCTGCTTTGTTGTTGTTGTTGATGGGGTTTGGTGTGTGGTTTTGGGTGGTTTGGGGTTGTTGGTTTTTTTTTCTTTCCTTCACCAGGCTTTCACCAGGCAGGGGGAGTCAGGACAGGAAACGAGAGAATTATCTTGAAGGGAGACAGAGAGAGACTCCTTGAACCCTGGAGCTTTGCCTGAGCAGCAGATGTAGGTTTATCTGCGGCGCTGAACTACCTGCTGTTTGTTTTTCCTGCTCTGCTCAACAAACCTGCACTTTGTGCTTATTTTCTGTAAATAAACAAGATTACACCAAATAATATACCTGACTTCTATAGGCTGTTTTTCATCTTAGCAGGAACAACTTTGCCAGGCCATATTGGCTAACTACTTCAGCAAAGTGGGTAATAGTATGAATTTGTAGTGCAAATTTAAAGGACGTGTCAAAGCTGGTTTGAAAGATAGAGTACAGTAGATGATGCCTGTAAATCAGTGCTCTACAGTCACATGGCTATAAAAACTAACCTGTCTCCAGTTGGCTATTTAATAGTTCTCAACAATATAGTATTTATTTTTTAAAAAAAAAATTGTGTAGAGCCCCTCTTGAGATCTGGCTTCTTATCCTAAAAAAGTTATAAATGGGGAGAAGAATGCTGTTCATGTGTATCATTAAAAGGGCAATTTTTAAACCAACATATGAAAAAATTATTCACAGGGCTTTGAAGTAGTGTGGCTAAAAGTGGTGTTGCCTAAAAGTACTGTCACATTTGTCTTGTATCCGTCACGTGTTTAACAAATTCATACGTCGTCACGCAGAATTTTAATAGGAAAACAGTTAAATGCAAACTCATTAGTATTGTGCAAGTGGATATGCATTTTGACAAGCAAAATCCTGTTCTTGTATTTGCAGGAGGCAAGTTACTTTACCTTGTCCTTAAGCAGTAAGCATGGTACAGTCTGAATAACAGTGACCAACCTGACTTTAGAAGGTGCTAATGTCTTCTCCTGTTGACACCAGTCAGGTGACGCGTGTGGTTACTGTTTTGTCACAACAAGTATTGGCTGAAAATTAGAATATTTATTTAGAAGTTCATGCCTTTTGAACAAAAAAAAAAAATCCAGTTTAATGGAAGTGTTGCATTTCAAGGAATCAAAAGAGTTTTGTTCTCTTAAGAAATGCAGTACTTTTGGAAAGATATTGTGAACAGACCGATACCTAAGACCGAATGGCTCAACTCTATCAAAATTTTAGTTTCATTTTTCTCAAACATAATTTCATCACAAAATGATGCGTTCTCATACAATGATAATGATCTCCAAAACAACTGTATTTTCCAGTAAAACAAAAATGTTGTGGCAGTCTGACAATTTAAAGTCTTCTGTAAGCAATCCATTTAGTTGCAGACACTCCCATAGAGACCTCTCCCTTCCACTCCATTTCTGTCCAGTCCCTTTGAATTGTGACTAATTGCCAATTATGTCAAGTAATTATTTACCTGTTCCCATTAGCAACAAATGGTGGTCCTTGCAATTGCTCTACACAAGTGAGTTGTCCAGCTCCAATCTCGCTATATTTTAGTATCTATAGCTATGAATGTAGATAGGCAAAAATGCCAGCTTTGTGATTTATTGCAGGGGCAAGTGAGGAACGATGAAAGGGAAACACTGAGTGCAAAGGCAACAGGACTTTTCAGATCATTAGTACTAAATGGCAGCTTTGTCTGAATGAGGATGAAAAAGAGGGAACAAATGTTTCGGGAACTGGTCTTTTATTATAAGCAGAAATAACAAAACTCTTATGATAAGTAGATAATCTTTTCCCCTGCTGACTATTCTTTGTTGTGTTTTAAAAAAAAAAAAACCAAACAAAAACAACCCCCAAAAAGTTATACGCAACCTTACACCTCGTCTTATTTTAAGCATGGAAATAATTCCTTTTCTTTAAAACCACAGATTTTCTATGCTTCTGCAATACTATGCTAGACGTTCCTGCTGGAAGCAATTAGCAAAAACTGAAGAAGTTGCTTGATTCTGACAAGAGATAAATGAGTTGCCATCTACACATCTCATTAAAAATCTAATCTGAAAAGCCACTGTTGAAAGTATTTTGCTACCTTTTCTTAATTTGCTGTAGCCTTATTCTCTGGTAAGGAAACCTCCCATGACAAGGCACTAAAAATTCATCCTTGAAGTTTGCTCTCTTTTTTGCAGGAGATGTTCCGAGCTCATTGTTTCCCCGGTGAGCTGCTTGCTCTGTGGCATTTGACTGGAGCACCTCAGCTTTCTGCCCCATGGCCTGGGAAGGCCAGTGGCTTTTTAGGATCTCGGTTGGTTTGAAGATGGCACGTAAAGCAAGACTGTCATAGCTGTGTTGGTTAGTTGCTGATATTTGGACTAATAAAATCCATTTCGTAACAGTGAGCAACACCCACAAGTGGCTGATAAATGCTGCTTCCCAATGCCTCACAGGTGGCTCATGTCCCTGACAGAATACGTAAAGACCAAATATCTTCAGATATTGGAAATTTTGCTCTTAGTGCTTATTTATTTTCAAGTTTTTTCCCTTTTCAGAGTCACTTTCTACTGGGGCCAGATCACATATTTTCATAGCTTGTGGGAAGAGTTAAGTCATGCTACTTTTAGCCTACTATTGAGAGTTACAATTTTAAAGTCACAAATTTGGAACTTTCCATGTAGCCATATTAAGGACATAACTGGTTAAAACCTGTTCATTTCTACATAGCAAACAATTATGGGTTAATAACAGATTAACGTGGCGCTGAACAACTTCCTTGAAAACAGAATATCTTAAGACACACTACTGTGCCTGTAAGTGTCAGGTGAAAGTTATTTTTATATTTGTGAAAATTTTTGCCCTATAGAAGCGGATTTAATCAGCCAGGATGGATTAAGCAGCTGTTTACTGGGAAAATAAAACACAGAACTGAAATATTGTTGAAGTCAAGAAGGATGCTCTTTGTATCATGGGATGAGTTGTAAGGAACCCTCAAAAACAGTCTGTACTCACAAACGCAAAACACTTCAATGAATTCACTTTATTGTTGAAAGTGCTTTTTGTTGTTGGGTTTGGTTTTTTTTGTTCACTCCCTCCAGAATTTCCTCTTGCCTGAAAATTCTGAGGGGAGTGTTTAAGCTGAGGAGGAATGAAAGGTGGTTTTGAGATGCCCACATCTCTTGCAGACCAAGAGCACCAGCCAGCTTCAGGTGTTGCTCCATGGTACCAGCTGTTGTCCTCAGCAGCGCCGCTGGAACAACCCCTTCACCCTCACACAGTTTAGGGTGCCAGTCTCCTCTTGCCTGCTGGGGATTTTGTTTTCCAGACTTACCTTCCTATTCCTGATGATCTTCTGCAGGCTTCTCAGATGCTGATGGCAGCGCATGCCCCACTGCGAGGAAGAGACACCACGGATCCTTGCTTTCTTGGTTCGTAGGTTCCCCAGGGATGATGACAATGTGGAGATATGGAGTGAGAGATGTCTCTGATGACAAATGTCTGGGTGAGGAGAGACAGTAAATTTTATGGTTTCTGCATAGGTAAGGTATCTGTGCTTCTACTTTGTTACAAAATTTATTTTAGCTGTAGCTTGGGCTCACTCTAAAAGTTGCTTTTTCTAAGCACAAGGTAGGTTTTAGTATTTTTTTAAATATTACTTGACTATTGTGTATTGCCATTAAAACAAATATCAATTGTTTAAAAAATCAAATACACAATTTTCACTGCTTCTTGACGAGTTGTTCTGAGTCACTGAGCAAATTACCAATTCTTTTCCTTATGCTGCAGCTTCAGATTCTACCATATTCCATGGCCTATTTCTTGGATTAAATATATGACCTAAAATGGTGAGAAAATGATACATCTCTCAGGAAATCTCAAGATTTGCTGTACACCTATCCAGAATCAGAACAATTTTTCTTCCTTACCGATGACAACTCTCATCAATCTTTTGCAGATAGACAAATGAAAATCTAAGTTGTGATTCATGCATAATATTATAGCCACAGGTTACTGGTAAAAAAATGTTGAAGTTCAGCTAACTTTGGGACTCCTTCACTAATAGAAGCTTTCTCTCTGCTGCACCTGGAGATGCTGGCAAGCCCAAAAGCTAAGGTCTAGTGTTTGGGCTTGTTTCTCTTACTGCTTTGGAAAAGAGAGTGCCAAAGACTATCCATAGGCTGTTGTGGTGACAAATACTGTCAATCAAGCCAAGATATTTATGCAGAAACAGTCTCTGTCTCTCTCAGTGGTTTTTGCCCCCTCTCTCTTTTCCACCTGCCCTCCAGCTGTGGCTGCTGTGTCCTGGGGCCCGTTTGCATTTGGTGGCAATTCTTGCAGAGCCTCTGTGATCCCTGCTCCCTGGTTCTGCAAAGTTTTCTCTGCCTTGTTATTTATTTGCCCAGTCATCTGAAATCCTAGTGAGTAAAAGATGGTGGAATAATGCTTCATTTGGAAAGAAACTGTTCATGTTCCTGCTTTGCACACTGTTACCGAAATATCATCTATTTTAATAACAACACAAGTAATTCCAGTAGATATTCCTGTAGCTAAAATGCCTGCGGTAATAGACCTAATATACTATTTATTGCCCTTTAACTTAGTACTTGTACTTGAATGACAATAGTCCCACTGCGAAGCAATTGGTATAAGTTGGCCTACTGTGCTATTATGTTTTAATGTCCCTTACCACACACTTTTATACTCCAGCAAACATTTTCATTGTGATACAAAATGTAGGTGATATCAGATTTCTCTCTGCTTTATAGTTTAAAAAACCAAATAAAAAAACCACAACTAGATTTGGTGTTAAAAAAAGATATCTATAGTGCATATATATATATTTAATATATATTTATATTTTTATATTTATAGATGTGTAAAATGAGCTTGATTCTATTCTCTCTACTGAAGTCAATGAAGCCAGTTAGGTTAAGTGACAGAATTAAGCTATGTATGACACAGTGTGGGTATGTGTATTTGCTCTCTGTGAGCTGCAAAATATCCTAGTGGGGCTAATATAAAATACTACAAACTATGATATAATTTGGAACAATGATTTCCTGGGTGAAGAAGAAAAGCCATTATGTGATTAAAATAGCTGGAATCAAGCTTGTTGCCCAGAGAAGTAGCTTATATTTTCCAAAAATGTGATTAATCAGAGAATAATTTATGTGCTATGTATCTGTGTGCTAACAGATAGACAAATCTCCTTCCATAGATTGTTTCTAGATCTAATTTTCCATAATCCTTGGTTTTAGGGAAAGGATGTGAAAACCAACAAAATTTAGCATTGCAAAAAATGTCTCTGCCCCGACGTGATGTAAGCACAGAGTAGACGCTCTTGTTGGAAAGTGTCTCTGATGTTAGAGAAGAAGAGTGACTGCCCCTCTGGGACCAGTAGGACCCTTACAGCCTTTGGGTCCTGTGAAGCCTTTCTTAGCACTTGGTACAATGATGTTGCACTGCGTATTTACCTCTTCTATTTTATTACCTTTTCTTTCCTTTCCCTTCTGCAACTAGGAGATGGTACCTTAAAAACTGGTCTCTTGGGGACGTTCCTAGGCTGCCTGGACAGGTGTTTCTATGCAATGACTTAGCTACTTTTAGACACAAAACGTGCTTTTGTTCTCTTTTCCACTTTGCTTGTTGGCAGTGCAACGAAGAAGAGAATCTATTATTTTCCCTTTGAAGTGCATACATATAGGAGTATTTTGGCGAAGGTCATTGTCATCTGAGGAGGGGGAGAGGGGAACTATAGGGCTACCTCCTCTTAATATGTCCAGAAAGGTTATATTTAATTGGTTGACAGACTTTTGGATGTGTAGCAACCCAGGCCAGCAGTAAGATCTGGTGAGTGGCCACTATGCACGTGCAGGTTGGGTGGGAGAGATCGGTGAAGAAAGTCCAACGTGCCATGGTCATTTCCAGTCCGTTGTGCTGTGATCTCAGACTACACACACATGCAGTAGCTGAAAACCATCCAGGATAAGTCAGATGACTGTGCCTGTCTGTGTTCCCCTGAGGGGTTTACCCAGCTAGGGAACTTCACAGTTAAACTCCTGTCAAAAGAGGCGATTAAGTTTTATCAAAGGTCACCAGGGAGAGCAGGAGAAGGATCTGTGTAGGAAACGCAAGGCACAGTCAAGAGCAGTATTTAAGTAGTGGCAGATGCTAAGCACAAAAACATTGCACATGCGCTGTCTTTTAGGTTTGGATTTATGAATAAGCATGAGAGATTTTGAACTACAACCACTGTGGGAGAAAGTTGTTAGATATGTTTCTAGGGAGAAAAGAACCTATTTGCTCTGAGACCCAGTTAGGAAAAAAGGTAGCACCGGTGGTTTTGCTGGATGTTTGTCAGAGCTGAGCAAAACCCGGTGGTTTTGCTGGATGTTTGTCAGAGCTGAGCAAAACCACCTTTAAATTTTGTGAAAAAGAAAATATTTGGTAATAAATTCACACCATCGTTCAGAAGAACTGTTTTATAATTATATATGAATTTCAACTTTCAAACTAGAACAAGTGTCTTCAGGCTTTTTATTCCTCTCTTTGTCCCAGACAGCTGTATTGCTGATATGCTCTTCTACAAACAATAAACAGCGCCCCCAAAAGCCAGCTTGGTACAAAAAGAGATGAGAACAGCAAACCAAAGGCTATTGCAGAGCTGCAGATGGAAAGGCTATGCCTCAAATGATGTAAGATATTCATGCCCAAAAGGTCTGTTTTTATTTTAGGAATTGCAAAGTCAAGTTGTATAATTCTATTAAGTCGTTTTTTTAAAAAAAGCTAAGTCATTTTCTTTACATGTTGTTAAAGCATTAAAGTGTAAGCCTTATATGGGAAACAACAGAATGGGCAAATAAGCATTTAGTATGTTTTTTTTTAACTGTTGGTAAAATTTTAAAATTTGCTGAAGCATAAAATCAGTTGCATCTTTATTATTTTATTTCTTCACGTACACTATGGTGCTAATGTATAATTAAATTACAGTGTGGCTATTGGTTTTTTGCATTCTGGAGTAGTTAAAAAAAGGGTTAGAAACAGACTCCTGTTTGGCAGATGCTGTATCGCTTGCAACTCAAAGTGTCAAACTTACACATCAGGGTCAAATTTTATGCAAAATGATATAATTTGGACTTCTGCTGGAATTGAAAATAAAACAGAATAGAAAATCAGTCCTTTCCCATGGGGGAAAAAAAAAAAAAAAGAAAAAGAAAAGAAGTTGGTAGAAATAATGAGAAAGCTATTTAGTATGTTTTACCTTGGTTATTAACGTTATTAAATAGAAAAAATTCACATGCAACAATCAGAGTAAAGAAACCTGTTTGTTTCCTTGTGATTTGAGTATGTCTAGCAGTTTATTTAGAACCAAACGTGGTAGCGTAGAGTGGAAGGAGCTCCTTGTTCAGACTGATGCTTGGAAGATTTACAAGAAAGCGAGGTTTGTAACCTTTTCTGTAAGTGTCATCGTGCTCTCCTACATTTATTGCCGTTGCCCTAAGAAGTGACAGCCTCATGTGCCCTGCTGTCTACAAGCAAGAACTGGAAAAGCTGTCAGGTAAGGGGAATGCAAACTGTGAAATGCATAATCAACGTCTGATGAGGAAGGTGGGATAATAAGGAAGTTTTCCATAACTATTAAAATCCAAAGCCTAGTCCGTCAGGCCATTGCTCACTGTAAATAACACCTTGCACCAGTGATAGCTCCTCTGAATTGAAGTGAAAAAATTAAGCCTTACTTTCAGTCACATTACAATATATTGAGTCTTCATATGAACCAAAGTAAGCAAAAGTGGACTCCTGACTTTTTTTTTTTTTTGCGACTTAAAGTTTCCAAATTATCAAAAAAAAATTTAATCATTTTAGGTATTTTAGGAGAAATTAACAGGTCGAGTAAATTAAAGCCATCCCTGGAGGGATCCCCAGGTGGGCAAGTAGGAGCAAGAGATGACGCTTAAAGCCATTTATAAGACAAAGATAGTTTAGTTATTGTTTTAATGGGGATTTTATAGAATAAAAGCAAGTGATTTAAAGCCAAATATACTTCTGTCAGAACAAGGGATGGATCTGAATCACTACATGCAAGTGCTTTGGAACCTCCATCCCAAAGTCCCAAAACCTGTGGAGCAACCAGTACCCATCTGGGGAAAATACTGGTAATATAAAGGGCCAAATGTAGATGAATACAATTAATAGATCACTTTGCTCAGAGCTATTCCCAGACTGTGTATGTGAAGAAGATTAATAGACAGGCCTAGATTGTTTCAGGAAGCAATTTCGATGGAGCTTGATTCACCTTGAACAGAAAGACAAAAGATCCAGCGCAGTTCACAGGCTGTGATCCAGATTCTGTTCAGCATGGGAACTTAAAAGAGTAGGAGGTGTGAGGAACAGAGAGGCCTCAAACAGAGAAGGAACAAGTAATGTGACAACTATGACATTTTATTTTCCTGCTAAACTCCTTCAGAAAAACTGTCCATTTAGTTCTTGCAAACAGGGACTCCTGCTGCGTATAGCAGCTCGTCATGCACTCCGAATTTTACAGGAATGAAATAGCACCGGTCAGATTGTCAGGTGTATATTTTCTAGCCATTCAAGTTCTGTCTGCAGGCTGGCTGAAGGTAAAGTTCTGAACTACAAATAGTTCGAAAACATGGGAGAAAGCTTCCAGAAACAGTCTTCCAGAAAAGACATGCTTGGTTTTGGTGCTGTTTGTGCCAGCCCTATCAACACAACTTCTCTTTTTTTTCTTTTCCTTCACTGAGATTTTCTTCTTTTAATTGCTATTTCTAACACTGCTCATAAGAGGAAGCTACATACTTTTATCTTAATTTATCTTGTATTTAATGGACCTGTGAAAACACAAATATTTAAATATATGAGCTCTTTGCAGGTCTCCATTTAAAGTATTTAAAGTTTGGTGAAAAGTACTTAAGGATTTCTAGAGAAAATAACCTTGATTATCCATTACAATGAATAATAGTTCTTTCTCAAAGGCTATCTTTTCTCTTTGATGTAGCGTTTCAGTTATGTGGTTTAAAGGTAAGATGCTAGAAGGGCAGTCCGGTTTACAGAATGAACTATGTCTGTTAAAATCCTGTTTAAAATTTTATGACACTGCAGTTTATTAACATTGAAAGAAATTTAACACCTGTGGTATGGTCCCTATTGTTGCCTTCTTTTATTATCCCGGCCCTCTAATAGGCCACTTTAAACTGAATAAAGTATCATAGAAGAATTAAAGCAGAATTGCTGCTAAGAGTGTCTTAATTAGACTGGTGGCGGTAGATGCTGTCCCTTCCTCACATTAGGTTGATTCATCTCTTAAGTTGGTTTATATGTTATTTAATTAGGGATACCTCATATTTATAGACTTCTGGACTTTGCATTCTCTTTGACTACCAAGTGATAAATTGCACTATCCAAACCGAAAAGTAGAAGAAATGCAGGTCCCACTGCAACTGGGGCTGTCCAGGAAGGCAACGGATGACTTGAGTAGGATGAGAGGAGCAGAGTAATTACTGGAGTTTGCTAAGGAGGGGTAAAGCATATACCATCCTAAGAAAGAACGGAACTTATGAAAGCTATCCATTTGACAGAGGAAAACAGAAAAAGAGGGAAAGATTTTCATGCATCCTAACACATTTGAAACTGATGTCAAACATGCAAGACAAGACAGCTTGTAGAATATCTAATTTGAGATCAAATCATAACAGAAATCAGGGGCCCCAACCTGAGAAAAGAATTTTCGGAAAGACTTTTTTTGTACAGTAAAAAAAAAAATCTTCAAAAATGCAGATTTGGCAAGCTAAGGAAGGCAACCGAGCCAGGGCCATATGTTTTGAGGGTAGAAAACAAGAAATGTTAATCTTAAATAAATAAATCTTAGAAAATAAATTAATCTTAAAAATAAATAAATCTTAAAACTACTATGAGAAATGAAACAAGATCAAAGACTCAAAGGACAAGTCTAAATAAAGCTTGATCCATTATTTAGAAGAAGCAGGATGAAAAATTCTGGAGCATATGGGGGGTAAGAAAAAAAATAGAAAAAAAATCAGATTTTAACAGTGTTTAAAAAAACTATGTTTGGAAGAAGCAAACCCTTCTTCTATAAAAGTCAGCAGATAAAGACTGGCTGCATCTAAAACTAACTTAATGATGCCATCTTGGACGATAAATAAAAGGAGAGCTTTTCCTAAATTAATCCAAAGAATTACATGTGAGAACTGGAACATCAGCTTAAATACTAGGGAGATCTTTATAATTTGTAAAGTGAACCCCAGTGCAGCACCTTGTGTGCTAGTAGCAACAAAGGCTTTGGAGAATAGTTAGTTGTGCTAAAATAAGGCAAGTTGGAAGAAGAAAGCAAGAGAATATTTCCTAGTATAAAAGTGTATGAAGAAAGGTAAAAAAACCCAAGCCAGTATCAAAAGTTTGTTTGATGGAACAAGAGTGATATGCTTCTGAACAATTATTTTTGCTATCTAGAAGTATCATCAGTAGAAAATTGTGGCTAAAAGAGATGAAATTTCAAGACTAACTTCTGCGTTTACTAAATGGGACATAGTAAATGTTGTCATGGGTAAAAGAAACAGTTTTCAAAGGAATATGAATGTGAGCATGTTACTTCAGGCCCAGTGCATCCAGGGTCGATGGTGTTATGGAAAGCATTGTAGAAACTGACAGAAGAATACTTTAAAAAGCTGAAAAATCAGATTCCTGTTTGGCATTCCTAAATTTCAGGGCAGAGTCCTTTAAATTTGATCTGCCACCAGCTGAAATGTGGTTTGGCAGAAAACTTAGAGCCAGACAACTTGATTGTTTTTTGTTTTTTTTTTTTAACTTAGAGGTAAGGTTAGTTAGAAGAAGAAAAATTGAAACAAAATGTACTTGGAGAATGGAAGTTATCATGCAGCCTATACATCTGCAAGACAATATACATGATGGACAAACACAAGCAAACAAGACATTAATCTTTAGTGAAGCTGTTCCAATTAGGTTGTTATTGAACATACAGCAGAAATTGGAGACAAATCCTCCTCTTTAGGAATAAGGGGTAAAAGGTGAATTCTGAAAATTTAATTTTAGAAAAAGAGGCAGCTGTGGAGAAGTTCGTAAAAGAAGTCGCAGTATTTTAGTAGTTGAACAGCTGAATAGGGGAAGAATTGCAGAAGTTCCTTCAGAACACCAGAGGAAGGATACAAAAGGACTTTTTGCAACAGACAGTTGCCAAAGGATCCCTGATATAAGAAGCAATTAAAGGCAGCTAATACAGAATTTGTCTTGTATGCAGCTTTGAATGTATCCCTTGAGAAGAAGAAAGGACTAGTGATATTTGAGGCAAGCTCCAACCACACAGCCCAGTGTCACCATATTGATGGCATTCATGGCTGAGCCAACAGAAAGTGAAACAATGGAATTAAAGTTAAAGGGTGCTGGGGAGACCCCATCACTATAAAAGCTTAAGGAGAGGTTACCCAGACATGTATCAGGCATGAGACAGACGTTATAGCCCTACTCTGGCCAAGGGGCTGGCCTAAAGAATTGCCTGAGCTTTCTAACTCACCTGGAGGACCTGTTACAGTAGGAAGGGTCTGCAACTGCATTTGGGATGAGAGACCCTAGTAGGATGCCCAGTTGAAAAATGAAATGCGAAATGAAAATCAGAGTCAGAGTATTTTCTGGGAAATGAGTTTCCAGGTTCTCTGCTGATATGAAGGATCAGCAGATACAAAAACATGGCTTCTCATTCTTTCCACTCACTCTCCTCCCTTTGCACTTCCCTTAGTCCCAATTCAGTAAAGCACATACTGAATTTTAGAAACATTTTGAAATGCCCTTGAAATCCCAGGACAACTGAATGCATGACTCGGTGCTTTCCATAAAAGTAATGGCTGGCAGCGGCAAGTGCATGTTCATATACTTTGATGTATCAGAGTCTTATGTTGTGTCTGTTCCTGCTCCCACAGAGATTTTGCAAAGCTAAGAGTTCATCTGCAGGCCGTTGGCTCGTTTCCAAACAGGACCCTTGTGGGCAACCTGCAGAGCATGGGTCTCTCCGATAAATTCAGGTACACAGGGTCCTACCTGCTCCCAGCAGCCTCCCTCAGCCTCAGGGAGTGCTGGCGCAGGGTTAGCGAAGACTGGAATTTTTGGTGAAATGTGCTGTGGGTGCACTGATTTATTCCTTGCAGTTAGGAGGAGGAAGCAGATCCTTGGGCCTTGCCAACAGAATGCCTGTCTAGGTTAAAAGGGAAGTCAAGCTCAGTCATCCCTTCCAGCGCCTCTCAGGGCAGCACGGGCAGACAGAGCGAGCCAGCGAGATGCCTTTGGGAACCCCTCTGTTTGCTTGGAACAACTTGGGTTGGGCTCTGCAAAAGTACAGAACAAAAGGACGCTCCCTTCCCCAAGGTCTTACATCTGCTGTTCTGTCTACCTCAGGGGGAGGAAAGCAAAACACCAGGGGTTCTGTGGCCACGCCAGGGCTGAGGCTGGGGGCACTGCGGCCATCCAGGACGCAACTAATTTTCTCATTATTAAATTTCTAATTATTAAAATTCTCTCTCTAGGGAGATAATTTTGAAGAGTGTATGCACAGCTTCTTGGGACACAAGTTGAGAAACATCTGGTACGCCAGCCTGAAACTCATCGGCATGACTCTAACTTAGGATCTCCGTCATCTTGGAATATCTTGGAATATTTTTTGGAGAGGAGAGGGTAAGTGGATTGTTCTAATTATGGAAGCCTGTAATACTAATGAGCTGGTAAGGCTTGTCCTCTTCCCTGGATCCCAGGGCTACGGTACTAACCAGTAACTAAGGGAGATAGGCAAGTGATGTGTTATGTACATAAGGCACATACGTGCATGTAAGCCTGAAGATATTTTTTCATAAGCTTTAAACCTGCATATCCTCTGCAGGTGTAAGAGTGACTGGGATCATGCTATTGCTGAAGAATGAGAATGTAGCAGAAGCCTTTTCAAAGCATCAAGGATACTCTGAAAACGTCAGTGTTCATTAAATGTTATCAAGCATTTTATTCAGATGGCACAGTGCAGAAAGGTCCTGCTGTGCCAGGCTCTATATGTGCTCAAAGGAGAGAATTCATACCCTACTAAATCACACTCCAGGGAAGACAGACAAAAGGTGAGTAAGAGGAAGCATTTTATATTCCTGTTTTACAAAAAGGGCATGGAGAGGTAAGTCACTTGTTGGGGGTCATAGAGAAGGAATACAATAACATGAGGTCATGTAAGGACTAATTCAGTACCTTCTGTTATAGCCTCCTTTCTTTATTTAAGACTGCTGCATGACTCTATGATGTAAGACATTAAGACGCATTTTCTAAGGTCTCCATTATGATGTGCTGTCTTTTCCACATGAATAAGACAGTCCTTATTTGAGTCGAGTTTTGTATAGTGTTTGATGCAGTCAATTAAAATGGGCTGCTACTGGCTGCATATGCAGATGACCTAAAACTGAGCTCATCAACGTTGATTTGATCTTCCTCCGCGTTTTGGGAATAAATGCTGTGTGGGAATAGGTCGAGCAAAAGGTACGTAGGATTCAACATTCGATTAGTTGTCATCACTTGTGTGTGCCTGAGTGTGTTGCATTTGGTTGACAGGCTGCAAGCCCAATTAAAAGCAGTAACAAGAAGAGCAAGGTAGGTATTGAGAATTTTCCTTTTTGAGGGTTGTTACTTATGATGCTTTCTAAAGCTGAATTTTGAACAGGAAGATGATGGATAGTGAATCATTTAAAAACAAATCTCGTTTAGGTCTTTAGCTTGTGTAATAGGATCTCATTTAACAGAGCTCCTTGTTAACTCATTAAGGAAATTCAAGACCGGGGGATGAAAATGGCTTTACGTACTGTCAGAAGGCAAGATGATGCATTGAGTTGTCTTGGAAGTGGGTGTATTTATTCCATTGATACTTTCAAAAACATTCTGTGGATTTTATGTCTTCTACTCTTCTCCCTTCATTTCCATCAATCTATAATTAATCTTGGGGACTGTTTGCTGTGCATCATTGTCATTTGGTACTCTGAGCCTGCTTTGGAAGCCTGTCTCTTGCAGACACAATGGAAAGAAATTTTTTTCAGGACACAGTGGGTGCAAGAAATGACTATCAGAAAGACCATTCTTGGGTCTTTTTCTGCGAAGTGCCTCCAACCATAGATTAAAGGCAAGAATGAGAAGGAAAGAGTGCGCCTACACAGTGGAAAAGGGAAGTTGGAACAGGAGATGGGGAAAGCATTTCTTTATAGAAAATAACCTTGTCCTCTTCTATACAATCACATTTGAACATGTGTATGTATAGACAACTTTAAACATGCAACTCTTTCTGAAGTGAAGGATGAAAATGGTTTGGGTTTGATTTTCTGATATATTTTCAGGTAAATTTTGCAGCCAAGGGAAGTTAAAAAATTTATTGGATTTATTGGGTATTGGTCAGAGTGGTTGAATTCTAACACTAGGAAAAAAGCCCCACATTTTCATTAAACGTAACTCAGAAATTTAAGGAATCAGAAAGCTTTGGTACTCATTAAAAAGAAACTTGTCTCTTTCCAAGTTTAGGAGCTAAATGGATGAAGACTTCAAGGTATTCCTACTGTAAAAAGGAATCCGTTAATGAGAACTTATGTCACAACTGTGTTGGACAGCAAGTTGCAAAGACATGACATTTGCTTGGATTTGAAAAAGAAGGAAAAACTTTGATTAAGGAGCATATGAAATACTTATTTATGAGTATTTTTCTAACGCGTTCTGCTTGTAGCAAGTCTGTACTCTGAGGTTCTGCAGTGTGAGCACACATGCACGATGCAAACATCAGCTTTACTGAAATGCTCTGCAGAAGTACTAACCAGGCAGGACGATGTTCTTGCTTGTGCTTCACAAAATCATAGGGAGGAGTTGATGGGTTTGTGTTTTGATTCTTTTTAAGATGAATTTTCGTAGAGTAAAATAGGACTGCCTTGGAGAAAAAAAAATCAACGTACATCCATCTGAAACCAAAACACCGAGTAGCCCAAACTTTCAATCAGACTGCATTCTTTTCCAACACAGATCTTCATTCCCTCGGCGAGGCAGACACCCCTGTTCTCACTCCGCAGGATGGGTACTTTATTCCCCCAGCCATCCTCGTAGCCACATTATGTAGCTCTTCCTTGTGAATTCATGTCTCTTGAGACTTTGTGATTAGAGTTGTGTTTTGAATTCTAGATAGACTCTTAACAGGGTTTTATAGAGAAGCATTAATACCCTCCGTCTTTGCTAGAGCAACTTTGCCTGACAAATATTAGTTGTCTCTTTAATGACTGCATCGGATTGGTGTCTCTTGTTCTTTCAAGCTGACTATCTGCGAGGAGATTTTCTTCCATCTATATTAATTCCAGCTGATTAGCTTCCAGTACATAAGAGGATTTTCTTTGATGGGATTGTGCAGTGTTACAGCTGTTAATACTGCTATATTGTCTCTCATTTCTCACTTCGTTCTCAAAGGTCATTTCATTCTCGCTACATGAAAATCCATTTCTCCTTTCCAGTGGTGTCTTCCAGATCTGCAATATCTACACGTTCTATTAGTAGAGTTACATGTCTTTTCCTTGTGTAAAGGTTATTAAAGGAACGATGAACACAGCCTGTGCTGTGACCTGAGATGTTCTCCTAACATCTTCCCTCTAGCTTGGAAGCTCCTTATTTACCGCAGTGTCAGTCATCTCCCTTTACCTCATAACCTATTTTATAATTGATTTTCTAATTCCCAACTTCTCTATTCTAGCAATTCCCCTTGAATGTCTTTCTATAGTCCAGGCAGATTGGATCTAGCATATTTCCCTCATCGGCAGAAAGCCAGTATCTTCTCAAAGAAAAGTATAATCTGTACCTGGCATGATGTGCCTTTGTTTCTGTTCTCCATCCACATTGCAGAAACAACTATTCCTTTGGACCTGTCAGTCGTTCTTGAATTCTCCTGAAAAGAAATTAGTTTTTATTGGAAATTTCATCTAAGGAAAATCTTCAGGATGTTGTGAAAATAGTTTTGAAATATTCTGAAGGAAAGATGAAAAATGGTTACGCTGCCCCTACTATATTTTAATATTTCTTTAACTAACAACATCCACAGAAACATCACCTTTCAGGCTCTGCAGAAACTGATTCTAGTGCTGTGTAATGATTACAATAAGGGTAAAGATTACAATAAGAGGAAGAACACAAGGTTTTAAAACAACAATCCCCATCATTGGGCAATGAAGTTTGGTGAGGTTTCTATGTTTCATAATATTTTTGGTTTATTTTCAGAGCAATGTGAAGGGACAGGATCATTCTAGTTTCTTAAGAGAGAACAAGGGTTTGATTATTTATAATCATTTCAGACAATGATTTTGAGCAGGAGGGAGGGTTGGCAATGCAGTAAGGGAGCTGAAGGAGTTGCCAATCAAAGACTTTGGAATGAAATGTCCATCACTAGATTTTGCTGCTTTGTAGCAGGTCAGCTTAATTCAATAGTTATGGCCCTAATAGCTGTGTAGACATGTAGAAAATTGTCACTCCAGATTCCTATGTTTTTCTGAAACCTGCCTTAAGATGTTGCATTGCTTTGAAAACATGTATTCAGTAAAACTAGATAAATGATGTTTTGAATGTCATTTCTTAAGGCACTACAGAAGCCTTTTTCTGGGTCTTGAAACAATTTTTATTTTTTTTCCAATAATAAGGCTGTCAAGATGAAACAAAAAACTAAAAACAAAAAACTAAAAACAAAAACAAAACCTGAGGGTAGCCTCTTTCTTCTGTCCAAACACATGTAGTAACAGAAACAAGTACAAAACATTAATACATCTATGCCAAAAGTCATTAGCCATCGGTGGTCAGTGCTTGGAAAAAAAATATACCACCAAACTTCGTGACAACTCCATCCAGAAGTTGTGTAATAGCAATGAGAATACACCAGTAGACATTAAGAGATTAAAAGCTCCCAACTGACATCTACCCTGTCTGTACGGGTTTGAATGTTTTCTTTGTTTGTTTGAACAAGATACACTTTACCTATTTGTTCTTCACAGACCTCAGAAGAAAGTGTCTCTTTTAAACTCTGCTATTGCTAGATTTTGCGCTTCTGTCAGAAAGGGGGCAAGAACAAAGAGTATTCAAAAGATCTCATTTTGCCCTCAGGCAAATTCACTGAGTGTCAAATCAAGTGATTTATTTATTTATTTATAAAGCAATATCAACCTGGTTTTCAAATCACTGAGATTCACATTGGGGTAGGGGGGTGGGGAAAGTTGGAGACTAAGTTACATGCTTGTTCTTATTTTATTTAGCTTGGTTCCCCTGTTAAATGTGACCCTGCGGCAGTTTATGGCCCCCATACGGTAGAGAGTTTGAGTGAAAAATAGATCCATTTGGCTATAGTTTCAGGGAATGTTTTTCTAGACTTTTACACTGCTGAAAGCTTTATTGCTGCTATCAATGGGAGAAGATACAGAATTTCAAATAAATCTGCTCAATATTTACGTGCTGATTGTCTCAGCTTATGCCTATGCTTTCTATGCAATTTTAAACAAAACTGAAATGAGCAACAGAAAAATTGGTCTTAGTTAACTTTTCATAACTGAGTGGTACTTTAGGAGCTCTTTCCGTTAGGGTAGCTATCTGAAAGTTAGATTATTACTTTTTTTCCTCTTCTCTTTTCTTTGGCTGTAAGTGCCCATTTTATTTTTTTCCTAAAATGGGAATCAAGTAGATATGGAGTAAAATTTTTTTGTTTTCTGACTTTTTTTATTGGATTTAAAAGATTTTTCATTTTTTTACATGGCATCAAGCCTAGATCTTTCAAAATGTTTGTGGCAAGAAGGCAAGATATTAATTTGGCGGATGACACACCTTAAATTGAGTAGGCTTACATATAAAACGAACAGGGCTCAAACCTTGGTCTTATTCATCACAAATAATGTGCTAATAGCAAACGGTAACTGTTATTTGCCACTCTTCACCTAATTTTGGCAAGCAACTGCATCCTACAAATGATCAGTTTGGGCCAGAGAAGTTAACTAAAAGCCCCATATTTCCACAGAGAAATTTTTTAAGAAAACTATTTTTCCAATGTTTTTTTTAAAAAAAAATCTTATCCACAAATATCTTATTGCAGATCACGGTCACTATCTATTCATTCACAATATAAGACTCTCTGGGTTTGGAAAACCCTGAAATGTGGATCAAAGGAAGGGCAGAAATGCGAAGTTTTATTATCATTTTCTGGGGGGAGTGAGGGTGGGTGGGTGTGGTTTTTACGTTATAATGTGAAACGTTTGGGAAACCACCTCAGTATTTCACTGAACTAGAATAACCCCGCCCTTTTGATGTTTTCAATTCATTCAGCTAAGGTAGATCCAAATATGAAATCCAGCGTTCACCCATAACATTTTAATAAAGGATCATACAGGATCGTGAGTTCATAAAATCGTAACTACTTTATGGTACTGTTAATGCAGTTTCTTCTGGAACTTGCACAATGTATTGATGTTCTGTAGTTAGTAGGCCATTCTAGCAGAATTCTATGGATAGTGACATAAGTCATCGTGGAATGGCAAACCAGTATTTCTTATAGGGGAAAGCTCAACCTTTGGCTCTGGTCTGCTTATCCAGAAAGGAAAAGGAGCATTGCATGCCGTTACTTGTGTCAGACCTGCAGCTCCTGTGAAAGAGAAGTCCCCCGTGAAGACCGTTTGCCTTCTGATTGAAACCTCACCTGATTGAAACCACACATGCTGATGTCCTACACCAGGAGGGGACGAGCTCCCCCAAGGAGTGCAGCCCATAGGCGAAGCTTCCATAGGCAATGCTGTGCAAACCGTTGTAAGGCAGCAGAGAGAGCAGGGGTGGTGGAAGTCAGCAGGGAATCCCTTACTCCTTGTTGGCAGTATATACTGAGCTGCCGTTGATGGGTAGTGCCCCACAGAAGATGCCCATGCAGCATGATGGAGCACACACTGGCCTCCAAGCATCCTGGTGCCCTGCAGAGAGAAGCATAACTCAAAGTCACTACCGCTCCTTCTTCTTCCTTCCCTGGGCTTTTTCTTTGTAGGAACTGCTGGAAACCTGCAGTTTTCTTCTTCCTGGCAGCCGCTAGGTGCAGGAGAATGCAGAATAGGCAGGAATTCCCATTACTCCAGGAGCTCACTACACTTCCAGGAGTCAGACTGACTTCGGTTTCTCAAGGTTAAACTATCATGAGAAGTAACTGCAGTACAACCCCCTTGCTCCTTTGTCACTGTGCCTCGTGGTGACCTGAAGAGATCTTTTGAGCAGATGAGAGGGGAGCTTCAGAGACAAGTCTAGTCCTTAGGCAACCGTAAAGTGAATTCTGTAGCTTGACTACTGCAGAATCTGCTGCAAACAAAAAACCAGGGCCAGACTTTTTGACAGACCAAATTTGCCCAGATGGAGTACTCTACTAACATCTCTACAACCTCTTCCCTACTCTTCACTCCTCCAGGGGCATTGATGGTGTGCCCGTGGTAGCCCGCACTTTGCTGTGCCAAGCCCGTTCTCTGGGGCATTGGTTTCAAGTTGTTCATTGTTCCATAGAAAATGCGTATCGGCAGGCTCCAGGGTGCCTGGCTAAATCCAAGGTGAAGGCTGCAATCTGGACTCTTACCATTTCTCAAACCGATCCCAGCTGCTTCTGTGCCCTTCCTGCCCGTATGAGGCTTCAGGTAGAGCTGCTTCTTATGCTCATGTGTTAGAATGGGACTTTTCCAGGGTTCTGCACCCAACAATCTAAATTCTTGACAAGGGTTGTTTCGCGGGAAAATAACTGCCACTTTTCAGTGCTGTGCGGTGAGGGGCAAAGATATTCCACACAGCGCTTCTGAACTGATTTAGGCTCTGTTTTCAAAAGTCTGCAAAGGAGCAAACTTCGTCCTTGTTAGGGGTTCTGGGAGCAACGAAGCCCAAAATTAGCGAAATATATATAACCAAGTTGGGGGAAGAAAAATAAACTTAGGAAAGAAAGCCAGCTAGGACAATCTACATCTTCTCATACTTGTCTGGAACGCACATGCAATAGCTTTGTGGGACAAGCTCAGAAAAATCAATACTCCAAATGAAATATCATTGGAATCCTCTTCTCATTTCAGCTGTGGTCTCAGTGAGGAGCTGTAATGTATCCATGAATAATGTTTAGCTTCAATCTCTTTTACAGCCGTTCCAAACAGATGAGCAATTTTTGAAAAGCAACTGTTGAAGATGCACTTTCGCCTCTTCATCAAAAACATATAAAAATGAAATATATTGCAGTATTTATTGCAATGTATTACAAACCTTCATGGTGATCCAATACAGATGCTTCTTTTTCTCTGTGGCACCGACCTTCAAAAGTGATGATGTGAAAAGCCCTAGATTTTATGACAGCTTAACTCAGAATACATTACAGCTTCTATATTAATATGTATTTGAAACTGCTGTAAACTTTGAATATGAAAAGAAACGCTGTACCTTGTACACCACTATAAAGTTTAAATATGAAGAGAAAGATATTCATGGAAGTCTAAGCGGGATTTAACAATATTTGTGTGAAATGAAGTTTCCTTTTTATCTTTCCCTACCACACAAATAGTTCTTTCCAGGTGTTCCATGAATTTTGCGTGTCCTTTCAGTTCAGCGTAGCAGCGATTTTAATAGTACGTGAGTCTGATTAATACCTTCTGCAAAGAAGTCAATTTGATGCTCTGTGTGTAACACAATGCCATGAGAGGACATAAGATTATGTTTGTCAAACCTGGTTCCTTTCCCCAATGGGATTCTGACATCTGGGCTATGAAACAAAGACCAGATCCAACAAAAGTACTTTGTTGCTTAACACTCAGGAGAAGTGGGATTTAAGTTTCCCACTCCAAAAGCAAACAATCCACACCACTTTCATTTAACTCATCAAATGTCTGACCATTTTCCTGACCTCTCAGACAAGAGCACATATACAACTTATTACACATTAAATGGAAGTTACCTCCTCCCAGCTGAGACATAACAACAACTCCTTTTCTATTACAATGTAAGATAAACCCTGAAAAGTTTTCCTGTGAACTTCATTAGTCTGCAGAATAGAAGGCCATGCCACCTTCAGCTATTCTCTGTTAAGGAGACAGTCATTTCCAGCTGAATAAGACAGTGACCTCTTACGTTGAGCTAACTTCATCACGAGCAGTCACCTATTTTTAGCAGTAGTTACTTAGGTTCCTAATGTTCTGTTTTGTATGTGTCCAGACCTAGCAGACTCTTGGCTGGACTAAGCTGAGCTCAGCACCCTGGTGTCTTCTTAAGTCTGTCTTGTGTGTACAACCCTAAAACATTGACTGAAATCATACTAAATTTGGCATCCTATCCTGGAGAGTGTGGAGCTCGGTAGGCTTGAAAAAACCCCACATCTAGAATTGTAGCTTTTATATTTGAGAGAAGGAAGGTCTTGTTCGTAATCCCTTTGTGTCACGTGTTCATGCAAAAAAATCTCCTGGGAAAGAGAAGGTAGATCGTGGTTTGTTCAGAGCCTAGTCATTTGGCACGTTCGGATACCGATAGCAGTTCAGGCTCAGTAGTGTTCCTGTAGTGAAAGGTTGTCGTTCCTCCAGTGCTGCCTCTCCATGGCTAGATCTACAGCCACAGGATAAGTCATGGTTGGGTCTGTGGTAAGAAGTGCACCAATGGCACCAGCTTTGCCATTCAGCAGAAAACACCTTGTTCTTTCTCAGCCTCCTGAAAGCCCCGGTGCCTTGTCCCCTCTAGCAACGTGTGCCATTCCCAACATATGCCAGCTTTTTGGGAGCACTGTGACTACCCCAGTAGGCTTGAGGCTGAGCTGAGATGCTGCTGCCACCACTCACCATGAGCCTTGCTGGGTTCATGACCAGCAGCCTCGCCTCAGGGTCGGTCTGCCAGCCTCAAGGTGGAAGAAGCATTCATGCTGGATCTTGAATACCCAGATGGATATTGCAAGCTATATTCCAAAGTATTTAAGAAAATAATTTATCAACACTTTTTTGTTTTAATGCCAGCGAGAAGTTTTGCCTGATGCACGAAGGAGCAGGAAAAGGCTAAATCCATACCATCTACTGCAGAGAAAATCTCTAAAAGCTGATTAAAACACGTCTTTAGAGGAGTTTGTAGTTTATAGCACAGTGAGGAAAGCCTTGCTGTACAGTCTGAAAAAATGTTGGAGTATCATGGCCCAAGATTTAGGCAAACGAAAATGAAAGAGGATGGCACCTGTCGAGCGGCTGCTGGTGTGGGAATTCCTGGGGAAATTGTTTAAGGGAGAAAGGGCTGAAACTGCAGGAGGAGTCATGTATTTTCTAGACCTGGAACAACAATGTGTTCATTAACCTTTGGCAGTCAAACCGTAAACAGTAAAACCGTAAGTAGGGGGCAGGCACCCTGTCACTGTGCCTGAGGCAGCCAAGTGGGTGATGGAGTACAGGCTACGCCGTTCTCCAGAGGGAAACAAGGCCTGGGAACATTTCTCTTCCTGCAAGCATGGCATTTAGCCAAAGGCTGGGGAGTCTTGATCCAGATGGAAACTGCCAGGACAGAACAGATCAGAGATGACATGTGAGCCAAGCTCTCCTAAATGACACAGAGGGGAAAAAAAAACAGAAAAGATGATTCAAGATTTTTTTGCAGACCAAAGGGCAGAATCCCTGGAGGAAGCAAACCAAAAAAGCCCAGAAAATGGAGCCAGGAGGACCTTCCCAGAAAGTGCTTATAGGTAAAGCTTCTCAGACTCTCACAGAAAAGGGGATAGGAAAGGTGACAAATCTGTGTACCCAGGGAGGAAATCATAACAAAAATTATCCCTCGGAGCTGAAGGGTCAATGGGGTGCAGGAGGACAAACAGCAAAGAGCTTGTGGGAAGAGCACAGGATTGAGGGGTGGAAAGTTGGGAGTAAACAGCCTCATCTCAGAGGAGCTTCGGGCCAAGGGGGCTTACAGAGGGTTTGCAGCCACTCAGAAAACTCCTGAGTGGCCTGAAATGAGTTCTGCAGGAAGGACCTGCTTACGGGCATGCAAGGCACAAGTTCCTAATGGCATTGGTATCGCTAGCTTTCTCAAGGCAAGCTTTCCTGTGTTTAAACACAGAATCACACGGAATCACAGAATGATATGGGGTTGGAAGGGACCTCTGGAGATCATCTAGTCCAACCCCCTGCCAAAGCAGGGCCACC
>JAOXJK010000012.1:57107605-57122467 GCA_025774025.1 Xenus cinereus | reverse complement strand
GGCTAACTCATGTCAATTGGGCCTCACATAAGTTTTCCAGGGAGTCGTGCCCAAGATCCTGCAACCATTCCCCAACAGCTCGGCTTGGTCCCTTTGTGCTTTTAGGGGGCTGCAACACAGATCTGATCAACAGCTGCTGGTTGGACCTGCAGCTGGACTTTTCTCCACCTAATGCACCCAAAGACAGGAGGATGTCCATGATCCTAACACGCTCCTCTGAAAGAGCTGTGAGTAGGATGGTGATTTTTCTCTTCCGTAGCCTTTAACTTTCTAACAACCTTGCCTTTGCCTAAAATAGGTGTTTTTTCCCAAAATCCCACATGATTCTACCACCCATCCCAGAGGCTCTGCAAGGAGATGCAGTAGCTTTCACGTTGCATCCTTCTCCAGGGCTTGAGGGAAAAGGATTTCTTTATCATCCTGCCCCACGGGCTGCTCTGCCAGCCCGGTTGTTTGACCGGTGACCGGATTGGATCCTGGCTGAGGTCATGCTATTCCTACCTGATTACGCCCTGCCATTTTCTGCCTAGGTAAATAATCCCACACCAGCTTCAGGAAGGGCAGTCCCAGACTGAACTAAATATTTCTACAAGCAAATAATGTTCTAGTATTTTTGGAATGAGACTTAAAAAAAAAAAAGTATATATACATATATATGAAATTTGCAGTTCCTCAGGACCTAAACCACCCCTTCCATCTCTCTTCTGCTGCTGTGCCAGGCTGGATGTTATCCTGATCTTTAGCAGCACTGAACTAAGTCGTTTCCCATCAAATATATGTGTTGGGAAGGCTGTTCTCATGCCTTTGGCTTCTTGCTGAAGAAACAAAGTGCAGCTGGTCTCAGCCGTACCGACTGGTTCCTTCACATTTTTAGGGCTTTTCATATGGAAAGGAGCTAGAAGATAATTTTCTCAGATCTGCCCTAAAGGGAGAGCTGGTAGCAATGACTGCTCGTGGCTCTGATCCAAAGAACGGTATAATCCTGCTTGTCCCACATCCAAGAGGAGCTCCGAGGTGGTACCCTTCAAGGTACCTGATCTTCTCCATGAGTTGGGGGGCTCCTGGCCAAATAGCTCCTTGGATAAGGCCAAATTGGTTGACGTAGCTCAGCCTCAAAGCTAATGGTGCAGTCACCCTTCACCCTATGGGTGGAGAAAGCCCTCTCTAATTATAGTTTGTGAATAATAAGAGCAAGATTTGGGCCAAGGTGAAGGAGTCAACTCCTGATAGCTTCCCTGGGTGGCTGGGGGTGCCAGGAGCACTTATCTGGACGTGGTTCAGCCAGCAGATTTAGCTAATGTCGCCGTTGTTACCTCTTCCCATTATTTATCATCTTCTTGCCATTGCATGTGTTTCATCTTAACTGGTAAATCCTTGGGGCAAGGGCTAAAAGTACCCGGCTTTCATTTGAAGGTTTAGTGAGAAGGAGCCTTGGTTGTAAATGCAACCAGGGATGTCACCATCAGGATTTCTCTAATGAAAGCCTCAGCCTATGGGCCACGGACAAATATCTCCCTGTGGCCAAAAATCACTGTGTAGGTGTGCTGCCCTTCTTCAAGTGAAGAAACAAATTGCCCAGAGAGGTGGTAGATGCCCCATCCCTGAGGACATCCAAGGTCAGGTTGGATGGGGGTCTGAGCAGCCTGATCTAGTTGAAGGTGTCCCTGCTCATGACAGGGGAGTTGGACTAGATGGTCTTTAAAGATTCCTTCTGACTCTACCCCTTCTATGATTTATTCTATGAGTCTATAAACGAGGGTGGCCGTTGAGGGACCTCACCATGCACTGTGGGGTGGGAATGGTCCCAGCGAGACCATTGTGCTTCTTGAGAACCAGGAACTGCCCATCCCCAAGCTGGGCTGAGCTGTGTTTTACCCGATAAGTTGTTGGTGTTTGCATAAGGTGGGTGTTATGGGAACGCACCAGGTGCCATTCAAGCATCCCGTCCTGCAAGCTGGGAAGGCTTGGTGGGGTCCCCGCTTCCTCTCCAGACCTTTGACTGGAGAATGGAAAGCCCATCATTGCACAAGTATTTAAAAGAAAACCCAACTATGAAGGCTTTCCCTAAATAAATTCTGCAAAACTTTATTTATTTTTTTTTTTCCTGGCAAATTTACGCTTCTGACAGACAGAAATTTCTCACTGCGGAGAAATTTGCGGGGTTTCATCTTCTGAGAAAGTTTCAGAGCGCTTACTCGAGAGGGGGATTTTTGCAGAATTAATTCAAGCGGATACGCTCAGGCGACCCAGTGACAGAAGAAGCTTTCAACACGGGCTGAGGCGCTTCTCATTTCCTTGAAATGTTAGCTGGGGAATTTGGGTTGCTGCCATCAGCTGCTGCCGCTCAAAGAAAGCTCCCAGCGTAACCTCGTATCAGTAAAACATAACAAAAATCTCTGCTGTGCCCTAGTCCTGTGTTGGCACCCCTTGTTCTGAGCCTGGGAGGTAGGACTTTGGGGAGAATCAAATATATCAGCCCTGTGAATGATATGGGGTTGGAAGGGACCTCTGGAGATCATCTAGTCCAACCCCCTGCCAAAGCAGGTCCACGCAGAGCAGGTTGCACAGGAACGTGTCCAGGTGGGTTTGAATGTCTCCAGAGATGGAGACTCTACCACCTCTCTGGGCAGCCTCTGCCAGGGCTCTGCCATCCTCAAAGTAAAAAAGTTCCTCCTCATGTTGAGATGGAACTTCCCATGTTCAAGTTTGTGCCTGTTCCCTCTTGTCCTGTCCCTGGGCACCACTGAAAAAAGACTGGCCCCATCCGGGGGCGGGGGGAGTCTGATCTTCATCCCAAGGAGCAGGCATCAGAAAATCTGCTGACAGGGCCCTGAGGGTACTAATAAACCTTAATTGCCCTACCAGGCTTCACATGGGACCTACACTCACACCTGCCCATGGCCAATGTGGCTTCTATTTAAGTCAGACCTAGGGGCTCAGTTCTTTTCTGAGCTCTGCTTATGGCTAGGTCTATCTTCTGCTGCTCTGGCTTCACTGCCTTCATTTTATGGATATACGCTGGGTTGTATTGTAGATAGCCTTGTTTCCAGGCCTGATTGAGGTCTGACTCTCAGTAGCTGGCTTTGCTAGTGTAGTCAAGTGTACCACTAGTAGTTGCAAGTGGTCCCTATGTGCCACAGAGGTACCTCCTCCTATGGAAGGAGAGGAAGCCATGCTGGTCTGAAGACAGAAGGTACAAGTTGGGCCCATGCAGCTGTGCTGGGCCTCCAAGGACAAATGCTGCAACTTTGCACTTGAAGATGTAGCTGGCCTCCATGTTTTCTAGAATGTGCTGCAGGAGAGCAGACTGCAGATCTTTGGACAAAAGGCATGCCACCCAAGGGTAAGTGCATGTAAGGGTGGGAGAGATTACTTTTATATTAGCCTTGGTGACTGTGTGATAGAAAACCTGGTTATTTTAAAAACAAAATGCTTTCACCCTAAGTTTTATATAGAGGCTTAAAGTCTGAGAGTGCTGAGAGAAGCCAAGAGACTTACAGTTGCTCTTTAAATTGAATAGTGCCATATAATCCCAATAAACAGGGATGTAATAGTAGAGTTAGTCTTTCAGAAAATGCACAGTATTCAAAAATTTGGTAGTCGCAGTCAGTTCGGTGCGGTTCAAGAGCTGCCACCCCTCCAGCTGCTCTATCTCTGGGAAGGTGGGAGGCAAGATTGAGCAGCAGGACTCCGATTGTAATGGGGAAGGTCTACACCCCTTGGTGGTGTGACTCCAGCTTATGCAGGGCTGGAACTGCGTGACACCTGAAAAGAACAGCAGCCTGGAGTCGTGTGTGGTTTTCTGCAGGTGTGTTTGCCGGTTGGCTTGTTATGCCTGCTCTCACAAGCCTGTCTGGTTGAGCAGCCGGTGACGCTGCATCACGCTCCTGGATTTCCCTCTCGTGTGGTTAAAGGCAGGAGAAGGGGGAAGGTTTTTCTGGAAGCGTTCCTCCCCTGGGAGTTCAGCTGCTGCACCTCCAGCTGCCTGGGTGTTTGCTCCCTCAGCCTGCTCTCCCATGCAGAGCCCTCCTGGTATTAACTCTACGCATCCCTCTTTACTCTCTTGGCGACGTGAGCATCCTCAGCTCACCCGAGCAGCCGCAGCAGCCTCCACCTCACCGAGCAATAAGAAGGCAACTTTCAGTGCTGCTCTGTGATTGCTACTGAAAACAGTTCAGGGTTATTTCCCCGACTTTCCTTGCCTACATCACTGAGGGGAAAAATAGACCAAATAATGCAAGGTAGAAGATTTGATGAACTCCCATTAAATATGCAGGATTTCTGTTGTAATTAAATATTAGACTATGATGAATGTGTAATGATGACTGGTAATTTGCCAGGTCAGAATGCAGCTTTGTTGTCACATGCATTTTTGTTCTTAAATTTAAATACACGTGGTGTGTCTTGTCATGTTCCACCACCGGGTCGGGACTAATTGACCCTAGGGAATAGTACTGGGCACGTGAAGTTGAAGGGTATTGTCATGCTTACAGACTGATCCAAATAGTAGCACCTTTCACTGCAGTTTATACTCAATGCATTCCATATTTCCTTTTTTCTTGTCTTCTCCTTGAGGGTTTTGGTAATTCTGCTTCATCCAATTCTGTGTTTCTAAGGTGAGGCAAGCAGCTGCAAATCTGCTGCTCTTGGTGCTCATCTGTCCTTGCCCCTGTCTCCAGGGGACCCATTAAGAGCTAATAAATTTTTCCTGACAACCCAGGATGTCTGTCTGGAAGCAGGGTCTTGCTGGGCACAGCCACTGTCCTCCCTCTCCCTTGGAACTCTCCTCCTTGGGCAGGCAGGCTATCAACTGCAGAGCCCTGCTGTCTTGTTCCCATTGACAGGACCCCACCTCGGACCCAGTTCTTTTCCATTTAACGTCTCCAACTCTGACAGTAGTCTTTTAAAATACTCTGACAGTGCTTTATTGGGGGTAGTGGGTTTTAGGGAAAAATTTTGACTAGTGTAGCACGTGTCTGTATGATCTTGTTTCACTAAATCTGCTGAAGGGTTTCTTTCCAGTCTCTAGGTTTGAATGCTTCAGGAATGTACAACCTGAAGAACAAGCTCCAGGTGACAATATCCTAAAATGTGGCATAACTTGATGCACTTTCAGAGATTACTCTTGTGTCTTGGGTCTATCTGTAATGTTCAGGTAATCTCTGTAAGAATGCCCATAATCCTTTAGCCCCATATTCCAAAAGAATCCTATTGAGCATAATGAAAAATTCACAAAGAGCACAGCAGGAAAATATTAAGCAAGGCAGCATTCAGTCTGAATTATTATAAATTTTGGTTAATCTCACTTATGCACTACTTGCCCTTCTTGCTTGAATCTTTCACATTTGTAAACATTGCCTTTGTAGATTTTAGTCAGTTTTAATTGAAAGCCAAAGACAGTAAAGTAGGTTTCATACATTTTTAAAGATGTTCCTTAAAGAAATTGATTTTGCTTAATGACCTTTTTGTATTTCTTATGATAATGTAGCAAATATGAATCTCTGGTTTAGAAAAAGCCATTGTATGGGGTGGACTGAAGGAGTAGTATGTCACCAAAATGACCCATTTCCAGAAATCACTCGGCAATTTGTCAGAATGAGAGATTTAACTAACTGAGGCCCAATTTTAAAATAACTATGTAAATGGAATAATTTCAATCTCTTTTGAGGACAGGTAAAGCAAACTTCCGAGCATGCTACAAGGATCTGATGTCCTCCCAGCCACCTAAAATAAATTGCCTTTAGTCTCAATGGTAAAATCATGTAAATCAGCATGGTTTGTACAGCAATCAATCAACAGTTCCTTATTGCCTGGTGAAGTGGTGTGTTTCTGCCACTGATGCATGGCTGATTGGCAAAAGCCAGGCTTTAAAGCAAGGGGGACGATTGGGATCTGCTGAGACAACTCTTACCTATTTTGACTCTGAAAATAAGTTAAAATGCTTTTTAGGGCTATGTGTCCTTGTTCTCCTGTGCTATCCAGCTGTCATTGGAAAAAGGGAAGCTTTTTCCTGATCTTTGGACTGACCTAGACTTTCCTGCATTGATGTCTTCCCCTTTCCTGCTGGTAGGAGACATAGGGGACTGTTCTCAGGTGCTATGTATTTGAAAGACAGTAACAAGGATTGACTATGCTGAACACTAGTCCAAAGTGAGATTTTTCTCAGAACAGGCCAAGTTTGGGGCTATTCAGAGAGCAAGAAATACTAGATACAAGATTGGAGACCTTGGAACATGTGAATTAACAGCTGCAGGTGTGCATCAGGTGAAAGACATCAGATATTAGATGGGTATTTGGGTAAGGAGAAAATCAGCTTTCATGTCAACTAAAGCACGCAGAAGTATTTTTCTTACAAGTAAAGCAAATAAATATAGGTTGATGATAAATTTGCAGCCTGTAAAACATCGTACTTCATAAAACTTCATTCATTCTTACCTGAGCATTAAACTATGCAGCAAAACCACGAATTTGTACATGTGGGCCACAGCGTAGCACGCTCCAAAGAGATGATTAGGTGTCAGTGATCCCCAAACCCATTATCATCACATGGTTGATTGCCATCAGGGCTGGCTTCAAGATCTGACAATGGACTCGCGTTTCCATGCGTTGATCTTTGATGCTTGTACGAAATGTCTTTACATAAAATGGAAGCTTCAGGGTATGGCAGGCTTCATGCTGAGATGTGCACATTGCTTTTTCTACTGATTAAGGCATTTTGCTTGAGGTTTTTTCAGCTCTTAAAAGGAGGGGAAAAAAAAACCCAAACCAGTTCTTTAAAGGAGGAAAAAAACCAAACCAACAAGCATAAAATGTTGCCTCTTTCTCGTGGGGAGCAGAATGAACCAAAAATAGCAGGCAAGACAGTGAATGATAGCCTTTTTCAGCTGCTGTTCTCTCATGTGGTTGCACTGTGAAGTGATAGAAGAGACACTTGTCCTGAGACCTTGGACTTGTGTTAGACTGTGTGATGAACAACTTCTCAGCTAAACACAGAGCGAGAGAGGCTTAGGGATTTGAATTTGAAATAGTAATTTGAGTGGTTTTCCCTAGGCACTGGGTCTAGCTGGGGTGGAGTTCATCTGGTGCTGTGTTTCAGATTTCTGACCACAACAATGCTGATCATGCTGTTCTTGGGTATTGCTGAACAGTGTTTGCACAGCGTCAAGGCCTTCTCGCTCTGCCCCCCTCGCCCCCCAGCAGAGAGATTGGGAATGGGCAAGAGGGTGGGAGGGGACCCACCCAGGACCCAAACTAACCAAAGAACTACTCCATGCAGTATAATGTCATGCTCAGGAATAAAATGGAGAGGAGGGGAGCTCAGGGAGGTTGGCTGTCCTTTGCTTGGGAACTGGGTGGGCATCAGTTTGCCCATGGGAGTGAGTGCCTTTGCATTATTTTTTCTGTCGTCTTTTACTTCTCCTTTGCTTTATTAAACCATTTTTTATCTCGACCCATGAATTTTCTTTTTCTTTTTTCTTCCCATGTTCCACAGAAGGTGGAGGTGGTGCAGTGCTTAACAGCCTACTAGGGTTAACACTAAACACCTTACCTTGTTTCCTATGTCTCTTTGACTTTTTTCATAAACATGTTTTCTCTTTGTTTTTAAATTGTTTTTAAAGTAATATTTTAGCCTAGTTTAAGGTTGGGGATTATTATAAAATACCTGCCTAGTAAGACACTCATCTATATATCTGTGACAATTTCAAACAGAGATAACACTTCAGGCCTGCAAGCCCAATACCTTTCTCCAGATTACCCAAAGACTATGCAGCAAAATTCTGCTGTATTGCGTAGGCTGACGTAGGAACTGGAAATTTTAGGGGTCAATAATGGAGAAGCATCTTCTGGAGACTTCTATTACTCAGGTCATGTGGAAAGGAGGAAGACTCAGCTCCTGGATCAGCTTGGAACTGTGTTGGATTTTTGCTTAATCTAGAATAGAGTAGCTGACAATGATTAGCAAGTTGCCAGCAAGTTGCCTTTCATAAGTATTTACTGGACTTTCCTAATCTACCATAAACTAGCCTCAGTTTTTCTGTGATACCTTAAGGGACAGCAGATTTTGAAAGGGGCCGTGCTTTCTCTAAGTATAAAACAATAGTGTGTTATAAACCTCTGCATAACCGTATCTTTACTCTGAATAAGATCTTTGAGTCGTCCAGTGCTCTCAGTGTCAACGTATTAGGGCCAGGACTCTCCTGTAAGAGTGACAAATGCTGTGTGGCTTATGTGCAGTAACCCCTACGGGAGCCTACGCAAAGGTCATCTATCTAGCATGAAGCCATGCAGAACTTACAAACTTCCCAGGAGTACAGGAATTGTTTGCTTCTGTCAAAAGTCCTATAAAACTTCTTTTTTCTGCTAGGATTATAAAATGTGTTGAAGTCCTGTGGAGGATGGGGCTCTGCCGCAGGTTCTAGGCATGGCAGATCTGAATAGAGACCCTCTTCCCATTAGTCCTTTTCTCGCCTTTCTGTTGGTCTACATCCCAAATCACTGCTTCCATTTTGGGGCCTGTGAACTGTAGCATCTTGGTTTAAAAAAAAAAAAAAAAAAAAAACAAAAAAAGCAAAGAAAAATGGGTCAGCTGTTCAGAAATTTCACTGTAATCTTATGAAGTATTCAAAGGCATTAGTCTGAGTTGCCATGTAACAAAAAACATTTTGTAGTCAACTCTGAGCAATGGCACTACACATAATAAGAGAACTCTATAGTCATAAAGTTGATATGCTATTTTGTACTGTCCCCTGCAGAAACAGTTAAGACAAACGCTAGAGCTTGCTACTAGTAAAACATAAGTACATCTTGTAGGTTCCAGAGTCCATATCTAGGGAGTAGAAAGCCTTTGAAAAGTGAGTTTCAGAAGCCAGGGACAGCCTGAGTAACTTTAACAGTTAACTAGCTACATTTAAGCCCACACTCTTATTAAACAGTAAAGGAAAGCGGTTTTGGATGTCTGTTCTTATTTATGCCTTGTGTTCATAAATTTGTAATGGAAATAGAGGAGATCAGCCATTATATTGCTGCATGATGACACTCGCCAAAATAAATAGTGAGACGTTAGCAATTAGTATGTTAAAACAGTTATTGGAGAAACAATTAGATATAAAGTATGATATGGCAGATCCCTGGTTCTGGAATGTTTTGCTTAATTACTTGTCTCAAGAGTATTGAACACTTTGGTGCTATTTCTGAGGGGAAAAAAAAATCTGACCAACAGGATTTATACAGCAAGATTTAACTAAAACTTGCTTTATTGGTGTATGTACATATGTCTCATGTAGATTTGTTTTTGAATGGTGTGGGTGAATAGCAGAAAGGACTGCACCTAATTATTCCATGTTAAAGGAAATCCTTATAGCTCAAGAAAAAAGTACTTCCTGAAAGTACAGAATAGGCTCATTTTTAGTATGAAAAGTAGAAAGCTCAAATTCTAGTGTGTTAGAAAATAATTTTTGTATGTGTAAAATACATCATTTCTATAGGGGAGCAAAAAAGAAAGGGGTAGAGCCCGATGCTGTTTGAATCAGTTATAGCTGGCATGGTTTGCTTTATTTTTTCTTTGAGGTGTTTGCAATATGCTTTAGTCATGTTGAGGTATTGCAGTTTTGACCTCTTTCGATTTCTTAATTCATCGTAGCATCTTATTTAAAGCCCAGATTCCACAGGGTAACAAGATTAGTCTTCTGCGCTACAAGAGTGAGCTGAGAATGATTGAAGACAATCCTAGGATAGTTTGAAAGTGCTTTCTTGTTGTCTCTTGGACAGCATTGCAAGTTGGAAGTATTTCTCCAGAAGAGTAGAGCTACAATAACATGACATTCCGTCAGAGTTAGTGCAGGTATCTCTACAGAGTGCAGCACTGTGCTGTGTTGACAGATTTATTCACAGCTTTGAACACACTTCATCCGAACTTGTTGATGCCTCTTTTTATGTTCCTGTGCAAACTAATCTTTAATGCTCAAAGGAGCAGGAGGCAAAAATGCCTGCATTTGTGGCCAGGCTATTCCTGGAAGCAGATGCAGATAACAGCCTTAGCGTGGTGTGAGTAACACGGCTGTGCTGCGTGGTTTTGGTACCTGCAGTGGCAGTGTGACCTGTGTGTGCACATAATTCATCAGGCACCTGCTATGACCTGCAACATGTAGGATGCCCTCTATACCACTGGCTGTTGCTATACCCAAAGCCTCCTTGATTGAGATTAGGGGTCTACAGGTTGTACGAGAGGCTGCATCACACCCTACGTTGTTTCCAGAGCAGAGGGAGCTTCACAAAGGGAACTTAACATACTCTCCTTTTCTTCAAAGTTATTTTGGTTGATCCTGGATCAGCGCAGCTGGGTCTAAGCCTGGCTCTTTTTTTTTGCCAGCTTCTTGGTACAAACAGCCTTTGTGTTGTGAAAACTCTTGAACAGTCATCCATCACGGTCTTACAGCAGCTTGTTGGGCAGGTGGTGGACAAAACATAGCAGTTCATCTTTTCTTATCTTGCTAGACCTAGTTCTCCTAGCCCCCTTGCTGGGGTGCACTGTGGTAAATGAGATTTGTACCCATGTCGCTCTTATGTAATTAGAAGCCAAATTTTTAGGACCTTTGGCTGATGCACGTTGCAGTGAGGCTAGCGTGCCTTCTGTCTGAAAAGCTCCAGCAGAATGGGCTTGTATAGAATTTCCTGACAGGCATAATTACGTATAATGTCATTTGTGCTGTTTACAGAACATAGCATGGGGTGGTAGTTACTGCTTTTGAGAAGTGTGCAATCTTTTCTGAAGTCATTTTTAAATATGATTGATGTGGAAATTGGCATTTTCTGGCTTTGTAGCTAGACTTCCTATCCCTATGAGTCCTTTATCTGTTTGCATTTTAAAAATACGTATTTTTAGACAGTAATAGGAAAGGATGGGGAAGTGAAAATAAATAGAAACAAGTTTGTTTCCAAGAATAACAGTGAACCCATGGAATTTTTTTTCTTTATATCTGAATCATTGTGTGTTTATGTGCTACTTTCTCTGGCTAGTTCCATGTAGCAGAGGGGAGTTCTAAGATTGCAGCATCTTCAGCTTCCCCTGTCACACCACTGATGGCCTGATCACCCTCGCGTGAATGTTTTGCTATCAGTCTTCTCTTGTCTGTATTAACTTTTGTCTTCCTCTCTGTGCTCAGAAAAGGCATTGGATAAGATATATATTGAAGTACATAGAAGTCTTCTAGTGAAGATCTAGGGCCTGTAAGGGTTTTCCACGTGGCCAGATCTGTGAGCCTGCTGTTTATGTTAAGTCTGTGAGATGAAATCAGAATGTTTTCATACGAATCTTAGAGGACTTACACTGACAAATTTCCTTGCTATTCCAATAAACCTGTACATTCTCCAGAGCAAAACCATGTTCTTCAGCAGGATCCAATACTTCACAAAAACTCCCATTCCAAAACCCATCCATATTTCATTCATCTAACTAATTCCAGGCATTTTATCCAGTATGATATCCAGCATAGCATTTGGCTAAAACAATCTAAACACACTTGGAAACTTCTGAAATAAGATTCAAAATGAGATCATATGAAAGAAGAATCATAAAAATTATTAAGTCTAGGTTGGAGGGCATCTACAGAGACTGTGCAGTACCACCCTCTCTTAAAAACAGTGTCTTGGATTATTTATTCCAGAGGCCCATCAAGCTGTGTCCTAAGTGTTTTCGGTGAGGGAGATTCCACTTCTCTGGGCAGCCTGTTCCCAGGTGTAACAGTGTGCACTGAAGACTTTTCTTCAGAACTGCCTCCAAGCCAAATTGTAATACTGGGTAATCTGTGAGTAAACTGATTTTACCTGCTTTTTCTCATAAATTTCATTGGTTTACATTGCCATATATGAGATACAAAATCGCCAAAGTACATGTTGTAGATGTTATAGCCAAGATAATTTGTGTTGAAGAGAGGACAAGGGATGCTGGCTGTCCAGTCTCAACTCATTACTGTGGTTCTTGACTGATATAAAACTATTTTTTAAAATAAGCTTTCCTATTTTTAAGGGGCATCAGTTGCTATAGGACAGTCCTTTGCTTAAGGATCTTGCTTGCCTGGGTCTTCATGAATCCTGGACAAGGACGAGTAACCTTGCCTGATTTTATCTTTGCCCTTGTCTAGTAAGAATATATCTGTTCCTGATGGACTAGCAGAAAAAGGAAAGACATATGAGATACTGCAAAATAGTTGTTGTCCTCCTATGATGCAGGATCTTCTGATGATGACACATATCTGCTGTAGTCTTATCAAGGTACAGGTCTTCTGGTCTTTAACATTAACTAACATTCCTCAATCTTACTCCTGAACACAGTGTCTTGGGAATGGTGTTCTCTTTATCAAAACAGGCTATTCTTTTAACTCTTGTCATACTGTTTCTTCTGGTGCTTGTAAACACACGTGCACTGCCATTCATATTTCATTTGTACAGATCTGAATATTTCCATCACAAATCTCTACAATACAAACTTGTCCCAAGAATGCAAATATGCCATGCGCATATTACACACCCATTTTTCTTTGACTTATACATGTACACATCAATAATAATGTTCATCAGCAGTTAAGACAGCAGTTCTAATGATTTACTGCCACTCCTGCTCATTTGGAACTGTCCACAAGCCTCTGGAAAAATTATTCAAAAATCCTTGTTTCTTTTAGAGGAAATCAATTAAACATGACTTGAGGGAAAAGTCTAATCCATCCATACCTGCAATTAATATTCCGTTTGGAGAAGACACTTCCTTTCCACTAAGCTATTTCTAACATAAGAAGCTATGGTAGAATTAGTCATGTTAAGATGTTTTTATTTATCTTCCTTATTCCCATAGTGCTATGGAACTGCTGCTGTTTCTGTCACTTTGACATATAACTCCTTTCAAAATTTGCTGAAGCATAGTAATTATTTCTAGCTCCTCTTCTGACAATTGATTAGAACAGGTTCTGAGGATAAAACAATGTTTTTCATTAGTTTGAACATTCATTTGAATCCATAATGCTTGAAAATAGGAAGTACTTCTTGCTGTTATTAAACAAAGTAACCCTTCAAAGTCATCAAAAATCTCATTGGCTCAAAGTGAAGAAATTATCAAAGTGTAGGAGGCAGGTCACTGCTTGCCTTCTTGGAGAACAGACTAAGAAAGAGGACTATATTTTTATGGCTCTCCTCAAAAAAAAAAAAGTACTAAGTGGCCTTTCACCACAGCTAAATAAAAGATAATAAAATCTTTTCTGTCACACTGAGAAACAGAACTTGTTTATTATTTTCTTTTTATAGAAAATGTTATTAGCAAGCCAGTTACATTAATCTACTGCAGTATAACACTGAATAAAATCTTTTTTTTTTTTAACTGCTTCATAGAAAGAACCATAATCTCATGAGAAATATTGTTCTCACCATGACCAATCTTCCACAGAAGCCAGTGGGTGTCTGTTTGTTGAATAAGTACTTTAATACATAGGTTGGGGCATTCTGAATTGAAGTGTGAAGACACTTCAGATCTAACACTAGTTAGCAGACTGGATGGCTTTAGATACCTTCATTGGTGAGGAAGGAAACTAAAGGCGTGAATGCTACTCTAATAAATCACTGTATGTCACATCTGTTAACTACCTTGTGCAAATTCCAGCTCTAAAATACCTGCTTACACAGCTCGATCAGCTTTCTATACATGCTGAAGCATTTCCCCTTGCTTTTGCTGTTTATGATACAGCTCAGAATCCTTGTCCTTGTACAAGTGTCAAATCTGTGTTGCTGAGACACTGAACTGCTTGCTCCCCTTTTTCAAGAAAAGGGCGTCAGTGGACTTCGGATTTTTCTGTGTCTTGCCTAAAGAAATCCTCAGGCTGCTTCTTTAACTTAGTTAATTAATGTAGGGGTAAGGAAAGACAGCAGTTTTCTGGGCTGGTGTCCTGGGTTGAGAGACACAAGACTAACTTTTCTTCTAATACTGGGGAAAATTGCACTTCTAGAAGACTCCAGTGTCTGAATTTGTGAAAATATTTACTTTATAGCCAGCCAGGCTCTGTGGGATTTGAGGTCTTAGTGTTTTCGAGCCCTGCCAGGTGCAGGGACAAGGAGGAGCAAGGCCTGGGCATTTGACCCAGGCTAGCCAACAGGATTATTTCATACCATGAACGTCACATTCAATATAAATTAGAAAACTTTGCTGCGTAGCTCTCTCTCCCTTGATGGCGGCGGTCCAGACAACTCCTTTCCCCGGTGTCGTACCCCTGAGGCCTTCCTTTCCTCCCAAAGCCATTGCGCTCGCAGTGTCTGACATTTGCTGTCCACTGCTGGGCATGCACAGCTGCCTGCTGATATAATTGGCTCAGTATAATTCTTGTGTATCTTATATTTGTATCAGGATTAATACTGGTTCTTTAGTATTATTGTTAATTACTTACTCTTATTTTATTAATTCTATTTATGTTTCAGCCCTTGTGTTTCTTTGTGTTCCCCAATTCCCCTTTCCAGGTGGAGAGGGGGTCATAGGGTGATAGAATAATTGTCTAAATGAAAATAAATTGTTATGGGTTTTCTCAAACCATAACACCTCTACATGCTTAGAGATGACATCCAGAATGAGCTGTTCCATCACCTTTCCACGGGTGGAGGTGAGGCTGACTGGCCTGTAGTTTCCTGGGTCCTCCTTCTTGCTCTTTTTGAGGACTGCAGTGACATTGGCTTTCCTCCAATCCTCAGGCACCTCTCCTGTTCTCCATGACCTTTCAAAGATGATGGAGAGTGGCTTTGCAATAACATCTGCCAGCTCCCTCTGCACTTGTGGGTACATCTCATTAGGGCCCATGGATTTGTGGGTGTCAGATTTGCCTAAATGATCTC
>JAOXJK010000012.1:57094249-57107505 GCA_025774025.1 Xenus cinereus | reverse complement strand
TGCCCCGGTGCCGGACCCCTGAGGCCTTCCCTTCCTCCTGAAGCCATTGCGCTGGCAGTGTCCGCCATTTGCTGTCCACTGCTGGGAGTGCACAGCTTCCTGCTGAGAGAATTGGCTGAGTATAATTCCTGTATCTTATATTAGTATTGGGATTAATATTGGTTCCTTAGTATAATGGTTAATTATTTAGTCTTAGTCTATTAAATCTATTTATTTCAACCCTTGTGTTTCTTTGTGTTCCCCGAATCCCCTTTCTGGGTGGGGAGGGGTCACCAGGTGATAGAATAATTGTCTAAATGACAATAGACTGTTATGGGTTTTCTCAGACCATAACAGCTGGATGCTTCTGAGCTCATCCCTCGATATGGGTTACAGTTAACTGATTGTGCAGAACCAGCTTCATCTCCTCTTCACGTTAAACTGATGTTACCTCAAAGCCACTTTGCCTTCCTATCTAATAAGGGGAATGACTTAATCTCTGATCCTCTGTTTTTGGAGGAGAATCCTACCAGCCCCTGAAATCTCAGTGTAGGTGGCACTGTTGACCAGAGGGTCAACAGAAATGCAAGAGCTAACTACTCCTGCTGGATCTTAGATTCAAAAAAAACCCAATGTGGAGCTGCTGGCACACCTGAAGCTTCCAGTATAAAACTTTAAAGAGAGCAGCAGTGTCTCCTCCCTCCTTATACTTCTCATCTCCCACCATATTGCCTATAGAGAAAGTTTGAAGTGAGTTTTTTTTTAACCTACTAGGTTACAGGCTTATTTTCCCTGAGTTTTCCCAATACTTCTGTGCCTGAATCAGCTTGTGCAGGGAAGTAAGAGAGGCTTTTTTGCTGAGCAGAGCAATCAGGAGACTTCCTGAAGACTGACATGATAAAGCTGGGGAGGACTGAGTAACCCAGCCTTGTTCTACCCTCATCTCTGCTACAGGCATATTTCATATAAAGTCCACATGAGCTCCCAGGGGCTTCATCAGCAGCTCATTGTCTTCCCTTGCTTAAACCTCATCATAGTTTTTGAGGACCATGACTTTGACCTGAAGTTATGGCTGCTCATGTCCATCTACTGAAGAGGAAACTGAGAGGTCTTACCTTGTTAGCAGAGCTGTAATAAAACTTACCCTGAATACACTACCACAGGACTTTACTGGCTGCTGCTTATTTAAGGCTCACAAGCAGGCCGTCTCAGCTCTCCTGTTATCTGCTCTCCCAGTTGTCTGGAGCCACATGGTATCCTTGTCTACCTTTGCATAATCAAGGTTGTATGGCATTTACTATATTTATTTTGTCAACAAGCGATGGCCAACCTTCACCTCTTCTCTGTACGTCCCGGGTCTCCATGGTATATTCTGTGCCTGTTCAGTCCCTGCGGATAAAACAACTGCAGCAAGCACGGAAGAGGTGAAGCTTCCTCTTATCTAAATTGTTTGCATGCGTTAGTTAAAAGCTACCTGACCTCTGAGGTACCTCACCACTAGTAAACTCTTTTCTTTCACACCTCTTAGTACCTCTTCACTGTTTCCTATTTCTGAGCTAATTTTCTGTCCTAAAGCTATTACTTTAACCTATGTACCATAACTCTCTGCCTTATTCAATTATCTTCAGTGTGGAACCTTATTACTCTTTGAAAATGTAAGTGTATGAAACACTGCAAGTCCCTTGCTACTACTGCAGCGGTATTATCTCTTAAGAATGAAAGTGAGTTAGTTTAAGCAGGACTCTTACGGGTCCTCATTGGGTATTTAGAATCAAATTATTCACATGAAAAGCTTCATAGTATGTCCTTCAAAACATTTGTTCACCTATCCTGCTATCCTTAACTATGCTAACCAGGCTATAATTTGTTTGTCACAATAGGTTTTGTGGCTTTTTTTCATTGGATAGTGGTTATAGGCTTCCTATTTTCCAGTCCTCTGGAGTATGTTCTGTGACTAGAAAACAAAGCTCCATCTTCTTTGTCCTCTGGAAAGTTTGGAGCAAAATAACTGTTTAACAAATCTGCCACCTTCATGCTTGTCTCCAATTCCCTACTATCACTTTTTAGTGGACCAATTTTCTCTTTTATAGTCTGTCAAGTAAGAATATATGTGGAAGAGTCCTTTATTTTAGTTGAACATTGCCTGGCAATTTGAATGTTTGGTTTTCTTATTTTACACCTCTAACTGGAAAGAAACAGGCTGCTGGTTTAGCCTGTTAGCAAGAGTTAGTAACTATTAAACACATCAGGCATTTTATTGCTTGCTACTTGAATGGCAGCTCTTTGTCATTAGAGTGCAGCCTCAATGCCTCAAGAGGAGGACCGCATGCTTCTGCATTTTTGGGATATTCCAATCCACATCTGAAGCTTGTGACAGACCCCTGCTGTAATAAAGTGCTGATGCACATCCCACCCTTCTCAGCAAAATGCTCTGTTCCCCGCGATACTGATAAACACATGATCTCCTGGAGCCTTTTCTCTACCTGTGTTACATATGAAGGGCTTCAGTGAGCTGTGGGTGTGGAGCAGGTAGCATCCTATTTGAATAGTACGGAAGCTTGAAAAAAATAGAGAATACCAGTTACTGCCTGTATCCATCAAGCTAAATAGGGAAATCAATTTATATTTAATAAAGCAATTCCTTCCACTGCTGTGAGAGGCAGTATAGTCCCTTCTTTAGCTGCTTCAGCGCATGTCTAGCTGCAACTCATTTATGGGAAAGTAACAATATTTTTGGGATCAGCATATGTTAAATCCCACTGAATTTACCATGAGGGAAAGCTTATTTCACCTAGGTCATACCTGCATAATTGAACGCTTTCAAAACAGAAAATCAGAAATCTCTCATTCATTTGCAGTTTCCATATAAAATGGAAGATGTTTGCTTAAACTGAATAAGCCTGTAAAAATCAAGCTTATCTTTTTTTTCGTTTGTTTGTTCATTGGTATAGTAGAATAAGGTTATGAAAGAAGCTCACTTTCAAGTTCTTAACAAACATGGGATATATTATTGTGCATTTAATAGAGGGGGCTTTTCCTCTTTAGGATCATACCTTAAAGTTTTTTTCTATCCCATTTCAGCAATTTTAAGGAAGCTATAATGCCTTCCCCAGTCCGAATGGTAAAGGAGTGGGAAAGAGGAACCTGCAATTCATACGGGGAAAAGTGAGCACTAGATCCTCAAGTACAGGAAACTAATTTAGTTTTCACAGTTGCCCTTCTGATATGTTCACAGGTGCTTGTCTTAAAATCCCAAATCCTGCCAAAAAGTCACATATTAAAAATAGGCCTTGGACTACTGCTTGACCAGACCACAGTATAATTCCCTTTGCAAGTAGTAAGTGTTAACAAGATCCAAAGAAGAGCTGATGTTTTTCTGTCAGAATAATATTTGTCAGAGAATGCTCGTTTTCAGTAATATTAAAAACATTCTTAATAGCTTTGTCAAGATGATTAATAACCAAAGCAGGTTTTTTAGGTATGGAAAAGTTGTTTTGTTCTGATTTCTGTAAGAAGTTATAATGCAGTGTAATCATGCTAAATACAAAAATAACCCAACTGATTAATGTATAGCAGGGCAGCGTGCATCCTCGTGAGACTTGCAAGAGGGCTGCCACCCAGAGGGACCTCCAAAGGCTTAGAGGGCTGGGTTGGCTGGACCTTTTAAGTCCTGCAAAAAGAGGTGGGAAGTCCTGATCCTGGCTGGGAGGGAATAACTCTGCATGTACAACAGTACAGATGCCTGTGTGGATGGATCTGGAGAAGTTGCTGCATGCTCTTGCTGCAGTCAGTATTATCCATGCAGGATAGAAGAGATGGAAGACGGGCTCTCCGCTGAGGTGCACAGTGAAAGGAAAATAGTCAGTTATTGCAAAGTACTGCAAGGAAAATCATGAGTTACAAGAAAAAAAACTTTCATAATAGCAGTGGTCAAACACGGGGACAAGTTTCTGGAGATGCTTTGGAGTATTCAGAGCATGGATGGATATGGCCCTGAGCAGCCTCACCCAACTTTGAAGTCAGCCTTACTTTGGGCAGCGTGGAAATAGGTGACCCTTGGAAGTCCTTTCTAATCTAAATTATTCTGTGAAAAATGGTGGTAAATTTGGATATAAGGCTCAATCAGAACTTTGGTACTATGGTTATTTTTTCATGTTCTTCCAAAGTGGGAAGAGATGGTCATAACCTTATGAGTGAAGAAAACTGGTTTTCAAAACTGTTCCCATCCAAATCATAGTGATGATTGAATTTTAAAGTTGTCCCAAATATAAATAAGTTTAAATTTGATACTCCTACCTCTCATTTAGTTCAAGCAAATAGGGTACAGTCATATGCCAGTGATGGTAAATGAAGATCTTCCTCCCATTTCACCCCCTGGTGTGCCAAACAACGAGTATCAATGTGTGTTCTGCAGGTGAACTCCATTTTGTTAACCGTGTTTCCTGGTGCAATGCTCACAGACCACAAGTGGGAGCAACCCCTCTGTGCTGAGCGCTCCGCCAGCACATCGCATTGGTTCCCCTCACATTACAAAACACGTAATCTTTCTAAATCACTTGGCATCTGGAGTTCTACAGGACTGGGCTGGGCCCAAGCAGTGGGTTTGAACAGTGGGTTTTGGAGTATTTTTCTACAGTTTATTCAAAACCAAACTTAATCTTACTCTTGGGTTCATGAAAATCTTAGCATTCATTTTAAATCCTTGTGTATTCATAGAAAAATTAACTGCATATTTGAATTAAGAATCTGCATTTAATGACTTGCATTTTGTTGGTTATGTAATTTAAAAGGCATTACTTTTGGATCCTGCTTGAATGCTTAATACAACTTATATCACTGACAGCACATATTACAATTGGCTATACAGTGTGCTTTAAAAGTGTGCTAGTTCTGCAAGTTAATTTAGAAGGTTGCAGCTAATATTGCAGCATATGTACTTGATTTTAATAGAGAAGGCTAAAAGTATGTACAAGACCAAAATTATTTACTGAAGCAATTTAAGAATACTTTTAATGAAGTACTGATAAGAGGATTCTTCATACTGCTTGGAGAATTCATAAACAGGGAAAAATACTGCAAATGAATCCTTTGGGGCTCTGAGAGATAAGAATATAAGCAAAGGTCAGCTCTGGTTTCTTTTTCCTTTCAGACCAATATTCTGTGTGTGGCTATGGTGGAGGTGCATGTCAGAGGAGCACACCCAGGTGTGATACATTTAGTTGTGTAAGTGGCAAAGGAGAAAGGGCCCCTGATAGTTACTTAAGGAAATCTAAGTGGATTTTAATTCGTTTTACCAAGAAAATGTTCTGTTAGCTGTTACTTATATAACTGATGTGGAAGCCAATGTTAAAAAAAAAAAATTCAAGAAAAGGAACACAACTGGTGTTGAGAGTGCTGATAAATAGTGGAATAAGAAAGGTTATGCCCTTGCAGCTTTAGATTTGATGGAAGTCCTTGCCAAAGATGGTTTCAATGGAGTGCAAGAGAGAGAAGGCAGACTACAGAGAGCCTAACCCGGAATTGGGGGGAGGGATTACAAAGTGTATATTTCATAAAAATGAATGAGATGATACAACAGTGAGAGATGGGCAGAGTCACAGGAGAGACGGTAGGGAGGAACTAGAAATGAGTTATTAAATCACACCTGTGGTGTGATGAGGGTTGGAGGATAAACCAGAAGAGAATGAGATATATTAACAGAGAAAGAAAGGGAAGGAAACAGATAAGAGGCATCTTAAAAACTGGAACAAATAGGAGAGAGAGGTGTTGCGGTTTTGACATGTGAAGAGAGATGAGAAATATTTATTTCAGGAGAAAGGAAAGTGTTATAGGAGAGAAATGGGAAAGGGAGGTAGAAGAGGGTAAATATAAAGATAATTTTGTCAGCTTTCTGTGTAGGGCAGGGAACAAACAGAAAAATGGACCAGAAGTGCCAAAAGGATTCAGCATCAAGGATTCACTCAAGTTGAACAAATTGCAGACATTTGCTCAGGAATATGTCTCTCACAATGAAGTCAGCCAGCCTATTTAGGGGATTTCCTCAAACAATACAGCACACCACGAATAGAGGAAGACGATTTGGTGACCGAGGGTGTCGTCAAAAAACCTGAACTGGTGCTGCTCTTGTCATCAGCAAACACTGAAGCCTGGGGAGATTGAGCAGCTCCCTTCGCAAGAGAAAGAGAGCTGAGAGCAGATGCCAGCTCATCAAGGCAGCTGAGCTGAAGTCAGGAGGGTTAGATTGATTGATTGATTGATGAGCAGGGGGGTGGGAACGTAAAGTGGGGTTTTCTGGACAGTGTTGGAAGGAGGTGGTCAATGAAAGAACTTGGCAGCAGAGGAAACTAACAGATGAACTCTGGAAAATTTGTAAAAGCAACTGCAGTGGAGCTTTTGGGCCACTGAATGACAGAATATAAATTCTTTTCTTAACTATGTGAACCTCCATTTTACCATTTTTCATATTGCCTGTATGTACTACACTGGTAGGGTACACTGGTACAAGAGCTTCACTGCTCTCATCTTTAGAAACTTAATTTACAAACAAAACCAGCTCATAGCAGTTTGTTCTTTTGTCAGTACCAGCTTTCGATTTCAAGTTGCTCTGGCTTAAATACTTCTCTTTCTCTTCTATAAAATAGAATGTCCCTCGTGGATGCTTTTGCTCTCTCTCAAGCACTAATTCAAACGTAAACACAGCTGACCAGAATTGTATGCCCCATAACGTCTTCCTATCGCCTCTTCAAGAGTGCTGGAAACTGCCTCTGGCAGTGTCCGCCGTTTCCACAGCTGCCTCACAATGTTTTATTCTCATCCTGGGATTAAACCAAAAACCCTGGCTGAAGCAGGGCTCCAGACTGAAGGCAGATAAGGAAACAAGGGCACAGATAACCCGAGATGAAAGGCTGATCATCAGGGAGACTGAAGTTCTGTTCCAGAGATGATGCCCCTTACTGCTAGGATGTCCTGATTAACTTGCTGATGAAAGAGCCCTACACCATGAGTCCTGATGCAGAGGCCTCCAAGACTAGCGGAGTGCTTTTTCTAGAAGAGCCTGGACTGTGGTGAATCACATAGACCTTCTAGCTCAAAAGTGAAATATGGCCACAGCCAGTCTGGGCATCTGCTGATGTGTACAGCATCACAGGCAGCCTTGGTCTGCCGGTTGCTTGCACCTGAAGATGTTGCTGAGATCTATGCACCCCTCTCCCCTTAGATACGAGTAGCACAGCCAAAGCCACCTGGGGTGGCTGACATGCAGTCAGATTTCTTATTTGACTGGAGCCTGTTCACTTCCACGATATCAGGATTCATCCTTTGGTTGAGATTTATACGGTACAAAAAAGCTAGCAAAGAAACACAATACTGCATTTCTTGTTCCAGCTCATTTTTTGAATATTCCAAGCAGTTATCAAGAATACATGTATTTTGTTAAAGATCTTACATTCTTCAATTTGTTTAAATTCAGATCACCTTCACTGATTTTTCAACTTATAGAGTTGGTAGCACTATGCATCCCGTGCAGCAGTCTAAAGGCAGCTTTTTGGTCCAGAAGCTCTATTGGCAAAGGAAAAATTGGGGCAGAACTTTTCAGTAATCCAGAGAGCTTGCACCCTTTTATTCCCCTCATGGCACAGATTCATTCCCTCTCAGCTGCAGGTGGAAAAGCAATTGAAATGCTCTGAGCACTGGGGAAGGTAAAAAAAGATGTCCTGGTAAAAATGATGACAGAAGAGCCTGCCCTCAAAGTTTTATGCTAGGACAAGATTTTAGGACTTCAGTTATTGGTATGTGCTGTGTATTCACCAAGCAGATGGGATCAATAAAGCCTTCTAAATATATACCTACCTCACTTTTATAACCGTACTTCTAGATTTAGGAGTTTGTATATACATATGTATATTCAAGTACTAACAGTCTTGAATTTGTTCCTGCTAGCTTGATTAAGGAAAGAAACCCCTCGGACACTGAGAGAAGTGAACTTTTTTAAAACAAAATAAACCCTAGGACCTTTATAAAAGCTTAGGCAGTAACCCCTGACAAAATACTTGCCACGGTCATTCTTTGTGAGTTGCAATAAATCCAGTTCATGAGTTGTAAAAGTATATTTTTCCCCAATCAGCTATTTGTGCCAAGGCTTTTGCAGCATCAGCCCACAAGCAAAATAATTGTGGGCTTCCACAGCTTGGAAGGGGCTGCTCACTTGGGACTCACAGGCAGCCAGGAGCTGGGAAATACAGCCCCGAGAGGCAGGGAACATTAAGAGGACAGGGAAGAACACCAGGGAAGTGAAAAGAGGATTAAATAAAACAAGGTGGGGAACAGAAGAGACAATAGGGTGTGTATGTGAGACTGGGGAGACCAAAAAAAAAAAAAAATCTATAGAGAGGTGAAAAGAGAGCGTTATCACAATTGGGGAATAGACAGTGCTGGTAGAGCAGGTGGGAGAGTACATTTGCCATTCAGTATTGTGGCTTTTTAGTCTAGAGAAGAGAAGACTGAGAGAGGATCTGATCAATGTTTATAAATATTTAAAGGGATGGTGTCAAGAGGATGGGGCCTGTCTTTTTTCAGTGGTGCCCAGTGACAGGACAAGAGGAAAAGGGCACAAACTTGAACGTAAGAAATTCCATCTAAGCATGAGGAGGAACTTCTTCACTTTGAGGGTGGCAGAGCACTGGAACAGGCTGCCCAGGGAGGTGGTGGAGTCTCCTTCTCCAGAGACATTCAAAACCCGCCTGGACACGCTCCTGTGCAACCTGCTCTGGGTGGACCTGCTTTAGCGGGGGTGTTGGACTAGACGATCTCCAGAGGTCCCTTCCAACCCCATACCATTCTGTGATTCTGTGATTTACAACCTGATAATATAAATGCTAATACTAATTCCACTGATTTTTGTGGAATTACTTTTTGCAAGCAAAAGATTCTCAGAAGATAAAACCCTTAAGATATATCTGGTCTCCCAACAAGATGGTTACATTTCTTCTACCATCTCCTCGACCTGGCTGAAGAAGTAGAAAAGTTGTGCGCTTTATATCGAGATAAAGTATACAGAAACTGAATAACTACTCCTGTTGTCCCTTCTTAGATGTTTTATCCTTCTGGAAATAAAAATCATGAACACTGATCTTTACATAAGGTATGTCAATAGTTTTAGCAGAGGGCTTTCATCCTGACATCCTGAAGAGCTGCTTCCTTCAATAAGGCAGCTTCAGGACACCAGAATGTTATACTGTAAACTGCATATTCAAAGTCTTATCAGACAGACTTTCTGTATGAAAGGGCTCCAGCCCCGGTGTTTTGAAATGTAGCAGCAGAAGGTCCTGGAATTCATCTTTCTTGGCAGAACTTAGGTATCAGTTGATATGACCTCAATTTGGCACAGCTTTTTGTTCCATAAAACCTTCAGAAAATTAACATACCACATCTATTTTAATGACATACTGCTGCACAAACATGAAGCTATTCACAGCTGTGGTACCTATGACTATCAAACAAATTATGAGCAACGTAACAAATTAACACAAGCCAAGAAGAGCCACCCATATACTGCTTGACTATTTGCAAGAATCCTTTGTGTAGCAACAAGAAAATGCTAGAGTGAATGTCACAACAACAAAAAATAACATCTTTTGCTCTGGCATGGTTTCATGAAATGGGTTACATCTGCCGTAACAAACAACTCAAGAATAACATTTATATTTGCCTTAACTAGTTAAGGAATCTAGCTATTAGTTAGTTAATCTAGTTAAGGAATCTGGCATACTAGCTGCCTAGTATGACAATAAGAAATAAATAAAACCAACCCAATTCTTTCACAGAGCTGTCAAATTAGGACAGAAGTCCCAGAATCTATCATAGAATGCTTTGCCAATTTTAGTACATGATAGTTAGAAGTACTTATATTCTTGACACTTCTGTATTGGTAAAAGCTCCAATAAAAACGTAACTAATAATTATAACAGAAATTCTTTTGCTGGAAAAGTTGCCACTGATTTGGTGGATCTAATCATCTGTATGAACAAAAAGTACTTTTTCACACCAGTGTAACCACACAGCATTAGAGACAGACTGAAAAAGTTTTTCTAGGGTAAACTTCACCTCTCACATCTCATGTTAGGAACAGACCAGTGCTTATATGTATAAAAAAATGCAGAGGTTTTCATTATTAACTGTGACTGACCACTTCCTGATAAGAACATAGTAACACTGTCTTAAAAAAAAATCCAACACAAAACAGCTAAACCAAAAAACAAGAACAACCCCACCCCTACCCCCTCAATTTCTCAACTATTTATTTTATACTGCTTCACCAAAAAGAAGTTTCATCTTCTTCCACTAGAGATACTTTTCAGTCCACATTCTAGTGACTTTGAAAGCATGTGACTTTTTACCACTGCTGGTCAGCTTCTCCAGACATGGGGAGACAATACCCTCTCTTTAACAACTTCAGAGGACAAAGGAACCACAAGGCTGAATGCTCCAGTAGTAAGAGATCACTGAAATGCAGGCAATTTCATCAAGTGCACAGTGCTTCTTCATTTGAGTCACAGGATTTTTATATCTTGCCTAATCCATGAAGTTCAATGGCAATAGTTAACACTAACAATATCTGATCAATCAGATGAACTTTAAGAGGAAACCATCCTATGGCATTTCACTCCTTTGTGCAAATAACATACTTTGGCAACTAAGGGGTGTGATTTAAAGATTCTGCAAGGAGGAAGAGAAAGAAGTGTGTTTACTTAGCGGCCTCTGCAATTTTGCATGTCATTTGTTTTTCTGCTGAGGTAGCAAGTGCTTGAATAAGCCTTATAATAAGATGAAAGCTTCAAAAGTTTTTGCCTTGCAATAACAACCACATGTTTCCCTTTGAAAGCCTGGAACACGATAAAATAAAAAGCTTAGCTAATTTTTACTAATGCTGTGAGTTTGTCTTTCTGAAATATTTTAATGTTGCCTATTTTTTGAGATACTGTTTGGCAGCCTAGGTTTTAGGAAAGGTACAGTAGGATTAGCTAACCTTTGTTTATTCAAACACCTATACAAGTGCATTTACAGAAGAGCCTATGGCCAAGTATCCACTGGGTAAAGTCTCCACTCACTGATGAAAGTCTCCACTCTCTTAAGACTCAGCAACTGACAAGACACGTAAGGATTTCTCCAACTCAGCTTGTTTGGAACTAGTCCCGCACCTAGACCTACGCAGGGAACTCAGTCCCATACCTGCAGGGCAATTGCCTCTCCAAAACATGTCTCTCAGTGGTTATCCCCCTTAGGTCTTAGGCCTCTGGGTTGAAAATGCCATGCTCTGGTCAGATAGGACTTCTTGTTTACAACAACCCAGAAGCCATACATCCTTGTCAACCCAGTACGAACTATGGCTTATAGTTGTGAGCCATGGCTCAATCAGGAGGTCCACAGTGAAAGACCAAGACTTTCTGCTGGTTCAAAATTGTTTTCAAATCACCTGTTAGTTTTGCCAAGGCTACATTAAACAACTAAGGTAAGAGATGGGAAGCAGTCTGCAGCTGGGGCAGCAGTTTGTATCAACAGAAGAAGCATAGGTGCTTAGAAATCAGGGATTAAAGATGCAGTGAGTTTAGAAGTGAATTTAAAACCACAGAAGCTCTATGCCTAAACTTTCATTTCTTTAAGTAGCAGTTAAAAAAAAAAAATCACTAAAAACCTTACAGGCTCTCCCTGGCACACATTTAATCAACACACTCAGTTCTCCAGGCTCTTACACTCTGCTTCACTGAGCCATCTACATGTATTTTCTAGAAGTCAGTTTGCTTGTCTGTACCAGAGAGGTACAACTACAAAGACAACTTTGCTCCTGTGGGGTAACAGAAATGTCTAGAACATAAAAAACAAAAACATCATTAAGATACTTAACTCCAGAAGCTTCAGGCAGGTTCTAAATCATGACCAAGACACTACATAACATAATGACTCATTAAAACAAGTTCCCATTTCTTTAACAAGTCAGTTCTAATCTTCTAATTAATATCATTAATCAATCACACTGCACTTATTTTCCAACTTGCTAGCATTTTGTAGAATGCAAAATGCATTTGAAGGAGCAAAACAGAATCTTATTTTGGACTTTTCTGAAGCGAGTATTTATGAATATTTGCTCTAACATAATGACGTCACTGTGTACTGTTCTATTGGACATTACTATCCACTCATAGTATCTAGCAATTTGTAGAAGCAAAAAATTACAGGTATAAAAAACTAAAACCCTACAGTTCACTACAGTTGTGTATCACGTTTGACCAACTCTACAGATAAAGTACTGTGTCCGGTTCTGGGTTCCCCAGTATAAAAGATATATATACCGGACAGAATCCAGTGAAGCACCACTGAGATGATGAAGAGACTGAATTATGCCCTATGAGAAAAGCCTGAGAGAGCTGGGACTAATCACCCTGGAGAAGAGAAGGCTCAGGGGGGATCTCAACAATGTACGTAAACACCTGGAGGGAAGGTGCAAAGGGGACAGAGACAGGCTCATTTCAGCAGTGCCCAGTGACAGGACCAGAGGCAATGGGCACAAACTGAAACACAGGGAGTTCCCTCTGAACATCAGGAAACATTTTTTCACTGTGAGGATGACCAAGCCCTGGTACAGGCTGCCCAGAGAGGCTGTGGACTCTGCATCCTTGTCTGTTCCAGGCAACCAGCTGTAGGTGGCCCTGCTTTAGTAGGGTGGTTGGACCAGATGACCTCCAGAGGACCCTTCCAACCACAACCGGTCTGTGGATTTATATAGAAATATAATATACATTTTATATTTTTATATATATATATAAAATAATATAAAGTCTTAATTTACACTGCTTTAACACAGACAAACATATAAGCAAAGTTAGATACCAATACAAACACTAAAACCAAGGATAAATTAATTCATGACTGAATAATATGACTTAAATATAGTGCAACTACTTTGATGACTATAAATTAACCATGGAAGAGCACATTTGCTGATATATTGAAATTTAAAGTAACTAAACACACAAATGCCTTAAAATGGTCATATTGTATAAGCATGGACCAGAGGAGTGCTGGAAAAAAAAGGCTTCCCTTCTCTAGTGAAGTACACAAGGAAATCATACTGTATCACTGATGCTCTGTTGGGGGATTAGGGAAAGCTGCTCCATTCTGAAGCCGAAAATAAGTATGAAGACATTCACTTAGTTGTATTAGCAATGTTAATTCAAAAATGCTGTTTTAACTAATCTCTACTTCCCTGGAAAAGCTGAAATCCT
>JAOXJK010000012.1:57067386-57082198 GCA_025774025.1 Xenus cinereus | reverse complement strand
GGAAGGCTGCTATAAGGTCTCCCCAGAGCCTTCTCTTCTCCAGGCTGAACAACCCCAACTCTCTCAGCCTGTCTTCATAGGAGAGGCACTCCAGCCCTCTGCTCATCTTTGCGGCCCTCCTCTGGACTCCCTCCAACAGGTCCATGTCCTTCTTATGTTGGGGTTTCCAAAGCTGGATGCAGTACTCCGCTCTTGTGAAACCCCACCTGGAGTAGAGGACTAGAATCACCTCCCTCAACCTGCTGGCCACACTGCTTTTGATGCAGCCCAGGATACAATTGGCTTTCTGGTCTGCAAGCACACATTGCCAGGTCACATTGAGCTTCTCATCCACTAACACCCCCAAGTCTTTCTCCTCAGGGTTGCTCTCAATGCATTCTCTGTCCGGCTTCTATTTATGCTTGGGATGGCCCCGACTGATTTGCGGGACCTTGCACTTGGCCTTATTGAACTTCATGAGGTTTGCACAGGCCCACCTCAAGCCTGCCAAGGTCCCTTTGAATGGTATCCTTTCCCTCCAGTGTGTCGACTGCATTATACAGCTTGGTGTCGATGACAAACTTGCTGAAGGTGCACTCTATCCCGACATCCATGTCACCAACGAAGATGTTAAATAGTACCAGTCCCTGTAATGGACCCTGAGGGATGCCACTCATCACTGGTTGCTACTTGGAATTGAGCTGTTGACTGCAATTCTTTGAGTGCAGCCATCCTGACAATTTCTTATCCACCCAAGTGGTCCATCCATCAAATCCAAGTCTCTCCAGTTTAGAGACAAGGAAGTCATGCACGACAATGTCAAATGCTTTGCACAAGGTAGCCTAGAAAAAACTTGGAATATCTTTACTTCTATTATCCAGATCCTTGTTGTGACCATATCAGAAAAGCAACTTGTCTAAGACTCTTTAGACTGTTTGCTGACAACAGATTTCATAAAAACACAAGAAGAGAATGGAGTTACAGGTTGAATTTTGCCATTGTATAGAGAAAAACAAGCCTCGGTTCTAAATAAGTATCAGCTATTTCTCACTGCTAAGCTAAGATTTTGATCTTTCAGCTAAAAAAATACAACATTAAAAAATTTTCTTGAATTTTTAGGCTGTTGAGCAAAAAAATAAGTGATGTTAGAGAACAAAGGGAGAGCAGAACAAGTAGGTGTGTATGCGTACTCTCAGTAGTGGCTCCATCAGTAGCACTTGGCCTGCCTTGGTTGTGGAGGTCAGATTGAATAAACATCTGAAGAAAATAAACCCCCTAAACTCTAAGCAGAAGAGATCCAGATCCCTGGATGAAAAAAAAATACACACCTCACAGGGAATTTAGCCAACGTATTACACTCCAGGGCAGCAAGCTCCCCCAAGTCAGAAATCAAAAATGGTTCTTCTCTGGGGTTTGGAGGGTTTCCTCTAACATCTCTCCGTAAACTAGAAATTATTCAGTGTACAGAAAAAAACAAGCTTACCATATTTTGAAGTATTTTGGGCCCCTCTTCTCCTGTGACAGAAATCAGTGGCATCCTATTACCTTTCATTTATACCTGCCTGCCTAATTAAGAAGCAACTTTCTTTTCAAGATAGGCCAATCATGATGCCATGCCAATGCCTTTCTCTCTTTCTCGTTTTTTTTTTACGACTTTTTTGATAGGGAGATTATTTTTATAGTTTAGTTAGTAGTAATACTAGTTTGAATGAGTGGAGATAAGCCCACATCATTAGGAATTACTGGCTTCGACTCAGATACCATCGTACTGGTTGGCATAGTCATTGTAATCTGAAGATTACCTTCACCTGTATACCTGCTCATTCAAGTCATAGCATCTAGAATAATCACTTATCAAAAACCCTAGAGAACAGATTAGTCTTACCTTCTCCCCACCCCTCATCAAATGGCCACGATAAATCATAATTGGTGCTAATGGACCACCTAAGGTCTTTTTATGTTTTCCTTTTTCCCTTTCCGGCGCTGTTTTTCTTGTCGTCTTCTGTTTGAACTCTGTCAATGCTGAAGAAAAAGAACGTCTCAATCTGAGGAGCCAAAGCTGTGGAGGGGCGTTGAAGCAAGACCGCATCACCTATGAACTGGCAGTGAAGGATGTATTCTGCATACTTAATAGCACCTGCAGATCGCCAGATTGATCGTCTCCTTTGCAGGTGCTGTACAAACATGTTACAAAGGCAGACAGTCCCATCCACACAGAAGATAGAAATGAAAGTTTCTCCTGTCTCCTTCTGCTCACTTTTCTACGCCTTCTCTAATTAGGATTCTACTGTTTGTTGTCTTCCCGCTCTTCTTCTCAGGATCCTTACAATAAAAATGCATACTCTAACTTTGGAAAAAGGACTTCTTGGGGATTTTTAGTGTGTCTTCAATTTTGACTGTGCCTGCATTATGTTTTACTTCACTCTTTGTTTATCGCTGCTCAATCCACTGCACTATGGTGGCTGTTGTTTTAGGCACAGCATATGCCACTATGGCAGCATCCTTTGAACCAAAAAAGAACAAATTGAAATTTCAGTCAAGGGCTTTGACTGGATGAAATAAACTGGGAACCTTTGACAGCTTGGAAAGAAGTTCCTGGGATACCAGTTCATCTATATAGGTCAACAACTGGCTCCCGTAACAAGGATGTTGTATGTTACCGACTGATCTGATCTAGGTAAAATAAAATAATCTTGAAGTATTCTGAATATCAAACTTTGAAGAGTTGACAAAAGAAAAATACTTTAAAAATTGGATGAAAAGGACTTTCTAGAACTATTTCCAGAATATGTTGCCATGCTAGAACTGAAGATAAGTTTTGGAAATGATTCTTACCTGCCCTTAGATAAAGGAGGTTGATTGTGCCTCATAATCTACTGTCCCAAACTGGCTATTGTGACTTTTGAGCAAAGAAAAAGCAGTTACTTGAAGGCAATATCTTTCACCTTTCAAGAGAAAAAGACTCCTTTCTTGATTGTATAGAAATCAAACCTTGAGGAGACGTTCCAGTTAAAAGCCTTACTGGCTTTGGTGCCAACCCCCAAGTAAAGCTTATACTACTACTTTAAACCTTTTAAGGTCAGCTTGAGTCAAGTACTTCAGAATATAATTTGGAGAACAATGTTACTTTGGCAAAGGAATGGACACGATGAGCTTATGTTAACAGTAAGTCTTCTCTGTCTGTAGTATCCCTTTTTTATAGGAAATATAGAAAAGTTGACTGTTTCAAGTCTTATTCCTTCCAGCTCTCATCTAAAATTAGAAGTAAAAAGTAGAGTACACCTGTTGATGCTTCTGAAGATAGAATAGGAAAAAAGGGAATTTTGTATAAAGGCAGAGGCAGATTTCGACTTCGAAGGTAACAACAATCTTTCTGCTATTAGGGAAGCCACTTGTCTCAGGACCTTAATTCTGTAGCATTTCTCACTCTGTACTATCAGCGAGGGAAGTCCTTTATAGCAAACTCTGTTCCAGCTGTAACTTTTTATCTGGGGGGAACCGCACTATGTCTTTTCTGACAATGCAAAGAGATAGTAACAGAGGACAAGCTTCACAGATACCGCTGCTCTATAATACAGTGTTTTACTCAAGTTGATGGGATACTTTTCCAGTGAGGTTAGACCTTGCCTACGTGTCTAAATAACACTGTCATTTGAGGAAAATGCAGTACACAGGCTGGATAATGGACATGGCTTAGAACCTAACAGACCAATATATACAGCTGGGGATCATACTTTTTTGTGTGTGGAAGCTGATATTTTATTAATTGTATTAAAAATTACAGTTTTTGCAGTCTTCTCTGAAGTAAGAAACATGGCCTTAAGCTAAATCAAGATATCTTTTGAATAGTGTGGCAGTATGTTTTTTCTGGTTGCACTTAACTGGCAAACACATGCTGCCGTAGCAAGTAAATTTGTAATCCCTCTCATGTTTAGATTATGAACTGCTGCTGTAATGCAGGCCCTAAAGCCCATAATCACAGGCTACAGCCTCATTGACTTGAAAGTATCCCTTTTTCACTTTTGCCTTTGTGTAGTTATGCTTTGGGGAGTAGGTGAACCTGTTTGGTACACGTATACTGTGATTGGTCTTAATGATAATTTTATGTTCTGTTCATGGGAGTGAATACGGGGTAAAACTGAAGAATCTGTGCAGTAGCTTTCTCGAAAAATAGAAGCTGTGGAAAGATCTCCTGTTTCCAACACGCGTTCAGGGTATCACTTGAAACGCTGAATCTCCACCCAGACAACACCTAAGTAGCTACTTGTGAAGCCCATTATGTGTTTAGTACTCAATACTCCTCAGCAGCAGACTAATACATAGATTAGTTTTGTGCAGCCCTGTATGAGAAACTTACTTCTTCATGTCAGCTGAAAGTTTTATTACCAACATGTACATGCTAATGATCTATTGACCGGTCTTTGCAAGAAAAATCTATGAACAATGCTTGATTTCCACTTATTGCAGGAAAGAGATCTCAGTGTGACTTTGGAGGTCCTCAGCTGCTTTTAGAGCCTTATGATTAGAGAGCAAGCTAAATAGCAGGCCAGACAATATCTCTTTTTTTAACTCAAAGTGTCAGAGTGGGAAATTCTGAAGAGGTTTTCTTACAGAAAACAACTTCAGCAAAGAAAGAAAACAATGCTGATCTTGAAATATTGCAAGAATACTCTGGAGGAGTTGCACCTTGAAATTTGTGCGTCCTCTTCCATTGGGAGCCAGCTTCCACGGGTATTTCCCATGATCTGTCATCCTCTCCCCTCTTTCCAGTGTCTCATTTCGAGACAACTCTTTCTATAGAAGAGGTTGGGGGCTGAAATAGTTGAAATAAAAGCCTTTTGTAGCAACATGGCAGCTTATTGAAATCAAAATGCTATGGGTTTGGATGCTTTGTACCTTGGCAAAGAAAACTGTTGCTTTCCTATTTTGCTTCAAAGCAATTTCGATGGAACATTTTCACTGTCTTTATTAGGAAGTGACAAGTATGTTAAATTTGTTACTGGAATTGACTTTATTTAGAAAACAATTTTATGTTTGCCCTAAATGTCACTTAAAAATGCCAAATGTTGTGGATTAAATTTTTATTTTACCTTACCGTTAATCTCTGGCTTACATTCTTCAAACTGATACATTTTTATATAAAAATGTATCTACTTAAATATTCTTATTTATATCATTGTAAAAAAATAATGGCAGATGGATCCCTCTTGATGTTTGCAAACAAAAATAATATTTGATGACGAATGCACAACGTTGTCATCCAAAAGTTGCTGTTTACGGTGAAATGCGGCCTTTAATAAGAACTTATTGTGTATGTTGAACAGTATCCTGGATTTCTGTAAAATGTTTCAATAAACTTGTCACGAAATTTTCTCTCCCTACTGCAAAAGACAGCTTAATGCCTCCGCTGCGTTCACCTCCGGTTTGGATTTATCAGTGAAGGCACGCGCGTGTGTATATACACGCTAGAAGGTTTTTATGAATTGCACAGTTATTGTCATTTCCCTCGTACGCAGAGTAAAAGGCTCCTTTCAGCCTGACTGAATCTTAATTCTGTTTCGGCGAATAACAGAACGGGAGAGCATCGGTCAGACCCTGGGCGGGAGTATGTCATGGGTGTCCTCTGCTTAATCCGTGTGGCTGTGGGTGGCACAGACTGGGCTGGGCTAACAGTTAGAACGCCTTGCTCTTAGTGTCTGAGGGTTTTATCAACTGCAAACTCCTCGGGTTAGAGTTTTCCGCACTGTGCTCGTGCCTCTGGCTGCTCGTATCCAGCAATCCTTTGCGAAAGCTTCAGGCCGACATGATGCAGCTATTTATATGATGAAGACTGGGGGGAAATGCCTTGTTTAACTCACTGGAAAGAATAAACCTGAAAATATTTTTAAGAACCACCAGTAGCGTTTTCTTGTTCTCTCAACCCGCCAACCCCCATGTCTTAGTGCCAACGCTTGAGGTGATGATTTGTTACCTGCTAATGTTCTCTTTGTTTCCATGAGAAACAACCTACTTTTAGCCATGTCAAAAGCCTCAGAAAGAGGCCTTCTGAGCACGGTCAACAAACTTCAACAGGGCAACAGAATTCTCCTTAGATGATCTGCTCTCATTACACCCTGGCCCACTTGACAGTATTTGCCCTTATGATCGTACCGCCCCAAGCTACTCGCTCTTGTTTAATGTAGACTGGCCCAGGTTTCAGCTCAAGTGACTGAACTGGATTTTCCCTAAAAATTGTGCCTGAAGTGGGGTGGAAACTGCTTTGGGAACTGTGGGCTATGATGTCACTTCTCCCCTGCTTTCTACCCCTTAAGCCCTGAGGAGGGAGAGATTCAGCTGAGCTACAGAGGAGGTGTGAGCTCAACCTACAAGAAGGTGGTGGAGAAGGTGTGATTAAGGCCAGACAGGGGAACTAGGGCAGAGAGCTGTCTAGGGTGAGACACTGGGATCTGAAGATAGAAGGAGAAGAGTGGGATGGTTGTACAGAGAAGATGGCGTGAATTAGCTGCCCACTGCATAGGGAAGAGAAGATAAAGCTGAGGTTTTCAGAGTCATTTTAATTATTTTTTTCTATTTTTCTTCTCACTTTAATGATCATTGAAACATGCGATGGTATCCTGAACGTTTGTTTTACACGTTATCAGCCTTTTATCCATCTCCCACCCCGATAAATACAGGAGGTAGTTTCAGCCTGTTGAGAACTTCTCTAGTCTATTGCTTTCTGCAGCAACAGAACAACTCTTCCCTCACGTCACCTAACGGCTTTGGTCCTCGGAGGATATGCTGAGCCAGCACTACATCACTGGCAGCATATTTTTAGCTCTGCTGTTCTGTCCTGGACAGTAGGAAGAAAATATTCTGAACGTGAGAGCTGAAAGGCAGGAAGGGGATAGTTTAGGTTCCTTCACAATGTGGGGTCAGCTAGGAATTTCTTTCCTTGGATCAACTGCGGGTGGATATCTAATCTCATGCCAAAGGTGCTGTTTCCTTCTTGCCTTTATATTTTATGAGACAGCAAAAGGCCTCCATCTATTTTTTTTGCTGTACGGACTACTTCCCTACAATATTACCTTTCCTGTGCATTTCTGCTTTTTAAGGTTGTTCTTTCCTTTGAATCCAAGTTTGCATGTGCGTCCTGCCATATTAAGGACGGTCAGCGTTATTTATTTGCATATATTATTCTTCTGTCAACTTCTTTAATAGCTCTTTAGGGTGAATCTAAGCATTCCTTAGCTGGGCTTTCTTTTTTCCACATGCTATATGCTTGTTCCTTGGCTCTTTTACAAAGCAAAGGTTGATTCCATCAGTTTTTTCTTCTAGTACCTTTAGCCAAGCAAAATCTTCTGCTGTCTTGGTTCTTCCATACAGCATTTTTGAGCTTTTAGTCAGTTGCAGTCTGAGCTTGCTTATGCACCTTTCCATTCAACTCAAGTATTTCAACCAATCTTATTTATACTTGTCACCTGGGATCGCCAAGGCTAATGTAAATGTGTTTTTCTCCCAGTTTCATTGTTGCTTTTGGCTAGTTCTGGGCAACACGTGTTCCCATTTTCAAGTGTGCGTGTCCCTGTTTCAAGTGTGACTCCCTATAATCTCTAATGGCAATGCTCAATGTCATATTTAGTCTTAAAATCTGACCTTAAATAGCCAAAAAGATTTCAGAGAAATGTCTTTGCTAAAAGCCTCGTGCGATGAGGAGGCATGTGGATCTTTAAAAACTGTGTGATATTCGTGAAACAGGTGGAGCGGCCCGAAATAGCTGGGGGTAGAAATCCAGGAAGGTCTCTTCTCAGTCAATTGATACTGTGAAATAAATGGAACAAAGAGCACTTATAAATTCAAGCTACTGCTGTTTGATAGTCAGGTTTATTTCAGGAGGCTATCGTAAAATTTTAGCTTGGCTAATCTAGATGATTATTTGGAGTTGTCTTGGGAAAAATTATCACCACTATAAAGTTTATAGCTTTATAAAATAAGGCTGCATTCTGTTTTTCTCCAGATGAAATGGGGGAAGAGTTCTGGAAACAGTAAACCAAACTATTTTGATGTTTACATATTGAACTAAAAATTTGAGATAAGTCTTATGTAGAGATGTTTGTATACAAATGGCTGAAGTGGAGAGGCCATTTTTCAAAAAAATTCTACTAAAAGCGTTTTAATTTTTTAAATCTTTTTTTTAAGATTCACACTTATTATTTATATGAAAGGTGTTCTCCACTGTATTATCTTTTCTTTGGAAGTCCTTACAAATCTAGTAAGGGGAGCTATGAAAAGCTTTAAGCAGCTCTAGCACATACTTTTGTAAAATTCTGTGAGGTCTGTCACTAAAGATTTTGTTTGACAAACATACCGATAGAATTCTAAGCAATGCTACAGCGCTCTTGTGAAAAGCCTTTGTTCTATTCCACTTAAGATTATATCCTTTAATATTTTAAGTGTTGCTGCCTGGCCTCAATGTAATCTAAATAATGCTTAATTGTTTCCTTCTGTGTTTGTGAAAAATGTACAAGTTCTTCAAATCCAAAAATATATTCAGTTGCCTTCTTTCCATAGAATCATAGAATGATTTGGGTTGGAAGGGACATTTAAAGCTTATAGCTAACGCAAATTTTCTGTACAAAGTGCCTAGGTTTCATGTAGTTAAATCCGCTATAATTTTATGTTTATACAAAGGAGTGCAGTAGCAAAATATTTTAACCTTTTTTTTAACTTTAAAACAGCTCTATTTTACAAAATATGTTAGTATCTTAAAAGTGAGTTTAATTTTTTGCATTTCGTTTGGTTTTTTTACTAGCTGCTTCCAACTATGGATGTCATTGTTTGAATGTCATAAAAAGAACAAATTTGTGGCTAATTTCAACTTTGTATAGTGAGAATAATTTCACTTGGGTGCTATGAATCTACCATTTGGCTCAATTAGACTTGAATGGATACAGCAATTCATAATTCCTGGAGGGAAAACAAGCTTCTGTTTCAACAACACAGGTTTGGAGGGCTTCATCTCCAGAATGATCTCCCAGGGCATGAAATATGTTTCATTTAAATCTTGAACCTTATTCACACCCAAGTAAAGTCTGCGTCAGGAGTTCTTAATTCCGATTTCTTAGGGTTTCTTTTCCTCTTCAGCAGTTTTTAATTATCTGCTAGGAAACAACAAATGATATCTTTGTGACCCAGCGAGAGCTGGGAACTGATATTGGAGGTCTTGGAAAATACAGTGAATGCATGAGGTTTTGTGTGTATATCCATATGGTTGTAATGATTGAGCTGAGGCTGCAATAAACACATGAGACCCTGTTTGTTAGGTCTTTCCAAAAGCTACCAAGGCCACCTTTGCCTTGCATGAGGGAATATCTTAGCTAAGATGATGCAGTTGTTCTTAATGAGGATGCCTGTTTTGGTCTGTCTACCAGAAAACATCCAAACAGCCTTTTCAGTGTCAAGTACCAGACTTGAATCGGATGTGCTAAGTGACCAGCATTGATCATCTGTCTGCAAACTCTGAACCACTAGCAGCTCTGCAGCTGCAGGCTGGAAATTCAGAGACCCACACGATTTCACCAGAAGCTCTAGGAATTGGGCTTAATCTCTTCAGATTTTATTCCTCAACCTTCTTGTCCAGCCCCAAAAGGTGCAGGGGGTTTAGAACTCCTGGCATTGGGCTTGCTGCTCTTCCTTCTCCTCTCTATCTGCCGATTTTGAAGGATTTCCATTGAACGTTCCTGGAGAAAACGTTTACTGTTAAGGGTGAGCACAACCAATAAGGGTTTCTGGCTGCAGAAACTTGTTCTCAGCTTGTTGATCTGTTTCAAGATCTAGTTCTTTAAAAATTCACTCCTTTGTATCCTAGTGCCATTCTTGTCACAAGCAGTAGCACAGAAAGACTGGAACTTGCTTTTTCTCTCTCGGCAAAAATGCTGTGCTGGCCTTCACCTCATTTTTCATTGTAAATGACACAGTCATTGGAAGCCCCGAAGAAGCATAAACTACTTGAGGAGATGTGTAAGAAATAATTTATTTTTTTAAGTTACACTTGGCAGTGAAGGTTCAGAGAGGCCTTAAGCTGCCTTATAAAAATCCATCTCTTCTACAGAAAATGATGACAAGGGACTCACTTTTTAAAAGGTCAGTTCTTTGGGATGAGAGACGCAGCATTGTGTGGGACAGAAAGACGTGCCATCCCAGGCAGCGGGATAGATGTGTTCTACGTTGTGACTCGTAATAATCATATTTAGGTTAAATGGTAACTATTTTTTTCTCCTTAGAGTTTGTGTCACAATTGGATATAAGCTTTTCACTTGGGAAATATGGTGTCAGTATAGAAATGCGGAGAATTTAACGGCTTCTGACAACTATCAGTTCAGGAGACTTTGACAAGAGACATAAAAACAGTGATGACAAATCCACAGTAAGGGACAGCTCAACCTTTTGATCTTGAAATGTTTGCATCTATTTTATTGTTTGATATAAACTCATGTAATTTTACACATACACAACAATAAACTCTTGTGAAATAAAATTCTCGTGCTGAGACTTAAGACAGAATTCATTTTTCTTCCTAAGGAAAATAATAAAATGAAGAATATAAGGGTATTAAACATTCCTCTGACTGCTGTTGATGTTCCTCCTCTAAATGTAACCTTAAAATATCTGCTATTGACATGAGCACAGAATTCTTGATAAGAAGACCAGAAATGTGATACCTCTGGTGTTTTTCAAGCAAATTAAATGCAACCTACAGCATATCTGAATTCCAATGAAAGCGTGAATGTGTGGAACTATGACCTTTCCTCTACAGCATGATGCTTGAAAGCTCTGGCAACAGGAGAAAACTACAGCCCAAATGTTCAATTAGTATGTACGTGCTTAAGCACAGCTCCATGAGGTTCTACAGTTTGCAGAGTTGCCACCTCTCACATATAAACTGTGAGTGTCATGGCGTGCAATATCATTATTAAAAGATCAGCTTGCTGAGAACCTGGATTTTCTTAGAAATAAATACATGAGCTTTCCGTTGTGGAGAAGAATTAAGAATTTAAAAGTCTCAGCATTCAGGACATAGACTGAACGGATTTCTGCAGCTGCAGCTATCTATTTTGCTCTGTCTTAACACCAACATTTTGAGGATACTAAATAAAAATCCAGGACTGCTTTGAGGATCGAGCAATTTACTTTGTTCAAAATAAGGGAGCATTGAATAGTGCCTGCCTACCTTTTTTTTTTATATCTATAAATCTTTTCATGTAGTTTCTTTAGTAAGCCCTGCATTTTTGTGCAGCTGATGTCACACGTAACCCATATACGTGAGTTACGTATATGTAATATACGTGTAATAGGTGCATTATATGTATCTATGTAATATATATAATATATATGTATATATGTATTCAGTGTAATACGTGTCGTATTCCACTGAAATCTGCCCTAAACCAAAAGCGAGTAGTGATGAGGATTGTCTGAATCCAGATTGTCAGAGTAGGTGTGACTGTAGGCTAATAACAAGTGCTGTTTTGATATATGCTGAAATCTCTCTGAATGACTCCGTTTCTTCTATTGTGTTTAGGAAATTGTGTGCAGTAAGCTTTTCTGCAAATTCTCCCTGCTGACGTGGGCTTTCTCTTCAGTCTCCTTTCTTTTGCATTCCGTTGTCTAGAGGAGTCTTTCACTTGTGCGTCATGTTCTTGTAAGTTATTTGAATTTTTTAAATTAAAGGGTTTTTTAAATTTTTCGAATTTTTAAAGTCAAGACTTTTTTGGGGTTTTGTACCTCCGAAATTCTTGACGTGGTGTGTTACGGGACCTGGAAGTAATGCTCTCCTCTGCCATGAGAAGATGCCAGATTAACTGCTGGAATTTATTGCTGACCCACAGGCTTCTATATTGTGTTAGTTGCCTTATGAGCTAGTTTGCTAACTACAAACTACTTAACAGAAGGCAAGCTAGTGACTGCTTACTGTAAGATGTCTTTTTACTGCTGGAATAGAAGGGGATGAATATAAATGAGAACTCTGACGGGAATATTTACGGATAGATTCAATGTTTTTTTAAACACTATTAATCGCCTTCTAAGACTAATGTAACCTACTGATAAGAAAATGTGGGCAGAGAGATTATTTGCTTCATATCTCATTTGTAGTGTTACTGCACGGAGCGCTAGCTTGAGGATCTTCTGAAATCAGTGATTTGTACTAAATAGGTTCTACCTGTGCATTATTACTGAGGGAAATAATACTTTTCATAATTAAAAAAAAAAAAAAAAGGTAGGGAGGCGTAGTGCCTGGATAAGTACCTGATTGACTCACTACCTGCTGAGACTATGTGCAACACAAGGCTAGCTCTTCCCTTAGTCCCACCACACAACCTTCCACAGCCCGCTGCTAGGAATGACAACATAATTGTCTCCCAGAGTAGCTGGCATTTCAGACATGTCTTCAGGAAGGCCTATATACTTAATATCAGAACCTGCAAAAAAGGATATTTAGTCCTCTTCAGGACCAAAAGGTGTGACCCTAATTTGGCAAAGGAGATGCAGTTGAACAGAGTGCTCATGCACCTGAATGCTTTCCCTGGATTAGGTTTTAACACTTTATATGTACTTGAAATTCATAATCCGTGAGTGCTCACAAATGTGAAGCCAGATTTTGACCCAATTACTCAGACTGGTGCAAGGTTGCTCGCATGGGTAATTGGTGTGAAGTTGAGAGCATTGCCTGTAAGCCTGATACAAGACAGCATTTATTCATGAAAAAGTGCAATTTAATCTCGATGGAACTAGTAGTTTAAGTGCCTCTCTTGAAAAGAGCAACTTTCTTTGCTGAAATACATTTTTAAATTATAATTCTTTTATAGGATACAAATAGCCCTGAGAACACTGTTTTGGTCATAATGTCCCTTGGTACATTCTATCTAAATTCTTGATCAAGATACCAAAACCGGTAAAGAAACTGCCCCAGGAGCTACTTCAGATTAATAATGAATCTACTTTATTCTGGGGAGAAAAACTGCAAGGAGTGCAGAAGTTGAATTTCCATGCAGGGCAGACTTAAATCTGTAAAGTTCAGTCATTTACACTCCCCAATTATCTGGTCTCTAAGCCATGATTTAATGAGCTCTCTTTAACTGGGAACACAACAATCATCATGCTGAAGTTCTCTGATGCCCCTTGGAAAAGAATGCTTGCTTTGTATTCTTTTGAATAAGTCAGAAGGAAAGAAATCTGCATATCATTTGCTCTTTGAAGTCTTTTAAGACTTTCATTAAAAATAAAAAAAAACCCTCACAAATTAAAATTCTTGAGAAGTAACGTGATTTCTGGACTGCACGAGTAATCTAAAGGATGGTAAACAATTAATATACATGTCCAACAGGTCATTCTTAAAAAGCAGACAGAGTTGGAAAAAGTACACTTTAAAGCGCAGGCCTACTGAAAAAAAAATTTTTTCAGATTTGTTTAAAATTATTCAGAGGCTGCGAACAATGAAGGAAGTTAGTCTAATGATTATGTTTAAATGTATAATTATGCAGTGTCTTGAAATTTGTTGGGGTAGGAGGGCGATGGGAGTAATTTCCCAATCTTTAGGGTAAGAAAGCTGTCTTCAAATGGGAATGGGCAGGGTTTTATGGGCAGTGATCTTTTACAGCATGTAGCAAGTCTGCGGTGGGGTCTTAGCTATCTCCATAGACCCAGATGCTAAATATAGGGCATAGGCTGCCAAGCCCGCATCCTATGGATGGCTGAGACAAAAAGGGGAGGGTGAAGGGACTGTTTTGAGGTGGTTAAGGCTAAGGACCAAATGCCCACCCAGCTGCTTGCTCACTCATCCTCCTCACTGGAATTGGGGGAGAAAAAACAGGCTCGTGTGTTGAGATAAAGACAGGGCTATCATGTACCGATTACGGTGATGAACAAAGAGACTTTACTCGGGAAATTAATTTTATTGCCTTCGAACTAGATCTGGGTATTGAGAAAGAGAAAGGCATGAAAACAGCATTTTTCCTCCTCCATCCCCTCTCCCAGGCTCAGCTGTGCCTGGTGGTGGGGCCGTTGGAGCGGGTCATGTGGAGCTCAGCCTCCCCTCTCCTCACAGAGACCCCTGCCTGGGCGCCCGCACCAAATAAACATATATAGCAGGAGAAAAAAGCATCGATAGGGATTCACGAATGAAATGGAATGAGCAGATATGCGAGAAACAGGGCATTATATGGAAGCAGAAACTGAGTTAAAATAAATCCCTGAAAGGTGCAGGAAGTTGACATTAGCAGTGATCCCTGAGATGTCTTGGAGACTGTGTGAGAAAGCACACGATGCATTTCCCTATTCAAAAGACAAAAATAGTCATTGATAATATTTTGATGATACAGAATGTGATGTAGTGGATGCCAATAACTGTGCTTTATGTAAGTGTTATGTGCTTATGTATGTGCTTTATGATTTGAGATGATTTTGCCTGGACTTTAGCAAGGCCTTTGATACCGTCTCCCACAGTATCCTCCCGGAGAAACTGGCTGCCCATGGCTTGGGTAGGAGCACTCTCCGCTGGGTTAAAAACTGGCTGGAGGCCAGGCCCAGAGAGTGGTGGGGAATGGAGGTAAATCCAGTTGGTGGCTGGTCACAAGTGGTGTCCCACAGGGCTGGGGCCAGTTCTCTTTAACATCTTCATCAATGATCTGGACGAGGGGATCAAGTGCACCCTCAGCAAGTTCACAGACAACATCAAGTTGGGTGGGAGTGTCGACCTGCTGGAGGGTAGGAAGGCTCCACAGAGGGATCTGGACAGGCTGGATGGATGGGCTGAGGCCAATGGGATGAGGTTCAACAAGGCCAAGTGCCGGGTCCT
>JAOXJK010000012.1:57024303-57042529 GCA_025774025.1 Xenus cinereus | reverse complement strand
CTGCCCAGCGTCCTTGGGAGGAAGCCTTTGGGGTGCTGGCCCCGAGGCAGTCCCTGTGCCCAGGGGCTGTCCCTGCCTTTGGTGGCCGTGCACTGGCCACAGCTCCTGGCTGTCCCTGATGGCTCCTCTGCCATTCGGCTCCCAGACCCAGTGCTGTTACTCTTCTCTCAGGCCATGGCAGAAACCAACCCTGCAGTCCAGGGACCACCCCTATTAGCCATCCCCTCTCTGTGCCCATCCATGAGGCCACCCAGCAAGAAGGACCAGGGACTTGTTGTGGCTGGACACAAACCCAGGGAGTGTGAGGGGGGATGATTTTGGCAGCCACAGCCTGAAGGAAAGCCCAGTTGAACCAGAGCAGCAGGTTGGGATGGACGGTGCCAACAGATGGCTGTGGAAATAAGACAGGCTTTGAAAGAGAAGGAAGGGGAGGTTACACTGGGGTGGTGGAAAGGGTGGTCATTTTCAGACCTAGAACATTTGGATCCGTGCCCAAAGCACAGCCAGGAAAGCAATGACTCTTCCAAAGTGGGGAAACAGCCCACTGGTGCTATCACTGTCACATCCCCTTGTCCCACTGAGACCAAGGTGGGCAGCTCCTCTGCCAAACACGCCCATTGTTTGTGTTCATACAGGGTACAAAGTGAGCTTCAGGCCTTGGGGAGAACTTTCACAGCTCAGTTGTGACTTTAAACTTTCTGAGAGTTATTTGCCTACCTCACTTTGTGGGAAGGTGTTCAGCTCTTATCTAACCCTCTGGAAAGCCCTTTTCCTTTAGGATTTAGTATTTGGAGTCCTGAAAGAGCAAGGAAGGTACTACTCTTGTCATTCTGTACGTTGATGCCAAAATTAGTGTGTTCATTCAGACTGTGTAAATAAGGGCATTTATACCAAATACATTCATTTGGTTGTGGGGTTGCCTGAGGTGAAAGAAAGGCTTTTGGTTCCCTCTGCATGAACTTTGCAGGGATGTAGAGAGCATGCAGGATTTCCTCACCGTTCCTCACCAATGCACCAAGGGACATTTGCTTCTACCCTGCTTATAGTGAGGTCTTCTTCTTGGGAAGATGGACTGAAGGGTTTTGTGTTCTTGACCATCTTTTTCTTTGTACCTCTGTAGCTCTTTTCCTCTTTTGACCTTGACGCTTGAGATCTTACTTGAGAGTGATGGCAGCCCTCTCAGCCTTCATCTTGCACCTGCTAGTCGTCTTCTTCCACTCCCCTCATCAACTGTTTAATCTTTGTTTGTTTTCCTTCCCAGATGGAATTTGTCTGTCTTGAACCCGAGGAATAAGATATGTTCCTAGTGGTACAGGTGAGTTCTATTCTGTTCTATTCTATTCAGCAGGTAAGATAATACCAGGAATCCTAGGTCATGAGAGTGGGCTTGGAAGTGGATCAGCATTTATATATCATTTACTGTTTTTCTGGTTGTCCTCAGGTTGGATTAGGTTTGGGGGGTTGTTTGCGTTTTGGTGTGGAGCTGTTGGCTTTTGGTTGGTTGGGTTGAGGGAGGAAGCTGCTGGTTCAAGCTCTGGTGGTAGACCGACCGGTGATCTGATCTAGCAGCCTGCAAGCCCCACTTACACCTGCGAGTAATAAACAACACTCTCCATTCCAAAGACTTTACTATCAAAATAAATGAAACATTACAGGTATATGTACTGGTAAGTAATTTCATATCTAGCCAGGAGGTCTTATTTTTTTCTCTTCTGCAGCTACAGCTGCATTTAATAATAAGAGCTGTCACCTTATTATCTGAAGTCCTATAAATTTTGAACATTAGTTCATGCAGTTTTATTTTTAGCCTACGACCAAGTTTCTCTTTCTGATGTTTTTTCTATGTGAATCAGGTCTTCACATTCACATTATGTTGTCTGAGTCCCTTGCATGATGTCAGGAGTCGTAGTTTACATTCTGTCAGCTACCCTTGGCTGCAGACCCCTTTGTCTTCATCTGGGCACGGACCCAGAACTCTCCTGCACCAGAGGTGTCCCTGAAGGAGGGTCTGGGATCTGCTAGATATAAATTGTTATTCTTTACTGCCTTCTAAATGTAAGCTTGGTGAGGGAGGGAAGGAGGGAAGAGCTGCAGAAGATGACCGGTGGTCTGTGCAAAGCTGAGAGGCCTGAGACTTAGGTTCAAGTCCCAGGTATGATAGCAAAATTCCTTCATGACCTTTTGAAACTGCCTTTAGCTATGCCTGCCAGAGATCTTGCTTCCCAAGCTCGTTAGGTAAAGGGCTGCTACTCACACAGCTCTCCATTTAGGCTACTCAACCCCTAAGTGAGAAGCAAGGTATCTTCCAGGCTTGAGTATCTCTCCTCAGTGCTGCACAGTATTTGTAAACAACCCCGAGGTTCTCCACACTTCAGCCTTTCTCTATGAAATCCTCCTTCCTCGATCACACATTTTTTGATGAGCCTCAGGGAGAGGTGCTATTTCTCACACTGCTTGGATGGCACCTAACAATGGATGTCATAATCTCTAGCCCAGCGGCGTGGTACAAATAAACAGGAGTGATTTGCTATTATTTGCCTGTATTGCTCTATCAGCCAGAGATAGCCAGCCAATTTTACACCCTTTGGAGCGAAAACATAGGTAAGCTTGCAGGCAGAATGATAAGACTGTAGATTGGATTACTCTTTCAAGGACGATAGCAGGATCGGTATCACCTATCAGACATCTGAAGTGCTCTGGATGAACTGTCTTGTTCCAGTAGTGAGATAGATGAAAGGTGAAAAAAACAAGGAGGAAAATCGGACAGAATCACTTAGACAGCGTAATGGTGGCCCTCAACAAGTCAAACCCCATTGGCTATAGTTATCCTTCCCCAGAGCACCTGGTGGGCCTGTACATCTTCCCGTTAGCTGTCACAAGATGGGGCAGGAGCCAGGGGCTCTGCCAGCCGTGCGCCCAAAGAACCTCTGCAGTCTGGCCCTTCTTAACAAGGGAAAAACACAGGCTGTGCTGCCTTCTCAGTGAATTCTGCCTCCAGCTTCCTGACTGGGTGCCTTCCCCACCCCAAAAGCCACCTCGTTCCCTCTGTCTTGTTTTAGTGGGCAGTTACTCCCAGTTTGTTCTGGACTGAGTCTGAACCTGATGCTGGTTCAGAAGCTTGCGTGACACCCCGCTCAGGGGCCATTCTGCCCCTTGTCCTCCCCCTCTCTGCTTCGTGGTAACGTCCACCCAAGTGTTCAGCTGATATGGAATCACAGAATCACACAGAACGATACGGGGTTGGAAGGGACCTCTGGAGATCATCTAGTCCAACCCCCCTGCCAGAGCAGGTCCACCTTAGAGCAGGTTGCGCAGGAACGTGTCCAGGGGGGTTTGAATGTCTCCATCACAAGCACAACAGCGAATAGAGCAGAAGGGGAAGAGATACAGCACTTGCCGTACAGCCCAACAGCTCACACACCATATTCCTAAAAGCCAACTGCCCTTCCAGCAATTAATTGCGTGGCGCTCTACCCCTAGTGTTCTGAGGCATGCTGGAGTTTTATTTACAGGATTTTGATCTTATTTTAGGCTTCTCTGAATTATAACCCAAATACTGTTATGCTACGGATCCAAAGGTCACAAGGGCACACTACAATTATGAAAGATTAATGAGGCGCTTCATTAACCTTTGCACTTTTGACTACTTGGAAATATCTCATCTGTGTTATTTTCAAGAAGGAGGGAAAAAAAAAAGTGTTAGTAAAAGGAAGCAATATACTTTGGTGTTATTAGAATGCTTTTGTGCAGGAAGTTAGCACTGTTTTTCCTTTATCTCCTCTGTCTGCTCATGTGCTGCGTTCTCCTTCCCCTGATTTCTTCTTTCTCTCCAGGCCTGCCCTCACACCCCTCTGGGCAAAGCAGTGGCTCTCTCAGTAGCGGAGGGACATCCCACCGACAGTGGCCTCACCAACAAATCACCCAAAACTCAGATTTTATTCAGGGAAGTTTGTACCCTCGTGGCTGTGTTTTTAATCTTCTTGCCTCTCGTTTTGTGTCAGTTTTCCAACATCTCTCATGATTTAACGGTGATTTTAGAGGCAAGTTTATTGTAGGTAAAAGGAGATAGGCGACTTTCTATTCATATAGCTGCTTTATGACTGCTCTAAAGGAGTATGAAAACAACTCTCAAACACATATCTAGGAGCGGAAGAGTTTACTTTCTGAGACTGAGTATTCTGTACGGGAGGACAGTTTTAGACTATGTTAGAGATTTGTTTCTGTGCTGTAGTGAAGAAAATGAACAAATGAGAAAAACCACAGTCATTATAACTTTAGGCGAGTGGCTATTTTAATGTGCTCAGGTTTTGCCTTAGATAATTCATTTCCTACTACTTGATGTGGTATTTTTTTGTCATACTGTACTTTGAATTTTTATAAGAATGAAAATTCAGTGGATCAAGCATCGTATACAAAATTTTCCCAAAGTGTTAAATTGCTTTTTCGAATCTCTTAAATCTCATTGAAGCTCAGATTCCTGAATCATTTAGGTGTTCTAAAAACTCTCCTCTAGTTTATTCTCTTTAGGGGTTACAGCCCTACCCTTCAAAAGCTAATAGTTTACAATTAGACAAGATAGCAAAATAATTGATGTGAGCCTTTTTTCACGGAGGGGAATTGTCCAAGGCATATAGAAGAAGAAGCTTTCATGCATGTCTAAGTGCAACATTAAAAGCTGACTTCCACCTTTTCCTGCCCTTCTCCCTTTGTTAACTCGAAGACTGACTGGTTTGTCCATGCCCACGCTTGCCTTGGACAATAGATGCCAGACTGAGCTCCTGTTGCCAGGGTCGCTGCTGCCATAATCACAGGCTGGTCTGCCTCTCCTCTGTAGTCACTTTATTTTCCATGTAAAGGAAACATCCAAGACAGTGGCATTACAGCGTCTGCGGCAAGGCTGGGAAGCTCTGTAACCTCTGCAAAACTGGGAGCTTTGCCTTTTTCACTTGTCTGTGGGACCTCATGCCCTCGTTGGGGTTGTGTCAGTCACATATTGTAGTTTTATGAGAGTTACTCTTTTCCTCCCACAAAAAGAGAACAAAGGAGGAAATACTGGTGAACTGTAACTGCAGAATGTTGCTCTGTGCTCAGCAATGAACCTGCTCCTTGATGGAGACAGATGGGATTTGAAAAATGCTGAGGAATCGCTCCCAGAGGTTCCCTAAACATGACGGGCGTGATGCCCACTAGATGGGCATTGGGTGTAAATCACGCTGTCCTTGAACCTCACTCCAGTGACAAGATCCCAGTCCATCCACCCTGATTCAGCTGAGGCTGAATCGTCACATCCCAGAGATTTTCTTTGTATTTTAGTTTCCTAATTTGCTTTCGGACATGGAGACTCTGCACTAATGAAAACCAGCTCTTAAGGCTGAGGTACCAGTGGGTGATGCCCACTTAAGCTTGCATAAGTTTCACCAAAGGCTGTAGGTAAAATCCTGGCCTTGCTGAAGTGAATGCATAAAGCTCTCGTGAGGGAGGGCAAGTCAGGCTGAGGTCTCATTCCATAAGAACAAAGGTCAACAGCCCTTTTCCTTTGCCAGGTGAAGTCCTAAATAGATATTTTCATTCAAAATCTACACATAGACATACATTAAAAATTTAGCTAGTACCTGACACGTGCAACATGTATTTACTATCCGAAGAAGGATCATGGAGCCTGGAGAAAGGCTAATGCAGTTGAACATTAACAAATTATTTATAGAGGAGCATCAGGCCTTGTGTTGCCTTGCCAAGGCCTGCTCAGAAATGCTCATCAATTGCCTTTAACTGGTGTGCCTAATCTCCCACTTCAACTCTAGGGCTTTTTTTTGTCCTTTTTTCTCCTGCAAATGTGCCTTTTTTTTCTCTCCTCACACAGGAATTGGTGAAGGTCAAACGTCAGTCCCTCTTTTTATACTGGACAATTTAAAGTCTATAACGATGAGCTCTATATTGAACGCTTGTCTTACTTCAAGATGTTTCTAACTTGGGCTTTTCACAAACTGCTATTGATCTCCGCCTCCAAAGCAGTAAATCCTTTCGTGTAGTAATTCCATAAATACAGCAGAGTTGGGGGGGCTTTGAATCTTCATTTGATCAAAAAGTTCCAAATCTCTCAGATAAATCTATTGCTCTCAGTGTCAGCTTTGCAGGTATTCAATCATCTTTCCCTGGACACTAAATCAAATGCCGTGAGTTTATGCTAATTTTTTTGGTATGCTTCCATGACACCTGTCGTGAGTACATTGTCCTCAGGTGACTGTCAGTTAAATAATAATTTGCATTTATCATTATGAGAAAGAGGTTATCCGCTTAATAAATTTAACTAACTCTTTTTCTCCTCTCTTAATTTATGGTCACAGACAGCTATAATTTCAGGAGAATGAAGGGGGTAAAGTAATTACCTGAATCTGCCTAATGCCTTCCTGTAAAGTTCTTTAAAAACTGGATGAGTGAATTCTAATCCCTATTTACTATGACTATTTACAGCAAATCCCACTAGAATCTTCCTTGAATGTGTTTGGATTGGGTGAAATTAACCTCTTACAGGCACAAAAGGAGGCAGCACTGGCTCGTAACTTAGATGCAGGGTTTGAAACTGATTCCCAAGTTCTCTTCTTGGCTCCCTGTTGTTTAGCTGCACGGTGATACGGGAAAAGTGACTGCTTCAACACCTTTAGGATCAGGAGACACTTAAATTTGGTAATAGATGCCTGGCTGTAATCTGCATATTTTTACTGGTAACACAGTTGTCCAGCTACCTGGAGCACGTCCTTTCTCTGCCTCTGTAAAGGTTTAGCTGGATTGTTTATTGCAGAGGTGAAGACAGTTGTGTTCTTTTCTGGAGAAATGAACTGTCATCAGGTTCAGAATATATCTCTTTTATTGCACATCTCTTTTATCATTTGCTACAATAGATGTTCAAAAACACGTCATGCAAAATACCTCCTAAAGATAAGCACAAATCAAAAGCTCTTGACTCTGTTAGGCATTAAAAACACGGATTCGTTAGCAATGCTGGTTTTATGGCATTTTATAATTTTCCTTACTTCTAATGCCTCATCTGTATTCCACAAAAAAAAATACCTTTTTGCTTCTGTCCCGCAGAGACAATCTTAGGTCTGTTTTTCTCTTCTCCATAGGCACACTGTCCTAATCTGAAAGATATAATCTGAATAAAACTCAGAGGAACTGTTTTCAGCTTGAATTTGACTTTTAAGTTTGCTGCTTCTATTTCAGACCTGGAGAAAGGGGATTTGTGCCTGAAAGTTTGTGTCTGTCTTCCTGTTATTTGTTCGAATCTCTAGCCTCTTCCTTCTAGCCTTGCCTTCCTTATGTATTAGCATATCACAGCTACTGCAATAACTCCTACTGTCAAAAGAAGACAGTAACTGAAGACTGATTTCAAAAAATAAAGTTGCCTGTGCAGGGCCCTAGATTTGCATCATTTACCATTCATTTGGATAAAATGATCACTTTTTGGGCTTCATCTAATTCACTATTGGCCATGTGTTTTTCCCTCTCATATTCCTGCAGTCTTCAAAGACTTTCACTGAATTTAAGAAAGTGGCTCATTGGCCAGATAAAACAAGAAGGCCCCAACTACACTTAGATAAATCAGGACCTTGTTATGGTTTTGCAATTCCTTCCCCAGATGCTTTCAATTTAAAAAAAAAAAAAAACTCTTCTCAGTTTATCAAACAATCCCTAATTGCTCTTTAACATCCAGTGTTTAATGCTTTGTATATTTTGTATTCGAACACAAATGTTTTGTGGATGATTTATGTTAGTTATGAAGCTCTCTGCTGCTTTTTCCATGACTCCTTATTCCCAGATGTGAGGTGAATGTAACCAAATGAAATTGTTTTATCGCAATAAAACCAGTGGTTTTTAAATAGTAGTCTATCGTTTGCATTGGCTTTGTTGCATCTTTAATGAAAAGCTTGGAAAGAAAAGTGCACAGGAGCCCACAAGAAATGTTGTGGGATAATAATTCTTCCTTGCAAAGGTTTGCAAATCCCTGTGCTTGATCACAGAGAAGCTACTCTGCAGCATCTCTGCTACGATGCCGTAGTTTGCCGCTCGGTCTGGCAAACATTCACAAAGTTTGAAAAAACAGCTCTCAGTTACTAAAATTTCTTTCAGGCTATGGTTGTGTTTATTAAAAAACAAATAATCCATTCTCTTTGTGCATTAACTATCCTCCGTCCCGACACAACAAAGTGTTGCTTTTCCCCTGTAAACTAAAATAATCTTTGAAAAAGTTTTGGTTTTCTATCGTAGCTCCTCCAAGTTACTGGAGGGCTGCTAGTGCAGCCCGTGTGCTGGAGTGAGCCGCTGCCGTGTTTGTCAGGAGGATGAAGGACCAGCCCCGTGGCTAAGAAAACACTGTTTGATTATTCAAAATTCACCTTTGTGTCTTAGGGTTAGGACCACAGAATTATGCACTGACACACACAAATATTCATTCGTATATATTTATGAATATACATGCACATACGTATATGCTTTCATATAAACGTGTACATATATATACACATATACAATGGAGATATATATCATATGCGTTCAGGACTTCAGATTAAAGTCCTTCAAGCCTGCCCAGTTGAAGCAGGAAAGCAGCCAGATTGTGCTTTCAAACTTTTAAAATCATGATTGTGAAGTATTGGTTTTGCACCAGGGAGGCTAACAGCTGAATTTAAGAGACTCAATCCAAGTAATATAATAAAGGATGATTTGAAGGACTGCATTTATACTAAACACAATGCTGTTAAATCAGTAAGTGCCAGTGGAGAGTATAGGTGACCACCAGCTCTCTAATACTTGGCTTAGATCGAGCAGACCCACCATGTTAATCTGATGGAGCATGTGCTCTTCAAACCAGGAAACCTGATTCAGGCCTCCACGTGCTGTGCTGGCAAACAGCAACTGGCAACAAAATTCGATGGAGTGGGTCAAATTCTACATTCGTTTGGCAAATAATAGCACCTGCTGTTCATCTGTCTGCACTTAAAGAGTTGGCCAGCTTGCCATTCATCAGTGCTGCTTTTGTTCAGCGAACCTGTGAAGTTCCAGGTGAGTGCCACCTTCCCTTTCTTTTCTTTACAAGGGAAAGGAGAAGGTCAACATAAACTCTCAAGGGATGAAAAGTAATTGGGAAATACCATTCCTTCTGAAACACCCTCTCCAAGCTGTTGTATCCAAGAGCACGTTTGCATAGTGCTTTACGCTACGGTCTGTTTACTTACTGTTTATGTGATTTAAATTTTTTTTTTTTTTTTTTGCTTATATCTGGGGCCTGCTATACAGTGGAAGCCCATTAACTCTTCTACAGCAAAGAAACATACACAAAGAGCCAGAAAACAATAAGACCCCTGGACTGACCTGCAGCTTGGCTCACATGGACCAAGGCAGGGATACCACCTTGGGAAACTGGTGTCGGTCAGATCCCATCAGAAACTGCATGTAAGACCAGGGAGTAATTGTACAGATATCAGGAGTAAACTACTGAAGCCAATGGCTTCTCCACACGGAAACTGGTATGACTTTCAGTTTGGCTATAAAGACACTGGATGTCAAGGTGGTGCTTAAGTCAAGGCGTACAAAACTTCCTTGGTTTCAACAAGGGGTGGACCTCTACACTGGACCTTCTTTAACAATGGTAAATATCTTTCAGTTAGTTTTATAATAAATGTCCAAATAAAGGGTTTTTCCCTACTGAAGCTGAAACCATCCATTTATTACTCTTTCCCATGGAAAATGTCAATGACAACGGATGGATTCCTGCAACGTACTTCAATAAAGTGTGCCGGTGGTACAAAACTGCTTTGTAAAAGAGAAAAAAACCTGCTGTGCTTTGACTGTCTTAAGTGCTGCTTGGTGGCTTTTGATGCAAGATCACATTAAGACCCTGTGCTTTAAGCCACCAGTACCTTTTTCAAAATTCAAGCGGTATGCCTTTATCTTTTGAACTTTCCTTTCAATGTTAGATGCTGTGAGCATCTGAGTTCGGGTCTTGCAACTTCAGTCTGGCAGCCCTTAAAATTTGCCCTCCTCAAAAACTGCCTTGTCAATTGTCAAAGAGATTTAGAGTTAGAAGTAAACAGAGTTGACAGGACCATTTAACTTTTTCCTTAGGTGCTCCTCCTGTAATAATACAAGGACGGCGTAAGGAGATGGCAGAATCCGTTATCCATTTCCACTCCTTCTGTCTTTTAAGTAGTTAATATAGGACTGGTTTACTTCTGAAAAAAAGCTTTGTGATATTTAGTCAAATTCTTTTATTGTTAATCTGGTGTTTGGTAGGCTGTTTTTCTGCCATCTTCCACTTTGGCTTAATATTTTTGAAACTATTTATTCATTTCAGCTGTACTTTTTTTGGATGAGTAGATCCCTTAGACATGTCAAGTCCCTGCAAACTTTGTGGTGAGAGGACTGGGGAGGAGAAATGAGATAACTGTGTGGTTTTGTATTGACAACAGACCCACATAGAAGCTTATCCATGAATCCATAGAAAACAGGCATTTACTTTTTCTGACGTTCAAAAACTAGTTGGGGTTTTTCTTTTCTCGTGTCCACATTCATGACTGAGAATAATCTGCACTCACAGTTAATCTTTTCCAGGCACACAAGTCTTATCAAATTGGCTTGGTGTCTCTACCCAACGCACACACAGCTCTCCCAGCAGTCTGCACTGAACGTATTTCTTCAGACTTTTATCGCTTTAGTTGCCCTCATTGGATTCTTACTGATTTATTTTATATTTTGGGTTGAAGCCAGCGCTTTTCCACCAGCGCCAACTTGACTTACAAAATAAATCTTGGCATAACAGAAAGGAAGGCAGCACCTGGGTGGTGCGTACAGTTGCAGACCTGCCCTCACAGAGTTGATGTAAAACAGCGCCCTTATTACTCCCTCGATTCCTTGCTCGGTAATGCCTCTGTTTATGCATTTCAAAACAGCGATCGCCTCTTTTTGCAGCGGTGGCTTCACGCTTCGTGCTTGCCTGCAGTTAATGGGCTCGGGCTGCATTGGGACCCCCCGATTAAGCTCTGGTATGGTGAAACACTTCAGGTGTGCTGTGTTGGGTCACGGCCCCCAGCCTGCACAGCCTCTCTCTTTCCCCAGTGAAGCGTCGTGAGCGTATGGTTGGTTTTGTCCTAGTGCTCGCTGCACTTCGGCTACCTCCTTTGCAGTTTCAACCCCTCTTCTTACTTTGTCTTAGGATACTTAGGCCAAATGGCCCAGGCTGGTTGTCTGCAGTTAGACATTTAAACGACTACTCAAGCACTAAGCAAGTGGACTGACTTTTACTTGAATTTTGTTTTTCCTCAGTTTGTTTGCAATCTGTAAGATTCCCGAGTGCTTGAGAAGCCTGGACATTTTTTTGGCATATAAAGCTTAAGGCTTCAGCGTTGGTATTGTCAGCAAGTGGAATTTAGGAAAAAGTAAGCTCCTCAGCTGCACGTCCCAGCTGTGGCAGTGGGAAAAGAGAACCTCGATAAAGCTCAGAACATGGCAAATCCATTCATGTGAGTTTACCGTACGTTACACCACGCCGCTGTAAAAACCTGGGTTCAGAGACACAGTAACTCAATTGATCTATAACGTCCAAGAAAGTTGTCACCCATTAGCTGAAATAAATCCATGTGCATACACTTAGTCCACCCCACCTTTGAAAATCCCCCCCTTCAAACTACTCCATTGGCTTGGTCAAGGTGAACTGAGAAGGTGCTACCAGCAGTTAGCACAGCTCAGCTACTGCAGTCCAATCGGTGCTGAACCTCAAGTAGAATTTGTCTTTAGCACAATTTCAATTTTTCTTGTGTTCCTGGAGTAACAGAAAAGGAAAAAGGCCTTAACCGCTTCCCCAGTTGGACTGTTGAGACTTTTCCTACAGAATTCAGAAGTGACCTCTTGCAGGCTGAGCTAAGGGTTATGTCTCCGGAGGGATGACTCCGGCTGGAGCTTGCAGAGGTAGCTATTTCAAAGACATCACTCCAGTCTGCCAGATTGCAGATTTCTGCTGTTTGACGTAGTCACTCCTTGTATGATGTATCACTCATTGCTGTGTCTAAGGTAATGTCTGTCTGAACCGCTTTCTTTGTCAAAACTGCCTGTATTTATATATGTGTATACATGCATACATATATACATTGAAATGTAGCATTCATACACAAACCCTCACTTGTTTTATGGTATATGTGTGGCCTGGATGGGAAATTTTACTTTTTTCCTTGAAGGGACAAAAGCAACCTTCCACTATCCCAAATGTTTTTTCCAGAAATTCAAGTGGATGCTTCCCAAAGCCTCCTTTCTCTTTGAAACAGGCTCCCCATCCGAACTGGATGTCCCGTGAAGGGCCACCGTGTCACCTCTTGGTGATTTACCACAGTGCTTCATAGATGGAATAGCCCAGGTAGAAGATCTAGCCTGCAGCTGAAAGAGGACGGTAGAACTACAACTCCTGTGCAGCTTAACAGCTACATTTATGAGCAGAAATATTCATTTTCTGAATGAAACGCCCATATGTTTTCCATCTTCCAGGTACTGCTCATAACAATACAGCTTTTTTGTAGATGAAATGCAAGGCCTGGATAGAGCAGAACTCAGGAGAGCCATAGAGTAAGTTTTCAGTTATAGGACGTGCTTTTCTAGCACAATGTACCTTACAATCTGCGGTCACTTTTTAAGCAAGTAATTAAGCCACAAAGCATTACTGTGAAGTATGTGAGAATAATTATACCCATTTAACAGATGCCTGAATAGAAACAAAGCAAAGTAGTAATGGGTAGTCCCCTGGAGAGCTAGAAGACTGGGCTCATTTCCGACTGCTATATCTTAGTCTCTTTCATACTATCACATATTCTCTTCCAAATGCAATTTTTACAATTATTCCTCGTTAGATCAACTTTCTTTAAAATACAGCATTTGAACATATGTTTCTATCCCCCCTCATGATCTAACAAGCAAATGGTACATTAACCTCTTTGTCCTTGAAGACTGTCCATCTGAAATTGCTATTTTTTCCTGGGACAGTGACCTCGGGAACACCCCGGTGGCGGCGCATGGCAGAATGCCTTCCTCGTGCTTGGTAAGAGAGCGGAAGGTTTAGCATCGCTGCACGGATAAAATGAGATGTCTACTCTGGAGTGGGGAAGAGGAAGCCTTTGAAAAACACTACTCCTGGTGGCAAGTAACTGTTCTATTATCCAAAGTGCCCTGTTGCTAGGTATTTGTTGTGTCATGGCTCAGATCTTTTATAATGCGGTATGCTGCCTCTCAAGAAGAATCAACACGGATTATTTTTTCTTTCTTATTTCTCTACCCTGTATTTTTACAATCCAGTTCCACCACATGCATCTGAAAAAAAACCCTTTCCTTCAGATGATAAAACTATTTTTTTTTTTGTAATTTTGCAGTACAGCTATTTGAATATCACACTCATTGTTAGAGGTTTATTTACCCAGAAGAAGAATCGTCATTAATGGTTAGAGCCTCTAACCATAAGCTGTTCTTATTTGCATTACGGTAACACCCTCAGGTCTCTTAGGAGACCTTGCACTGGCCTTCATATTACACATAGATATTATAGACAAACAGTAAGATGCCATTTACCATTCCTATCCCTGAAGAGCCTTCAACCTTCTTGTTAGTTGCCTGACTCCTATGCTCATGACTTTTTTTTTTTTTCCCCTCTCATCCATATGCAGCTTATTCTTTCTATTTAGCTATTTTTACTCACAGGATTCAAACCTACTGCGGTGGTGTCTGAAAGCAGCAGTTATGTTATTCTGGCACTGTACAAATATCTCAGCCCCAACCTGATGTACTTACAGTTTAAGATACAGGTTTGCTTCTGGGATGGGTTTATTTAAAGAGGGAATTGTGCCTGAATATGAATTGAAGACAGTAGAGTTAGGTTAGTTTTATATTAGTTTTACTGCAAAAACAAACTTTCATATTCAAACCTACATCTTTTATTTACTTTCTCTTTATAGCCATGTAATTCCATATACTTTGAGAAAATGAATTATGTCTCATGCTAGCATTAACAATAAGAGAAATAAATGCAAGCAGCACATTATACAGGTAAACACTACAGGATATGGCCATTAGAGGATACGCTAGAATGCAAATTGTACGCTTCAGATGCTGAATAAGATTGTAAGGTGTTTAGGGTTTGTTTTTTTATTCCCCTCAATTTAGTCCAAAGTACCCAAGATGCTCGGTGGGTCTGTTACTCTAAGACAGATTATGCAACGCAATTACTTTACGAGAGGGAAACACTTGCCTGAAACTATAGAGAAGTCAATTATATGCAATCGAATGTGGATTTCAAAGCCAGTCTCCTACACGCTCAACATCAACATCCTCCCTCTCGTCTAGATGGATGCAGCTCAACGAGGCTCCTAATTCACACCGGGTGGCAGAAGGCGTGCTGGAGCCGGGACATGCCGCCGCAGCCTGCGCAGTCGCACTCCCTCTCTGCAAGAGGAGGGGGGTCCCGGGAACCCGAGAAAATGGTTGCAAAGCTTTGACGGTTAGTACCGCGGGTTTCGTTAACAGCTCCACTGATAATTGTAACACTGGCCAATAAAAGCTGGCTTTGCCTCCTGATTTCCACATTCTGACTTTATTTTCTTCTTTTTCTTTTATTATTCTTTCCCTTACTCCACTTTGGGTTTGGGGTTTTGTTTGTTTTGTTTTGCTTTGTTTCTTTCTTTTTCTTTTTTTTTTTTTATGGTCCTCATCAAGCAGCTGTTCCTAGTGTGGGCGCCTGATCACTGCTGCTTCTCATTTGCCATAGTCCCTCCAGGACTTCTCATGTCATCAACACCTGTTTCTTATTCTTTCGAGTGGTGACTAAAAGGCACATTAACCAGATCCTTCCATGTCATCCACAGAATAAAATTGCCACAGCAAACAAAAAAAAGACTAAGGCTCTAACTCTGTTATCTTCCTTTTTGCCTCTCTTTCTTGTTTTTTTTTTTTTCCTTTTTCTCTCCCATCATAGAAGGCAAAATTCCTGCCCATTTCTTCATGTGTCAGCTGTTACCCAGTGGCCACCCTTGCCAACCTATTAGCCACTCACCCATCTGCAAGTTGACAGCATCCTTGGTACCTGCTTCTTTATCAAGTGCCAGCGAAACGTTTGTACTCCTCAACCAAACGTAAGTTTAACTTTTTGGCCCTAAATTATCTTTGTTTTGTTCCTTGCTGAAACAAAGAGAAATTGACCCTTCCTCTGATTTTGCCAATAATTACAGGCTGTGGTTTTACCTCTGCAAAGCTGCATTCTAGTTTGTGAGCTAGATTTAAGTCTTATAGCTCACACTCCTCCAAAGTGTTATTTTAGTACGCAAAAGGAAGTCTTTATTAATGTTATTACTGTAGTTGCTGTAACGTTTGTTATTCTAGATATAAAATACATTATTGAGGCTGGATTCACTCCCCAACATGTTTACCTTGGCAGAGCTTTTCTTGGTGGGCAGTAAGGAGGACTGAGTTCTTTATGCTTTTGAAGAGCTTTGATAAAATGTTTAAAGAACCTCGTAGAAGACAGTACTAAATCTAAATTCCTCTATTTCTAATAGGCAGAAAATGCAATTAACCATCTTCCCCTGGAGTAGTAATATAGCAGGCTCTAGCAGGTGTGTTACTATTGCAATATCAAAATAAAAAGTCTAGTCAGCCTTTCGCTATAAAAATAAGTGAAATGCAGAGCAGATGCTGTAATAACCATTAATTTACATTCACCACCTATATTTGTTATAAAAGTAGACGAGGACACTGGAAAAACAAGTTATTTTGGGCTTTTCTATGCAATACCACAAGAAAGCTACTGTAATGTGTTTAGCAGAGCAATGAATACATATTGGCCAAATTTATCTCTGCTATAACCCTGCAGAAAAGCAGAATGAATTTAGTCCCAAATTCTGCTTTGTGGAAGGAAGGATAAATTAGAGGAGTTTATTGAACATCACCTGAAGTTTTACCAGCTGTGGTACTGAACTAACTTTAAAAGCTTCACAAGGAAAATAGAACAATAGGCAGACTTTACCTGGGTTTTACTGTTCAGAATCTACAGTTATAAATTCTTATTTAGAAACAGATTTTAATGAGTTGCGTAATAACGTGTACCCGGAGGAACTCAAAAGGGAAGTAGCACTTCTTGGGTGTTGTTTTCTGTAAGGACTCTGTGCCTAGTGCTGGGCTCTTTGTACTGGTCTAACAAGAGAGCGCGTTCCTGCAGAGCGACACATCAGTGTGGGCATGTGGCTACTGGGTGAAGGGGTCAACAGGACCTTAGATCGCGCAGCGCCTTCCGTCTGGGGATGCTGAAGTGCTGCACAGACAATTAAATGGATTTTTGCCATTGGTCAGTTTAAGTATGCTATTTATATTTATTTTTAGAGGTGAAGGCGAAAAGCTCAACCAGCCCCGTCAGTTTACTAGAATGGTTGAAAGCCCTCGCTCCAAAGCTCAGTGTTCAACTCCTGAAATAATTCGTCCTTCAACTCATAGCGTTTGCGTCACCTGTCTTTGTGTAATATTTGATATCCCTTTCTACTAGTGGCAAGGTGTAAGAGTGAAATCATTTAAAAATGATTCCTCCTTTCATTTTTTTTTTCATGAAATACTGTTATCAAACCAGAGTTTTGACTTTTCTGCAAAGTTGTCTTTTTATATGGAGACTACGATCTAGCAGATCGCAGTTCTAATAAAATCAAGGCATATGTCCCTTTTCGCTCTGATTGTTATTCATGTAGGTGGGTGCTTACGATGTTTTGCCTACATTTGCCTGTATTACAAACCAGATTTTTTTGAAAGCCCTATTATAGATCTGCCTCAGTTTTGAATGGAACCTTGATTAATGTCTTTTACTGGTGGCTCGCTAGACCTGTGAAATACATCAGTGGGAATTGTTTCAGGCTGGTTACGAAGCCAAACTCTTATGGGTTTCCAGCTACGAGAAAAAAGCCTCACAAAAAAAAAAAATTGTCAGAGGTTCACTTTAGTAGAAAAATTTGCAGAGGCTTTTGTGCTGTCATTGCTGAAAAGCTTGGACTTTTTTTCCTCCCTGATTTTTCAGTGCAAACAATTGAGCAAATTCACTACAGATTTGCTGGTAGATTCAGTTCAAGGTCTGCATTTCTCAGAGAGAAAAAAAAAAACACATTATGCTTGAAAACTTTTTTCGAACTGGAAGCGTTACCATTGTGCTGCATTGCATCCTTATTTTTCAGTAAAAAAGCCAGTGCTTAAGAGTTTCACGCTGAGCAATTTTGAGCAGGGTGAGATAAGTGGTCAGACAGGGACTTTCAGTGATTTTTTTTTTTTTTTTTTTTTCCCCCCAGCAATCCCCCAAAGGATGGGAGGAAGAAGGGAGGACTCTCACATGAAATGAAGGGAGGGATGATGGTTTGAGCCGCTTTGGGGAAGGGAGACACCTATAATAGAGACAGAGCGATAAAGGGAGAGGATGGCAGCCATGTATGTGTCACTTTTCATATGTTAGCGTGGTTCTGACCCTGACATGGAGGGATAGTCACACAACCAGACCGTGGTGATTTCACACATCCTCCTGCTTTCCCTGGACTCTGTTGTCAGTGGAAAGCAAATACTCCTCTGGAGGGCAATTGAGAAAAGGAGCCTACTTTAGTTGTGCAGAATTGATCTCTGGAGAATCCCTACTTCTCTCCACTGACTATAGAGGGCATCTAAATTTGAGCTTAAAGATAGATGGTGCGAATAGTTCCTTCTCTTTTCCCCAGCTTCCTCAGCGGTTCTGTTCCGATTTTAAAGGCCCAGAGTAACTGGGCCGTGTGGTGTTTCTTTTCCAGGGCTGTCAGCGCTCAAATGCTCACAAAAGAATGAATTTTAGAGGACGGACTTGAAGGGCCTGGATGCTTAGACCCAATTAATAAATAAAATAAATATAATAAAAAATAAATAAAATAATATAAAATTAAATAAATATAAAAGACATGTGATCCAGAATTTGAATCTCTATTAATCAACTGGTAATAGACTAAAAAGTGGATATGGTCGCAGGGGTTATATATAACAGGAGTGCAGGCCTGGACCCTGCCCTTGGGTCACACCAACCCCATGGATGCTACAGCCTTGGGGCAGAGTGGCTGGAGCTGCCGGGCAGAAAAGGACCTGGGGGTGTTGGTCGCCTGTCGGCTGAACATGAGCCAGCAGTGTGCCCAGGTGGCCAAGAAGGCCAACAGCATCC
>JAOXJK010000012.1:56764148-56775531 GCA_025774025.1 Xenus cinereus | reverse complement strand
CAGGCTGGATGGGGCTTGGAGCAACCTGGTCTGGTGGGAGGTGTCCCTGCCCAGGGCAGGGGGGTTGGGACTGGATGATCTTTAAGGTCCCTTCCAACTCTAACCATTCAATGATTCTAAAGTCACCATAACTTTACTGTGGTTCCAGGTTAATGAGGCAGATTTCCCTCGTGGCCTCTGTTGGGGAGGGGGGCATTTTTACTGCTAGTTGTCTGGTAGGGAACTGGTCTTGGTGTGTCATCTTAGTAGTATTATTTTAAGAGAATCGATCCACTCTTTTAAAGACAGTCATCACCAGACAAACAAAAGTAGTTTGTTTCTACACTGGAATCAATAAAATGGAAAATGTATTATTGCTTAGCTGGGAACACATGCATTTTACCTTCTCCTCTTTAAGGATAGGTTTTCCTACCATTCGTATTCTCTTGGTTGTATGTTAGGTCTGTGTGATCTGTGACCCGCACAGAAAATACATACTATGGGCAGTAAAATAATAGGGGTCTTGTTTCAGTATTTGCTGCTTTTATAATGTGTTATATTGATCCATTCTGACTTTCAAGTACTTTTTTTGGTGATGATGAGAAAGATGGTATCATTCTTCACCAAAAGGAAAAGAGTTTAATTTTCATGCAAACCAGTATTCAACAGAATCGTAAAGCCCTAGCCCTGGTAATAAAAATAAGAAGCTGATGCTATTAATACATCATTCCAGATACACGGAGCACCATTATGTGGCTCCTGGGTTGAGTAAAACTTCATGTAATCGCAGTAGCCGTAGACTTACGCCCTATAAAGTTGAAAACTTCACCAGATGGCCATTGCCGAGGCAGCTTCTAAAGGCTCTGTAGCTGCACTGTGCTAGGGCTCTGGATATGGCTTACTCAGTGGTAGCTTTTTAAAATACAATTACTGAACGTAACTGATCCACATTATGGAAGTAATAATAATAACACTTTGCACTCGGTGACCTTTTGTCTGAGGACTCAAAAGCTCTTAACCAAGGCTTTTAAATACTCCCTTTCTGCTTAAGGGAAATAAAGTGTTCGGAGTCTTGATGGAGCGTGAGAGAAGTGAGCAGCAGCAGCCCGGCTCCCTGGCCTAGTGCAAGCAGCCAGGTGGTGCTCTTGGCGGGTCTGGGATTGGGACAGGAGAGCACTCCTGTCCCTCTCCCTGTCCCTGCCAGCTGGGAGATGATGTGCCCGGTCACTTGGGGTTGGAACCTCCTACTTCAATAGCGCTTTTAATCTTGAGCAGAGCCAGCCTGTGAGTGGGGTTGCTTGAACATTAAAATGCTGTGAGGGAGGAACGAGAGTGACATATAATGGACCTGAAATTTCCTTTATTCATTCTGTAGACTGTGAGGGTAACGCTGAAATGATGTTGAGATCTGGGGATACTAAGGCTCAGATATACCACGCTTAGCTGAGCGGCTTAGGTGGGGAGTGATGGGCTCTCTATGTTGAGGGCCCACAGATAAGTACCCACAAACACTGCCCTGTAGTTTAGGGAGAATGGTTATGTCCTTTTTAAGTGTACCGCATGTTGGTCATGAATTTACTGAGCTTTAATACTCAGCCTCAAAAATCACATAATGGGATTTATCGGTAATGGGAGTAAATAACTGTATTTGACATTTCCTTTTGTATAGTCAGTAGTTATTTTTTTCTTCCTTTTTTCCCCAAAGTGATCTTATTGTTAAATTTCAGGGTCTAGAGATCATCCTTGAAAGTTTTCTTAGTGACTGTTTGTGTTTTTATCTTTTAGATTGATCTCATTGTGACTTTGGGTGGACTCGGAGGACGCTTTGACCAAATAATGGCATCAGTGGAAACGCTTTTCCATGCAACAAGTATCACTTCTTTTCCAGTGATAGTTCTCCAGGAGTGCTCACTGATTTACCTGCTTCAACCTGTAAGTGATGGAAAAAGTTACTTGATCATAAAACTGACCTTCACCCACCCTTACCCTGTAGATCTTGCATCATTAAATGCTCATTTTGTTAATTGTATTCTGTAAGGTCAGAGCCGAAATATAAAAATATTTAGGGAATATGGGAAGTGGACAGCAAATGATTGGCTCTGCATTCCTGCCTTGGAAAAGATTGTGTTTCATTTGTTCAGGATCATTGTCTTTTTAAAGGGGAGTGTTCTGGTTTGAGAACAGAGAGGAACATAGAAATCCAGAATGTATGAAAACTGAATTTGGGTAAATGCAGGATTTTGATTATAAATGAAAAAAAAAAAAAATTAAAGCTTTTTAATTAGATTCCAATAAGTTTAAATTTAGCACACAGATCTTTGGTGTGTTGAGTAGAAATAAGGATGTCTGCAGTAAAAGAAACAAAAGAAAGCTGTAAGAGGAAGATATGAGGGAGTCCCTGACAAACACGTCAGGCAGAGCTCTTACGCGGTCTGAGTGGTGCAGTTCATTACGATGGGAATCCAGCTAGGATCAACGAGGGAGTTTATTTAAGATGTGTTATTTTTGTGGGTGTTCAGGTCTGTTTTGCCATTTATTGATTCATAAAACAACACACACAGAAGATCTAGCTGGGCTTCTGCTTCTAAGATTTAAATTAAAGGCAAATCTAGGCATCAAAGAGTCTTCTCTAACAGTTATTCATTTATTTGTTTGGAAATACCTTTTCCTGATGTCAGGGTTTCTATAAGCTTAGCTAACTTTCCCATTTTATCTTGGAAAGCTTATTTCATTAGAATAAATAACATTCATGGGTAAATCTGACAAAACCCTGCACCACGCGTGCTTCATTGTAATTTGAGAAAAGCATTAATAAGGTTCTGTGAGATTATAGATTTAAATCCACAGGGGCAGATGCTGTATTAACAACTTTGAAGCACTGTGTCTGCAGGAAAGATATTAGGCACAGGAGCTCATTTGCCAGTATGACGAGGGATGACTCTGATCATTAGTTGCACAGCTCAATGGATAGAGGCAGCAGAGTGAGGGGGAAAGAGGGCTAAAGGATAACTATGGTTAAAATCTGAAATTGTGATTTGATCTCTGGGTGCAGTACTTCACTGACCACTGTATATTAATTTTAGGATGTTTTTAAGAACATATTGAAAAGCTGAAATAAGATGGAGAATTCCCAATTTAGCTTATAAAGCACTTACTTGGACTGGAAAGACTTTTAATTCTGTTCATTCATCTTTTCCCTAAGTGACTTTAAAATGCCATGCCTAAGGTTGCTTTCAGAAGAATCTTCAATGAGTAATTGAACCCTTTGGAACTTGAAAAAAAATCGTGACCTATGCATTTAAATAGAAATGTGAGGTTGCTAATTGTTTGGACTTGCTGGAAACTTCTTTATGTTCTGGTTTTAACAATGCCATACGAGAAGCATTTAATGCTTTTTTTTTCTTGCTGGAGAGAGTTCCACAGGATATTAATTTTTTCTAGCATTCCTGGCTGTCAGTCTGCATTGCCAGTCACTGTAACTTCAGGCTGTTTCTAGCATTCAGAAAGAAAGGACAGATACAGGGGGCAGGCCGTTTAAACAATCTTAATGCTAACTTTGACACAAAATTGCTTTTCGGTATTGGTTTAAACTTGTCGCTGTCAGCATCTTCTGTCAACTGTCGTGGTACCTCCAGATAATAACGTTAATCCTGCATAGTTTAGATAAAAATCAAGTGAGTCGTTTATACACAGAAAGAAAAGAGGATTCTAAGCTTGGAAGCGCTCCCTTTTTCTGTATAGAGTTCAGCGTGATATTTTGCTCTTCTAAACAGCTACAATCGTGACATTCTCTCCTTTTCCCCTCTCCTCTTTGTAATTTAAAATCAAGGTAGGAGGGAGTTGAACACAGTGGGAGACCCACTGACTTTTTGAAATGCAAGTCTGGAAACTGTGCAACAAATGAAGCAAGGTTTAGAGATTCAAATGCTAATGCAAATGATAAAGTTAAGAGCATGTTGCTTTTCCTATAAAATGTAGATCTGAAAACTTTCTCTCTTGGGGAAGAAGAGTCTGATCTTTATTGGATTCTTTGGATAAAATATATGAGCAAAATATTACCACGGTTTTGCTTCAAAATAATGTTAGCCCTCCATTTACTACAGTGGGGGACTAGTGTTGGTTCTCCATCACGTTTACCTAGGCAGACACAAAAATATTTTGGCAGAGCAGATAAAGCAGTAATCCCTGGGAAAGTTACAAAGGGGAATAACAATTTGAGCTGCTGACTTTTCGTTACTAATGCAGAAACTAAGAGGAGGATGTGTGAGTAGGTATCTAAGGAAGTGCACCATAAAAATCTTTTAAGTAATTGCTTTGAAAGAGAGTTATTTCACGTTATTACGATGTTGATATATGGGGGTACAGCAGAAGAAATATATCAGTATTTAACACGTTTGCAACGGTTCCAGAGTGTTGTAGGAAACAGGGTTATAGGCTTCCCGAAAGTCTTCAGGGTGCTAGAGGAAGACAGCAAGGACAATACCCGATTTGGAATCCACTGCGGACTACCAGGCAAGGAGGAGCAGGTAAACAAAGCCTTTTTTCATCAGCCAATAAAGTTATCCCAGTACTGAATGTAAGGATAATTGGCATTTTGGGTGCTGAGGCATCTCTTGGGAAACAAGTAGACGGACCAACAGTGCGAGTTTTTGAAATATATTGATTAAAATGTTTTGGCATGGAAAGTGAAGAAAACTACAAGTAAACTCTTTTATATTAGTTTCTGACCCGTAAGGATGAACTATGCGGAGAAGTGGAGAAGAGAAAAAAGATGGGAAGAATTACACCCCATAAATAGCTGCCTTCGTGGTCTCTGTGGAGAAATTGGCTGGTAGGCTGAGATCTAGTTACACACTCTAGGTATCTCAATTTAGATAAATGAATTCCAGTGTAGGTCAAATTACCAAACGAGTATTTAAGGAAAGAAAGCAGGCATGAAATGAGGTGCAGCTATGGAAGGGCCCAAGCAGTGAGTACATAGTTTGTAACTACACAAGTTGTAAGTTGACAGTGAAAGATTTTCTCTCGTCTGACTGGGAAAGGAAAACTGATGACAAACAGTTTAAAGTTAATGCACCTTTTGCTCAGTCTTCACTAAAGCAAAGTATTCCTTCGAGCAGGGAACCAGCACAGTTAAAATCAGTGCCAAAGTCACAAGACTTGAAATTGCTTCAGAGAGAAAGCAAGTAAGAGATTGAGCTGCCTTTGATTTTGCCAACTCCAAAGGTTGTTAGTTTTTCTGTGCCATGCAACACTAATTAGGATAGGAGTCAGAAACAGGGAGACTGTGTAAGAATTCCAGGAGGTGATGCTTGCTCTTAAGCATTTTCTAATGTCATGGTTGGAATATATAAAAAAAAAAAAAAAGGAAAAAAAGAATCTCTGTACTGAACAGCTATCGTATTTCTTTCTGCAGTGGGAAGAGGGAGGAAAGCCTGAATTCTTAATAAGCAGTAATCACTCTTTATAAGCAGGATATTTTATGCAACAGTCCGTACATTTTATGCTTGAAATTTTGGTAATATCAATTAGAATATACCCTGGATGAAGAGCATTAGGCCCTTAGAGTCATGTTTATCATGCTAGCCATGCTCAATACGAATGGCTTAAGGTTTCACATACATACTTTCTCATTTTCTGGTTGTGTGCATCTCAGGAGTACAGAAACATTAGCTTCTGTACACTGAGCATAAATTATCTTTTATCTGTGAGTTTTATGGCAGTTTGTAATACAAGGTAATAGGATTTATGACCAAGAAATGAGAAGATGTCCAAGAGTTAATGAGGCCTGTCTTTTACATTATATTGAGCAGTTCAGTTTTCCCCACACAGGATTCCAGCCCTGGGATGTAGAGGAGAATTGCTACCTACACATGAAAATGTGTTACAGCAGCATATTTTTGTCAGTTATCTAACTCTTTTGAAAGAGTGTGTGAATACTTTGATAACCCTTTTTTTTTTTGCGCACAGCTTTTCTTGTGAGTGCATTCTTGCCTTCCCTGTGAGAAATGATGAATAATTTAACATCATAGAGAGTAGCCCAGCAGCTAAATATGAGCAATAAGAATCAGGAGTCCCCATCCCTTGTTCTTGGCTCTTTACTACCATTTCGTTGGGAAGAAATAAATCGTATAGTCTTTTGATCTCACAGTCTTCTAGTTTGTAAATTGGATAAAGCCCACATCCTTCACTGAATGGGTACTGTGAGGCTTGTTTGGTTTTTTACAAAATGCTATTACATACTCAGCTCTGCACCGAGGTGGAACATAGCATTATGGTAGTAGTAACAACAGCATTAATAAGTCCCTTAATTAACATAAATATTGCCATACAGCAGGCTGTGCAGTTACTTATTCCGTGTGGTCCCAAGCACAGTTTTTGTTGGGAGCAGGCAGTGCCTGGGCAGCGTTTGGGGTTATCACAGACATTGGAGGGTACCACCTTGTCTTGGGGACAAGAGAGAACAGCCATAAGTGTATGAGCAGTGTTTTGGCAGCTGGTTTGAGAGCCAGAGAGTATTACCTGAAGCATTTTATAGATGCAGACGAAGTGACTAGGCGTGGAGATCCTCTCCTGGATGCGGCCACTACAGTAGGTAACTAGTGAGGGAAGGTACAAGACTGGAAACGTTACTGGAGATTATTGCTGCAGATCTCTGTGCCAACGTCACGTGGTTTGCTTTGTGTCCATGCTTGTGGAGTACGGTGCAGCAAGAAGTTCAGGGTACATACTTTCAACTTCTGAGTTTTCTTCTGGCAGCCACTTCCTCGAATTTCACGGGAACTTCAAGAATGAGTTCTCAGATCAGTTCTGTACCGCCTCATGTGCAAGAAGCAAATCTGGCTTGTGCTGGCACTCAGTGGAGAAAATCCTTAGTGATGTCATGCCTCTTCTGGGGGATAACTTTGGAATTTGGAAATTTGAGGATAACCTTTGATGTCTCCTTTTCCTATATTATTAGTTCATTTTGTGGGTAGATTCGGTTGCAAAAAGGTCCTAGTTGCCAAGGAAGGGATTTAAACATATATTTAATATTTAAACATATATTTAGTACTTAAAACATTTATTGTCCTGAAAGGCTGTCTTTACTGTATGGTGTCTGCTCTCAAAGAGCTGAAGTTAATCTAGTTGACAAAGCAGTGAGTCTCTGTGCGTCAAGCTCCTTGTAAGTCACTTGAATGAGCTTTTCTGACTTTTTTCCTATTGGCTTTTTCTATGAGAAAGCCAGCCATTCAGCTGGACAGGAACGCTGCCAACATCAAAAAAAATATTAGCAGTGGAAAAGTCTTAGTCCAAGCCCTTCTCAGGGAGCCTGACTCCCTCACAGAAACCCTTGCAGAAAGGGGTTTTGTGCTTCCAGAGCCTCAGTAGCATGTTTAAATGGCTTCTCAGAAAGCAAGTCGCTATGTTGGTAGTTTAGCTGCCTTAGTTTCCTTCTTTGGTGAGAAACTTTGAGGATTTGGTGACAGCTCAACTTCTGTTCTTAAAATAAGACTGAATTAGAGCCTGCGTTTTTCTTATTCCCTGGGAAAATTCAGCTGGGCTAATGATCATTCAGTCATTCTTATCACGTGTTCTTATCATGGGCCTCTGCAAATGTGACCTTCAAAAGGCTCCAGGTCCAAGTGACTCGAGTTTATTTCGTGGTAATTTATGGCTGTGAAGTGGTGTCGCTTCATGTTTATCACAGGATTCCTGCGTTTTACTGGATATCAGTGATCCAAACCTAATTCATTTTTGTCAATCACATCTTGACCTGGGGAAGATTTATTTGCTATCTTGCTTCTCGCTCTTACAAAAGAAAAATTTTAGTGGGATTTTCTCTTAACAGCTAAATTCTTTTTAAATTAATTGTATTCCAGCATCAGCAAATGTGGAGTGTGAAATATAGACAGCTTATATAGTAGCTTAGAAATAACGATTAGCTTTTGAAACGCTTATATCCTTTCAAGCAGTTTATTTAGCATCAGTTAAAAGTGCAGTCTGCATCAGCTTTATGACATATTTGGAACTATGTGGATCTTTCCTGGAGTTTTTTGCAGAAGATGACCTCTAATAGTTATGGATTATTTCTGTGTAATGAAGACATATGCAAAATATTTTTTTAATAAGTCTCATCCTACAGACAAACAGATTATAACAAACTCATAAGTCAGTTTGTTAGCTTGCAGGTAACCACTTTAAAAAAAATACTTATCTTTCGGGGAGGAAAGGAAAATACCAAAGCATCATTACTACTAAACTAAAGAATAGTCTTTATTAAAAGAGATTTTCACCTGCTCATAATTCTTAAGAAACAAGTAATACTCTGTAGCAGGATATGTTAATCACTGAGCTGTTTTTAAATGCACATCTTAATGGTTGTCTGCAAGAGAAGACGATGCAAGGAGTCTAATTGGATTACTTAGGTATTTTTAAATTCTGGAGTCATCCAGTCTGACTCTGAATCAGTATCTGGTGTTTTATAAGTTTCAACAGTTCTGCTCCCAAAATTTTTCAGTCTTTGTCCAGATTTTTAATTAGTTACTACATCAGCTGATGGATGGCCATGCAGGAGAATCCTGACCCTAAATAAATCTCTTCCAGTGAGATCCCTGCTCTCTCTTGTTGCCCCTAGGTGTTGTAATATCATATTATATATGTTGTAATATCATATTATTGTTGTAATATCATCGATAATATCTGTTTTGCTGCTTTATGGAAGCCACAAGAAGTTTTCTGTTACAAAGCTCATTTTCTCAGAGCTGTGTTTTTTCCAAAACCTGTCAATTACTTATGTTCCCTTTGAAGCCATAATATTTCATTTCATCCCCACCCTTAACAAACTTCTTTTTGCAGCGCTCTGATTCTTTGGGGTATTGTGTACAATGTAGTATTAATAATTTTCTGTACTGCAAAACAGTTCTTCTGCTGCACAAGTTTACACCTTTACATTAAATGATCAGCAGCAAAACATAATGTTTGTCTTTGAAATTTGCTTATCAGTAGCAGCTGATGCTTAAACCAAGATCAATGGGAAACTGGTAAAACCTTCTCCTGAGGAAGACCACAGCAGTATTTTCATTTGCTGTGTGTTCATTTAATCTTCCTTCTGTATGAAACAGGACAAAGCTGGAGTGTGTGTGCAGGTGTGTGTTCATTATAGTTTTGTTTGGGGTTTTTTTTTCCAGATAGGACTTTGATCCGAAGCTAAAGAATTCCCAAGCTTTTTGTGAATAGATTTTTTGAACATGAAAAAGAAGCATTTTAAAAGACTGTATGAAGGTCTCGTAGACTGGTACTTTACAGATTGATTTTCTAGCATTTTTATGATTATTGCTGTGGTTTAAAATATTTGTCTACCTCCTGACACCTAGAGGGAGTAATACAATGTTTTGAAGTTTCAAGGTTAACTCTTAGACATAAAGGACTAAGAGGACTTAAAAGGATAATTATGAAACACTTTAGTGACTTGCCTGATCAGAGGCCACTCCCCTTACTCTTTGTTCACCTTTATTGTATTAGCCCAAATTTCTTAAGTCCTAGGATTCTGTGCTACCTCACTTAGCGACGCTGTCTCTCTGAAGGCATCTTACTGCCTTGCTGGAGCTGAATTTCAAGTTTTGTAGTAAGGGCTTTCTTCTTTGTGTATTAAACAGATTTCAGTGATAGTTTGGGGGTTTGGGATTTTTTCACTCCCTCCCTGGCATTACAGAAATGTTCTGTAGGGAAAGTAACAGGTATTGGAAGTCTGTGACAGAGCCTCCTCCAGAAAGAGAATGAATGGAAAATATTTTATTGCATACAATTAAAAATATAGCAGGGAAAATCAATGTTGTTCCTAGACTGAATGTAAATGACAGTAAAAATTAAAGTGATAATAGGTGATAAATTATTATCTACTACAGACACACACAAAAAAAAATTAAATCAGAATGTTGAATAGTTACTGATTGATCAAGCCTGAAGGGTTTATAGATTCCTTTAGAAGAAAAATTAAAAATAGTCCTTTCTGCTCACATCTGAGTACTGGCAGGAGTTGAAGTTGCAGAAGGTGTGCATCCATATTCTGGCCTTGATTATTTTTGAAAATATGTTCTCTTAAATTCAGTCCCTTTATGAAATCACTGAGGCTTTTCCAGTCCTTACAGTATCACTGTCAATTCTGTATCTGCCAGGTCAGTAGTGTCAACTGTATGGATTTTCTGTGTTTACACTTGCTGTTAAAAAAGAATCCATGCAGAAGAATGATAATATTTAGTAATATCTGAGGTTCTAGGGAAAATGCTGTACTAACCTGATAAACAAGATTTAGCTAGAACTATTCAGCTTTGCCATGGGAAGCGATTTACTTTGAGTCCGAATTTTCTTCTTGTGGGTAACAGCTGGTTCCGTTACTTCAGCACTCTCTCTCTGCTCTAACAGAATATCCCGAGAGGGGATGGTGGTCAGGGATTTAGTTCTTCAGTGTCTTTTAAGACTGCAGTGTGGCTGTTACTCTCACATCAGCTGCAGCCAAAAATACTTGCCAACAGGGTAGTTGGGCCCAATGACTTTCATGGGAGCATGGGCTTCCTACTCCTAATCCTAAAATCAAGATATTTGGAGTGAATGCGTTCCTGTCAAAAACAAGAAAGGGAATCTGGAAGCTTGTGACTTGGCAGCAGGAGAAAGACTCCTTCCCCATCCTCAGATCTAAATTTACAGAACTGGTACAGTGCCCTAGTAGCCAACGAAAGGGAACAAGCTCCTTCTGGGAGAACTATCTGAGCGTAAGCAGCAGGTAACAGCGATTAGAGAACCCTTCTGCAGGAGACAGAAGGCACCCATCTGCTGACCAGACATGCTTTCACAGGAGTTGTGTTGTTTGGCAAGGGCCTGGATTCAGGATGCTGCAGAGAGGCTGCTGAGGCTTGTCTGGCCCTTGGACTCTTACCTCTTGCTGCTCATGGACACCAGTGACACTGCCAAGGAAAATCTGAAGTAAATCAAGACAGACTGTTGAGCTCTTCAGGCAAAGGCGAACCTACATGCAAACCTGGGTAGTGCTTTCCTGCAGATGAGGAGGAAATGCTCAGGTAGGTGCAGACAACCCGTGAGTTAACAGCTGGTTATGTAGCTGGAGTCACAAGAAGCGCTCGGGCTTTTATGATCGTGGGTTCCTCTGAGGAATGAGAGCTGCTAGTGAGAGACGGGATCCATTTGACAAAGCAAGGAAAGGACATCTTTGCCAACAGGCTGGCCAAGCTGATGGGAAGGTTTTGAACTGGGTTATGCTGGAGGATGATGGCTTATAAGCATGTTTAGTTTGGAGAAGAGGAGGCTGAGGGAAGACTTCATTGCCCTCCACAACTCCCTGAAAGGAGGTTGTAGAGAGGTGGGGGTTGGCCTCTTCTCCCAAGGGAATAATGACAGGAGCAGAGGA
>JAOXJK010000012.1:56749817-56760663 GCA_025774025.1 Xenus cinereus | reverse complement strand
CCCAGGGAGGTGGTGGAGTCTCCTTCTCTGGAGACATTCCAAACCCACCTGGACACGTTCCTGTGCAACCTGCTCTGTGTAGACCAGCTTTGGTGAGGGGGTTGGACTGGATGATCTCCAGAGGTCCTTCCAACCACATATCATTCTGTGATTCTGTGTTCTGTGTCTCCTTGGGAAAGTATTGTGAAGCTGTTGATTTAGAAAACGGGTTTTACAACAATAGTCTCGGAAGTTTTTAAGTGCTTCCAATATGGAAGCACATTGAACTGTAAAACTTATCCCTAGAAAACTCTCAGAAGATAAAATACTTAAACATTTCCTTTTTTCATTCCAAATCACCTGGGAAAGTGAATCGGTTTTAGGTATTTAGGTTAGTCTGTTAAAAGGCACTAAATGGTCAGAAAGAACTGTCAGCTCTACGGTGAGCTGACTGACGTTGGTAATACAATTCAAACGGGCAGCTGAGATGTTCCTCCTCCTAATTTATGCTCTTCCGTGGCAAGGACAGCAACGTTCACAAGCATCAGCCCGAGCCACGGTCTTCAGATAATGAAGCAAATGTAATTGCTCATTTCTGTAGCGCTTGGAAACCCGTGCATAATGATGCTCAAATCTCTCGTCTTGAAAGACGGTAGGAGCTCATGTTTCTGAGACAGGCTGAGACAACTCCTGCAGTTTAGTGAAACTGATACCCTGCTGGTCTCTCCTCCTGGAAACCCAGAGGTGTCTCCTGTGGAGAGTCTGCATCTGGTTGCTCCCGTGCAAACTTCACTTTCCGCTGGGGGAGTGACAGCAAAATCTTCTCACCTTGAAGTTTGGCAGTGTTTCTCCATGGGACTTGGGAACTGCAGGGTGATTTTAAGGCCGCTGTTTTATAATTGGGCATATTTTCACTTCTGAGGGGTAAAAATCCAATGGTGACTCAGCTAGAGCTTACCTGAAGATGCTTTCTCTTGACTGTTTTGATAATTCCTACTTTATAGTCATCTTGGAGACGGGGAAATAGTGGTGAAGTAAATCTGAAGATAAGCCTAGTATTAAGACATGCTTGATACTGGTCTGTGCAATTTTGTACTTGAGTGTGATGCTGCAGTAGCATGATTTCTTTTCTTCAGATTATATATCTTAAATTAGATTATAAAGACTAAGTATTCTCAAAATTTTTGATCATGAGGGGCAGCTGACATACAAAGTGTTTGGTGGAAATAGGTATTTTTAGAAGAATCCGTAAGACAAGGAATAATAATGTACCTCGCTTTTCTTATAGGTTCTGATCCTCCCCTGCATTAGTAAATCTCAGACTACATCTCACGTCACAATCTTTAGCTAGATCTTAAGGTATATTCCCCTTACATTACAGAGAGAGAGAGGCAGAGGCATGAGGAAGTGAAATGATTTGCCCAGGTACCCAGGGAATCAATGCCATATTGAAAATTGAATCCAGTTTTCCAGGTTTCTATCTCCGGTGACCTGTCACCTGGGACCTTTTGTCCCACTTCTTGGTGCTTGTCACTTGATTAGGAGTGACCTTTAGAGATGATGGAGGTTTTTACTGAAAGCGCTTAACCCTCTCAGAAAAATCACAAAAGCTCACTTTCCTATAGTAGTCAAAAATTCATCCTAACTTCCTGAGGAGAAATTGTGAAAAAGGTGTCTATATATAAATTAATTAATCTCAGTTCTTAAGAAGCATGAGAAAAACATCTCGTGTCTGAATCCAAGAATGTCATGGCTTAGATTGGCCAAATATATATATACCAACTCTAACAGCAGCTGATTGTTTCTAATGAAGAATATATCCAGGAACAAAAAGAAAAGAACTTGTGAGGATGTGGTTGACAATTATTAGAAATCTACATCTTTTAGCTTTCTGCCCCTGTGCACGAGCAGTGAGTGTTGTGCCATCCAATAAAATATTTTTCATCTCATCAGAATATTAAAAGTTCTATTTTGATTGTCGTAATGAAAATCAGTTTATGGGAGATAATAGAGGATGCGTGTTTATTCCCTCCTGCCTTTTTTAATGCATTAGAGATGCGTAGGCTAGAAATGCAGAAGGGAAAATGACTGTATCACAGCCTTTCATAGGTGACTGAGCAAAAGAAATCCTAAGATATCACATAACAGAGCTTACAGCGAGATTTGTTCTCATTCTGTGAGGATTCTAGGAAATTCATATATCATGTCTCAGTCCAATGAGCTGTCATGAACGCAGCCTGCTCAACCATAGCATTGTAAGTTGCTGCTCCTTTAGTGTGTAGTCAGATAAACTTTTGTGGTTGGATGGACAGGCACATTTTCCCCCTTTCTTATCCGAACTAATCTCTAACTATAGATGTTGTATAAATCCATAAGCAAGTAATTGATTCTTTCCTTTCTCAGAAGAGTTGCCGACCTGTGTTTTTAAAGAGGTCAAATTTCTTGAAATTAGTTTAAAAATACAGAATTGGAATTCTCGTTCACCACAGTTGTATAGAACCAGCATACATTTCCCTATCTTTTTTTTTTTTTTCCCTGAAATTAAGATACTTCACAAATATGTGTGAAATGAAATATTTGAAGTGTAGTGTTCAGCACCGAGACTGAGTACACTGAGAAAATCAGAATCACATCTGTCCTTTTGTAGAGGTGAAGCAGAGGAGGTTTTAAAGTGTTGGGTTAGATCTGTATTTGGGCCAAGTTAGGCAGCAACTTCGGAAGTGGAGGGAAAACATTTCCACTTAATGCTCTGCAGGGATGAAAGTGGTGGAAAGATGCAAAGAGAAGAGAGAAGCAATGCAGATCTTGCAAATTGGATGTGGACTGGAGAATGCTACAGACTTTAGACAGGCCAGAGAAGGACGCGATAAATGATGTGAAGAATTAACGGAGTGTGGATATGGTAATTATCTACTGGGATGAAAATGTGAGGGTTTGTATTGTATTGTTGTACTGTTGTAAACAATACTGTTGTATTGTTTAGGGAAAATGTTAAGAGATACTCATAATCTGGACCCATTGTAGACTGAAAAGGAGATTGAAGTGAGCTCTAAGGTCATAGCAGAAGTATCTGTTGAAAGTCTCATCTATGCTTGATCTTCAGAGGATCCAAGTTGTTCCTTGCGCTCTACTTCAGCAGAAGCTGCAGTAACTCCTGAGGTGACCACCGGGGTCTCAGCCATCCCAGGTGTTAACTTCAGAGAAATACTTCCCAATCAGTGTCCGAATGCAGTGGGTTTCCCGTGAAGGTCTGTAACAGTCTCTGGCAGTCGTATGGGCACGTTGGGTGCACTTTACATAGCCTTACCGCAATTCTTCCTCCCTACACACTCACAAGTCATTCTGCTTGTGGTGTTGACTGCATCCCCAGGCAGTGTTTAGTCATGTAGGAGCCAAAATCAGGGGAGAGGCTTCTTCTCTGCTTTATTTGGGAAGAAGGGAGGGATTCTTGGAGACTCGTTGCTTTGTTGTTTGATTTGATTTGATGTGAAACCAACACAAATATTCACCAGTACATGTATAATGCACTGCATTCTGGTAAGATGTCAGTGCGTGGCTCATGCAGCACCCTGTATAAAAACTCTGTTGGCACTGACTAGTTCTAATCCAGTATTTTAAAAATCACAGGTAACGTTTGTTTGTGCGTAGTAAATTACTCCTTAGCACCTAGTATGGGTTACATGGGTAATCCATGTGCAGAAGAAGACAGCCACAAAAATACTTGAAAGGGAGTCAGAAGCAGAGGGAAATACGCTGTAGGATGAGCATTTTTCCTACCCGACCCCTGTTTCAGCATCACAAAGCAATGAGTTTCCCAAATTGGACACAAACAAACTCTACCATTTCCAAGGACAGAGGAGGTCATGCAAGGCACGCCAGTCTTTGCAAAACGGGCTCTAATTGGCACTAGCCAGAGCCTTAATCTTCATTACCTGCCATTGAGTGGCACTCAGAAAGTCTGACTTCTTTTCTACATCCTAAGAAATAATCAAAGGAAATACACAGAATTGCTTGAAGTCTGTTCCTTACAATTGAATGGCCCTGGTCGAAATAAGTGAGGACCAAAGCCAGAGTAAAAGCCAGAGCTTCTCTGAAGCCGTTTCCTCTCTGAGTAGCTGATGTGATTTCTGTGAAGAAATATCACTTAAACACGATATATCTTGTAATACATAAAGAGCCTAGTTTGTTTGAAAGATTGTAGGTCTTTCCGTGAAACTGTAAGTATATCACAATGATAAAATTAGCCACGTGTGAAAAAGTAAGAGTCTCTGACTGTAGGACCTTTCCCCTTCCGAAACATCTCTCATATTTTTCTGCTGTGTGGGTGTGTTCTCACATACCTGAAGAAAATTACATAGTTCTAAAAATTGAGTGTTATCCAATAAAGAACATTTTGCCGAGTTTCATTATAGACCCATAATATGTTCTCAAAAATGGAACATGATTTTTGAAGAGGAAGTTATTAACCATGGTGTTACAACTGTTATGCTCCCAGGAATATGATGGATGGAAAGAATATGCTTATAAGTCATCTGGGGACGGTGTTTTGTGCCACATTTTTGTTATTATGGGGAAGAAAAAGTGATATAATGATATCTCTTGGAAATTACTTGAAGGTTACTCCATTTGAACTGATTGATGTTTCTGCTGGTTAAAAAGGGTGTTTCCATTTTGTGGTATTAAGACAAATTAGGTAAAAAATAAGTGTTTTAAAATGCAACTTTCATCTTGACAGAAGTGCAAAGAAGGGTCTGTTCTTGTAAACTGTGAAGTAACAGAGCTAAAACACTCTGAGGCTTCTCCAAATCTGTATCGGTACCTGTTTTTTTAAGAGGAAAAATGAATTTTCTTTACACCAGGAATATCCCAATGACACCTGTCCTAGAAATACCTGCACACCTTCAGGATTGCGTGCGTCGTCCTTCAGTAGAATTTGAAAAATGTTTAGTTGTGCGGTGTTTAACGCTTTTTGTATCTAAGGCATCGCTCAGAGTAACGGACGTGTTTTATGCACGGGCAGGCAAGTGTGGGTGTTTAGGAGAAAGCTAATTGGAAAGAGGAAGGAGGAACATTGAGCACTATCTGAACTTTTGCGTCCACGGGGTTGAGAAATCTTACGCTTCTTGAAGACGCTTGTGTAATTGTGCTGCCCAGAAGAATGGGGTTCTCCCCAGGGGGACAAGACCTCATTTGCAGGAGTTAATTTTTAAAAAGGCTACCTGAGGCCTCCTACCAAACACGATTCCTGACCCCTCTTTGGTTTGACTTCCTCTATTAGAAGTGCTAGAAATAAACACCTGCCTTTCAGTCTGTGTGAGAACTGAATGGTGAAAATGAGAAATTACTGCAAGTTTTGAGAATGGATGAGGGTGAAGTTTGCACTCCTTATTCCTCTGCTGATTGATATTTGTGATGGGTAGGAAATACGGGTGTATTTGTGTACACGGGTAGTAAAACCACATGGACTTTTACAATAAAGAATTGAGTTGAAGAACATTTGTGCGTTCGTTAGACTACTTAGCCACATTTTGGGAGGTGACAGGCAGAACACATTCTGGTAGCAAAGCATCCTATTAGGCAGCAAACACACACTGTATATGTCATGCATTCTTATTATTGCTCCCATATTCATTAAAGTTTAAGGCCTTAAAAGACTTGTCAAAATGTTCTGCCAAGCTGAGAAATGTTGCCTTGACGTGCCTTAGCTTAGCAAGTCTTACTGGCATTGCTAGCACTCTGAGTTGTCAAGAAAAAAACCCTACGTTTTTCAAGTCACTTCTATGTTTGTCCCAATATGCGCTTCTCGGTTTTCTTCATTCTTGATATATTTTGCAGAATTTTATCCCTTTCTTATGTAACTCTCATTGAAAATGTGATGGGTTTTACTTGTACTAGTCCTGATTAGGGATCCTGATCAGATCAGAACTTTCTCCAAGTTCTGGGGAGGTCAGATTGGAGGGTTAGTCCAAGGCGATCCCTACTGTTCTTTTCTCTATTAATAAGAGGACTTTGCATGGGCTTGAATCCATGTGCTTACTGCACTGTGAATAGCTAAATTCAAACATTGTTTAGCTCCTGTTGCTCTCAGGGTGTTCTGCTTGATGTAGAGGACAAATAGAAAAATATTCAGGGGATAAAGAAAGTAAAACTAGAACGGGGAGTGAGCAGATTAAAAAAAAAAGAAGAAATGAAGGCAGAAAAGATAGAATAAAGGTGTGGGAAATCTGTGCTTTGTGCACTTGTGTATAAATTATATGCCGGGTCGGATTTGACAGCAGTACTTAGGAGTTTGGGATGCTTTATAAATGTGGTGCATTGTAAGGAAGCACCTGCTTCTGGCAAATAAATGGTTTGATTGAGGCGGTTTCTTTGTTTTTAAAAAAGATAAACTCTAATGAAATTTTGATAGGCTTGAGTCTGGGGTAGAAACTTTGGAGAAATAGTTTTACGGACAGGATAGGGTATCGTGACTTTATGTAAGTATCCCATCCCTGGAGGTGTTTAGAAGAGGGGTTGCCATAGTGCTTGGAGACATGGTTTAGTGATGTGGGGTTTTTGTTTTGTTTTGTTTTGTTTTTTTATCAGAGTGAGGGTGATGGTTGGACTAGATGATCTTAAAGGTCCCTTCCAACCCAGACAATTCTATGATTCTATGAAATTTCATTGATGTGCAGGAGAAATGCTCCAGGAACATGACCTACAACAGACTTTCTTCCCAGTGACAGCCCTGGCCTGTGAGATACAGAATAGGGATCCTTTTGCAAAGGAGCCCCTCCCTCATCAAGAAAAAATCTTTTCTGGCACACTTGACCTGTTCTCTGAAGCATCTTAGACCTAAAATAAATATCAGAACAGTTGGGCATCTTTACACTCGGGTTAGTAAAACTTAATTTAAAAGTAAAAGCTATTTTTACTGAACCCATTGATGTCAATGACTTAGAAGTGCTCAAATGATTTTTTATTATTCTGGAAACAAACTAAAAGCATTAACTTTTGTTTTGTGCTTGTCTCTGCCTAAAGCAAAATTTTATGGTCTAGTTAGGTTCCCTTGAAAACAGACTTTTATAAGTAAATACTCATGGATGATTAACCTTCCTAAAATAAAACTTGTCAGGTGTTTAAAATGTGTGGTGCATGAGGGAGAAAGTTATGTTTATGTTGACTTGAAAGCCAATTCCTACCTTTTGGCACATGGTTAGCAAAACTGAGGCACCTGCAGATGTACTTCCAAGGACTTAAGCTTGGGGAAAGCCTGTCTTTTTAATTTAATTGGTTCTAGTGTTTGGGAACACACAAAAAAAAGTTGTTGTGGCACGGTGAAGTAGTTTCCGAACTTTTGCAGTGTAAAGGAAGGATGGCTTAATCAAAGCAGATCTTTCAAGACCAAGACTAGTTTTAGGAAGTTTAAGTGGAACAGACATCAACTGAAGAAATGTCATCTGAAGAAACATGGAGAAAAGGCTGTAAATGAGTCTACAGAAAATATTTTTCTGTATTCTTTTACTGTATCCATCAATAAAATACCAATATACTGCTGGCTGGTTGCTTGTCACTGTAAGAAAAAACAATTGGATTTTTGGAAATTGATTTTCTTAGAAGGGCGTGCAGAAATCTTAGTCGCAGATAAGTATTTCACACACTAATTTGGCTTTTCTCATTCATTTGTATTTCAAGCATAATTTGTACAGCGGTATACAGTTGGTAATTAATGCAGTGGACTCGGTTGAATGACTTTGTAACTGACAGGAGATGGTCCTTTTTGACCTTAATTTTAATATTGCAAAATTAGGCAAAATGAAACAACTTCTGCAAAAGAATGAATAAAAAGTGCTTCGGAATATGTCCTTTTTCAATAAAATAACAATATTCTCTTTGATGATCCATTAGTCACTGATAGCTGGTCTAAAATTTTGGTGGGAAAAGCAAATCACTTTTTGTGACCTTGTATTTCTGCTCAACTTATAAGAGAACCTGACTTTTTTAATTATTTCTATCTTCTCCTTTAGAAATATTAGATCTTGATGAGGAAGATGTAAGAGTTCATATTGCAAACTTCCCCCTCCCCCCACCAATATATCCCGATTTCGTGAGCCTTCATTTTTTTTTTTACTTAGGAGGAAGATGGAAGCACCTACACCTGGGTGTAGCGAGGGCTGGGGCTCCCCGGGCACCAGGAGCTCTGGGGACCCTGCTTGGGCAGAACGTGGCAGCCCACCCTGTCCCACCACCAGAGCCAGGTGGCAGCCCCAAGCGTTGGACACCTCCTGGGCATGGAGACGGGACAGGACAGGATGGAGATGGGCCAAGGAGGGCAGAGCTGTGGGGACCCTGGTGACGCCGGGGCAGGGGCTGACAGCAGCAGGCCCTGGGCTGCAGGCAGGATGGGGGGAGACCTGGGGGGGCCGGGCAGGAACAGTCAGGGCTGGCAATGCTTTAGGGCCCCGACAGGGTGGTAAGGAGAAGATTTGGTGTTTAAAATCTGTGATGTGTTTAAAATCTGTGATGTGTTTTATCAGTGACTTCACCTGAGAGGGAGTTCCAGGTGCTTTCATTCACTTTGTGAGTCAGGCCCTCCCCTCCACACACGGGGCTTTTCCAGAAAGACCCCCACCTCCGGGTCTCCTTGTTACTGCTGTGAGCTGGTGAAATTATTGTTGGCTCCTTTCCACAGCCATCCTGGGCTCCGAGGGACAGACAAAGTGTCGCCTGAGAGGGGGACCTATTTTGCAAAGGCTACCCGACTGCTGGTGAGAGACGCTGCATTGCCTTGACAACGAGTACATTTTAAGACCGCTGACTGACACTTTACTTACTTCCCTTGCTTATAGTTTTGTGAAACCTGCTGGTTTTCTGACAATGGAAAGAGATTTCCTCAGGAATGTGAGCCCTGGGTCAAAAGAGTTATTTACAGGCGGGAGAAAAGCCGAGCAGCCCCGTGCGCTGCATGGAAGTGTAAGGTTCGTCAGTGGCAGCGCCTTCGTGGCCTGCAGAGCCAATTACCAATAATTTAGTTTGAATATGAAAATGAATAGAGTCGATCGTGTTGCTCAGGGTAGGTTTGGGTTTTTTCTTTCTTGTTTTCCAGCGGATGAGGGAGCTCCCCCCATGAGGCGGGTATTGTGGAGCTGATCTTTAGACGGCTACAGAAAAAAGCATCCTGTGGTGCTTTTTTCTGCCTCCGGTTAATAACAGCTAATCTGAGAGTGGGAAGGGATTGAGTGGGTTACCCACGTACCTGCCGTGCCTGCAAGCTGACTTTCTTATTTATACAGGGACCCCTGGGAGAATTTCTTGGGGGCAGGGAGGGGGAATTTGTGTTTTAAATTAAAAACAATGAGTAACTCTCCTCTGGGTTAGGTAGGTGCTGCCAGAATTAGAAATGTAAATGCGTTTTAAGGATCTAGGATGCATTGATTGCCTCATTCTCCTCTCAAGTCTCGAGTTTGCTGAAGCCTCTGCAGCGTGCTTCGGGATCCGTGATTGTTGGGTAAATCTGGGGACGGTAAAATAATAAATAAATCCCCTCTTCCAGCCATTGAAATTTATGGTAAAACATTGCCTTGCAACGAAACTAAGGATTGGCCTGTAGCCTGCTGGGTTTTAGTTGTGCCGCATAATTACATGCAGTACTGTTCACACAAACCCAGGCTGAGTGCGTGCCAGGAATTAGCAGAAGTCATTAACAGGGTTTTGGGGGGAGGTGGAGAAAATTAAACATTATCAGCTGGCTGGTTAATGGGCATTTACTGCGTAGAGCGCTAGTTGCTGAAACCCAGGATCTTTCGTTCACAAATTCGGAATAGATTTGTTCATTTTGCTGCGGATCTGCAGATGGCAGTGTTAGGAGATGATGTATTTTTGGAAATGCCTTGCGATATTTTGCATGATGATGTGAAGGCAGCACTGAAGAAGAAATTTTTGAGGTGGAATATGAAGATTCTGTTCACCTGTGAAGCAGAAAGTACTTTAAAATTTTGGGCATGCTTATCTTTAATAAATCCCCGTGGTGAACTCTGCCATTGCCTGCTCTCCAGCCTCTCGGTCTTAGAGCCACCTGATTTGATTTTTTAATCGCAGTCAGAAGCCTTTGTTGTGGAAGCAAAAGGAATGGACCCTTATTTCTAACTTGCTGAACGAATGGATGTCTACAGCAAGTAGTTTTTCATCTCTCAGCTGCGAAGACATGATCAGTTAGTGGCCTGATTTAGGAACAGTATTATCCTCCTGCACTTCACGTTACACAGCTCTAGTATATACCCTGTGTTTACAGTACAGCCCACATCTGCGTTCAGATTAAGTTTCAATGTACAGTGAACCAAAATTCCCTGTTCTTACACAGCATAGCGCCTTATCTTCAACTTAGGAGACGTTAGAATTTATCTTTCTAAGCAAGGATTTTTTTCCTTTTCATCATGGGAATAGTATTTAAAAATGTGCATGGTGTGAATGGGATTATAGGCATATTGCTGTGTCATACAGTCAAGGGCTTAAGGGCTTTGCTTTCCATAAGAATCTAAAATTGCATTTTAGATATCTTTACATGCTTAAAATTGTGAGTTAACGCTATTTGCAGGTAAATAAAAATCAAAATGTGTATGTAGGTAACGTACCATTCGTCACGTGTCCCTTTTTGAATACAGGCAAAAATGCAGTCTCGGACTCCACGGTGCGGAAAAGGTGGACTAGAAAAGTTCAGATTTGGTGTTAGAGAAATTGTCCTTCCCAGGTTTAACTATACCCAGTTCTGAGGAGAAGGATCTGGGGGTCCTGGTGGATAGTAAACTATCCACGAGCCAGCAATGTGCCCTGGTGGCCAAGAGGGCCAATGGGATCCTGGGCTGCGTAGGGAAGAGTGTGGCCAGTAGGT
>JAOXJK010000012.1:56627402-56642578 GCA_025774025.1 Xenus cinereus | reverse complement strand
GCCGGGTTGCCATAGTGCTTAGAGACATGGGTTAGTGATGGGTTTTATCAGAGTGAGGTTGATGGTTGGACTAGATGATTTTGAAGGTCCCTTCCAACCCAGACAATTCTATGATTCTAAGAAGACCAGAAGCAAGGGTGAAGAGATGGGTGTTCATAGCATGGACAAGATAGTAAGCTACTGAAATTGTTGGGAGTAAGCAGGTGGATTTCAGGAACTTGGCAGGGGAGGGAGAGGGGGAGAAGAACAAAATTTTATCTGAAAAGAAGCATTAAAAAACTTTGTGAACGGCATGAGAGCAGAGGAGTTGCTGCCTGCCTTTAGCACCATACAGTGCCAGCCCAACCTGGTAGAACCTGTTGGGTGCCTTAGAGCCAAATCCACTCTGAGAGTGGATTAATCCTGGTCTAGCATTGATCAGGGGCTCCAACTGAAAAGGAGGCTCATCAGCCCCAAATTAGTATGAAAATTATGGAAGGATGTTCAAGGCCTCAGCTTGAGAATCTTTTCAGTAAGTTCAAGATTTTTCTGTGTTTCAAGAAGATTTCTTGGCTCTTCTTGACGCAGCATTGTCCCTCCAATGACCTTTGGAGCTATAAAGGTGAGAAGCGAATGTATAAACTTTAGAAAAAGTTTTACACAAGTTTGGAAAATGTCCTAATGATGAATAGTCCATGCAACTGTGCTGCACAGTTTTTTTTGGTCTTCATATTCCCTGTAGGCATGTGTTACTGTCAGGACAAGCTGGTTAGTTTTCATTTTTCATTTGTAAGGGAAAATACTTGACCAAAGCATGTCTAAACACAAAATTCTTATCCAGCTTCTATTGCCTTCCTGTTGGTTGTGGCTCATAAAAGATGTTTTTGTTTAAATGTCAAAACAGATAAGCAGACTCGCCAGGTCTGGGTCTGGTCTTTGTAGCAGGTATGCACACAGATTACAGGGAGCCCTTCCTGTGTGGTATGACTTTAAGAAGCCAGCTCAGGATTCCAATGATGACACAATATATGAAGTGACCTATTCCAGTTCCTGAAGTCCCTGTGAACCTGCAACTGGCCTTAACACCTAGGTCCAGCAGGAAGACAACAGAAGGAAGAAGAACCGGGAAGCTTGCCATGTATACCTGGCACTAACTTAATACTCAGAGCTCTCAAGTGAGCTGCTTTTGGTCTTATCTTTCTTCCTCTGCTTCCAGTGACAACAAATGCTGTGTAATAACATCCTTTTGGGATCTGAGCACCATGGCTTTAAGGAAAATACCATCAAAATTAGACCCATCTTTTCTAACTACTGAGGATCATTGTTTTCTCTGGAAATCTGTAGAAAGTACATCCACGTCAAGCAAAACAGATGCAAAGGAGGTTATTACAGCAGGAGGAAAGTTTCTGGTAGATGTGGGCCAGCGTGGTTTGGAAAATGGTAAAGAGAAGGCAACTGATTCACAAACAGATAATCCACAAAAAGAAGAGGGAGAAAATGTAAGGCTATCAGAGGAGGTGATGAAGCAGATAATTGGAAAAACAAGAGAGGCCTTTGATTTCCTAGCTAAAGGTGAAAATCAGAAAGCGGTTGATATGCTGTCTGGTGTCATCAAGCTGAATCCACACCTCGCCAGCTCACACATTAACAGAGCCAGTGTCTTCTTGCAGCTGGAAGAGCCAGCTATGGCCATTAGTGACTGTGACAGAGCTATTAAACTCAATCCCAGTTCCGCACAGGCCCATAAATTGCGAGGAAAAGCTCTCCAGCTTTTGAAGCATTTAAAAGAGGCTGCCTGTAACATTTCTTTGGCTTGTAAATTAGATTCTGAGGCTCAGGCAAAGTTTGAGAGGGGGGAAGAGGCCAGTGGAGAGCTGGGGAGGGGTGAGGGTGAGTTGGAGACAGACAACGAAGGGGAGATTGAGCCAGAAGAGGATCAATGCTCAGAGATGGGAGATAAGAATTTGGAGGTGACCAGTGACGTGATGAAGCAGGCTGATGAAAAGAATAAGGTGGCTTTTGATGCAGTGGGAAGAGGTGAATTTCAAAAAGCTGTTCAGCTCTTCCCTGATGCCATCAAACTGAACCCATGGCTTAGTACTTTGTATGTCAACCGAGCCAGTGTCTTTGTGCAGTTGCAAAAGCCAAACACTGCCATCAGAGACTGTGACAAAGCCATAAAAATCGACCCAAATTCTGCACAGCCATACAAGTGGAGAGGGAAAGCACTTTGGCTCCTGGGTCACTGGCAGCGTGCTGCCAAGGACCTCGCACTCGCTTGCCAGCTGGGTTCTGATGAAGATACCAATAACATGTTGAAGGAGGTTCAGAGAAGAGTCCAGAAAATTGCCAAGCACCAAAAAAAGTATGAGGAGAAACAAAACACAAAGCAATCATTGGATGCATTACCAAGAGTGGAGAAATCCATGGCAGAAGAGGAGAGGGATCAGCTTCCAACTTCTCAAGAAAAGGAAAAAGCACAGCTTCAGAATGCCAAGGAGCATCAACAGGTTTACTTTGGGTCCTCCCAGGAACCTGATAATGACGTGGAAGGAAGGGAATCTGAAGAGCAAAAGCAATATCCAGTAGAAGAGAATAAGTTTTACATAGAAGGTCAACATAGAGCTGAGGGGGAGGAAAACCCCAGTGGAGAATCAAAGACTGAGGGCAGTGAACTCAATACTGAAAATGAAGGAGTGGCTGAAGATCTTCAGAAAATAGGAGACAAAAACCTGAAGATAGCTAATAATATGATGAAACAGACAATTGAAAAGGAAAGGGAAGCTTTTAATGCACTGAGAGCAGGTGAATTTCACAAAACTGTTGAGTTGTTCACTGACGCCATCAGGTTCAACCCACAACTTGCAGTCTTATATGTAAGCCGAGCCAGTGTCTACCTGAGGTTGCTGAAACCAATAGCTGCCATTAGGGACTGTGACAAAGCAATAAAAATCGACCCTTCTTCTCCACAGCCCTACCACTGGCGCGGGAAGGCATTCCAGCTCCTGGGTCGCTGGCACAAGGCTGCCAGAGACTTTGAACTGGCCTGCCGACTGGGTTATAGTGAAGACACCAGTTCCATGCTAGCAGAAGTCCAGAGAAGAGTCCAGGAAAGAAAGCAAAGGGAAGATGACTTTATGGATGTAGCAGAGAGGATGAAGAAGGAACCAAAGGCGGCAGGATTAAGAACTTACAAAGCCTCCAAAGATATGGAAAGAGTTAAGAAAGCAGCCTTGGAGGAACAAGGCAGCTCTTGGGAGACCAACAAATCTTGGGAAGAGACCATGAAGATGCAAGTCTTGCAGAAATTGTTAACTGAGCAGAACACACCACAGCAGGTGACAGAGCAACAGGAGAGTCTGGAACAAAAAGCATTGCAGGAGGCAGTGTGGTGCCTAGAATGTGAGGAACAGTTGATTGCTTTGCAGGTGGAGTTGGAAGAGCAGTTTAAAACTCAACAGATGGGGCTTGAGGAAGAGGAGAGAACTCCACGGAAAGTTCTGGAGCAACAGGAGAACGCACAGAAGAAGCTGCAAGAAGAAGAGAGAAATCAGTTGAAGACTATGCAGGAACTGGAGAAAGCTCAACAGCAGGCTTTGGTAGGACTGATGAAAAACCAAAAAGAAGCCAAGGAAGAACATAAGAGAGTTCAGAAGAAACCCCTGAACAAAAACAGCGTTGAAAAAGCCCTAGCAGAACTAGCAAGAGCTCAGAAAAAGGCCCTGGAAGAATTTGAGATGGCTCAGAAAAATGCTCTGGAGGAACTGGAGAAAGCTCACAGAAAGGCCCTACAAGAGCAAGAGCGAGCTCAGAGGGCTGCATTAGAAGAACAGAAGAGAGCTCAGAAGGCTCTAAAGGAACTGCAGCTATCACAAAGAAAAGCTGCAGAGGCGATGGAGAGAGCTCAGATAAGGGCTGTCAGAGAACAAGAGAAAGCACGGGAAATCCTGACAGAACTTGCAAAAACACAGCAACGAGCCTTAGAGGAGCAGGAGAGGGCAAAGAATGAACAAAACAAAGCTAATAAAATCTTGGAAGAACTGCAGAAAGCAAAAGAAAAGGCGCTAGAAGAACTCAAGAGAGGTCAGGAAGAGCTCCTCTGCAAGCAAGAGAAAGCTCAGAAGAAAGCCCTGGAGGACCAGGAGAGGGCTGAGAAAGACCTGGAGAGATCTCAAGAGCAGTGTGTTGGAAAGCAGGGAAACTTTAAGGAAAAAGTTCTTGTGCAATGGGAAAGAGCCAAAAATAAGCTTCCTGAAGAAGAGGTGTGATTTCAGAAGAATACTGAAGAGTCTGGGCCAGTCTCTGGAGAACTGGAAACAACTCAGAGGAATGACCTGAAAGAACAAGAAACATCATCATTGCAATGTGGGAAAAACTGGGAGAAAGAAGCAGAAAAACAGAGTGTCATTCCAGAAGCTATTCTGGAGGAAGGGCTAAGCCCTGGGAGAAGTACGGACCAACCAGAAAGGTCACCAACGTCACCCATAAAGTCCTTTCAGGATTCCTCTGAATTGGAGTGGTTCTCAGAGGTGTGATTTGTTGTTTGACAAACCATTGCTGAAATGCTGGAGAATGGAGAAACATTTGCTGAAGAGCTGAGCTCAGGTTGGAGTCATCTGCAGGTGCTCTTTCCATTAAAGTAAAATTTCAAAAGCAGGTACACAGAATCGGTACTTTTTTAAAACTATATTTTTTTAGGCAAATATTTGAAGTGTTTTGACCCACATGCAAGCTCACGACGTTCCAAAAAGAGTCCCAGTCGTCAAATTTTCATGCAGGTTCTTTCTATCTGTGTACATATTTGATACTCTCAATGGTTCCTTATCCAGGAGAATGAGGGACTTGGTGGTTAAGCAAACGGTGGGAATCATTGCTGAAGGGAAAGAGCTGGCGTTTAACTGGGAGTTAAAAATGGCAGAGAGAATTTGTGTCACGGAGACAAAATTAAATGGTGTATTGCTTCTGACATACGGTAGCTTGATGGGATCAACCTCTGAATTGCTTGAGGTCTCAAAAGGAATCCTGCTTGTCCAAGCAGCTCTCTGCAGGGAGGGGCATAGAGTCACAGAATCATAGAAGTGTCCAGGTTGGAAGGGACCTTTAAGATCAACTAGTCCAACCATCAACCTAACTCTGATGAAAACCATCATTAAACCATGTCTCTAAGCACTATGGCAACCCGGCTTTTAAATCCCTCCAGGGATGGGGCCTCAATTACTTCCAAAGCTTAATAACACATTTCAGTGTAAACATTTTTCCTAATCTCCAATCTGAACCTCCCCTGGCGCAACTTGAGGACATTTCCTCTTGTCCCATCGCCTGGGACCTGGGAGAAGAGACCGACCCCCCCTGGCTACACCCTCCTTTCAGGGAGTTGGAGAGAGCGAGAAGGTCTCCCCTCAGCCTCCGAATGCTAACTTACATTATCCCTAGGAACCCTCAAGTGGATTATCTTCCTTCTGCTGTGTGGTGCAGTGACAGATAGGTTTCTCCTTTCCTTTAGCACATCTACAGCGTAGGTTCTTAAGACGGGGATGTTCCCTCCTTCGGTCTATGTACTGCCTCTGGCCCACCATTGCAAAATAAGTAAGAATGCATGCAAGTACTCCCCTTTGCCTGAAGAACTGATGTCATGCTCATACCAATTTCATGTCTCAGCATCCCTTCCAGCCAGTGCTCCCGTGCAGTGGAGATATTGATAGTGAGAGTGGGGCGGCCGTTCACCACTGTCATTGAAGCTCGAGATAGCAGGTCCTCCGTGAGATGGACCACAATCTGAAGATGAGAGAGTTCAGGTAGCAAAGAGCCTTCTTCTCGCTCCTGTTTCTGCTTTTTCCTTTGGCCCTTCCAGGACTGCATTTCTTTTTGATCCCTTGCCCTTCACAACTCTTCCTCACTACCAACAGTCACTTAGAAGAGACACCTCTGACTCCACTGAGTCACCCGTGCTGCTGACAAAACCTCAGACTGTAGTTGGATTCAGCATGAGAGTTAAGACAGATATGAGACCGCAAAATTTAATATGGTAACATTGACTAGACTGGGGGTGGGACACACACAATAAAATGCATAGTAAAATAGAGAAAATTAAGTTTTTTCAACTGTGTCTAATTATCTTGGTATTACTGAGAACTGAAAAATATTAAAAAAACACCCATACATTTACTGGGTATCTATACACTTAACAGTCTGAAACCTTTGAAGGAGAAGGGGGCCACATGAAGGAGAGGGGGAAGCACCAAGTACATTGTTTCCTGATACATCATGCAGACTTGAAATATTATACAAATACTGATATTGTTTTCTTTTATACAGGAATGTAGTTCTTGTTTTCCTTTTTTTTTTTCCCTTGGAAAACTAGTAATCAAAACAAAAACTGCCCGAGAAAGAAATTAAAGCCTATTGATATGTTTTGTTATTTGAGTTTTAAAAGACCTTTCAAACAAGTGACTGGGAGAGGGGAAACTCTCTTTGTTAAAGATTAAGCACCTTTTCCTCTTCATGTAATACCTAAAGAAACTCCCCACAGTACTGCTCAGAAGAGAACAAGCGAGAATACCTACAAGAGAGATCATTTTTTAATATCAGTTACCAAAAAAAAAAAACAAACCCCAACAAAGAAAGACCCAGGGATCAAAGGCAACAACACGACACTTCCCTGTATTCAAACCCCACCGTTCAACTCCAAGCTCAAAAGCAAACAATCAGTGCCATCAGCTCCTTATTTCAGATGCAGGAAAGAAAGGTAAACCCTAAAGCATTTTAAAGTACCTCTTAGCTTTATTAACACCTCTCCAACTGGAGAGAGTATTTTCATAATATTTCAGGCCATACTAAGCATGATGTATTAACTGTACTTTTACAGAAGAAATAAAGCATTTCATAAAGATCATGGGATGTTTGATGAGGGTGTCGGATCCTGCTTCCATGAAGACAAACCAAGACAAAAATGAACACAATGGGAGATAAAAGCACAGCAAAGACCAAAAATGTCCTTTTGTTCTGCTTGCTCCAAACTGTAGTTTTATAACCTCACTCTTAGAAACGCAAGTAAAATCTGGTATCAGCATCAAATTACAGTTGCTCAAAAAGGTGCGATGAGTTTAACCGTTTCTTCTTGTAATTACGTTTACTAACTAAACCTAATTTCCCATAAAGTGAATTTTGTCAATTGATCTCTCACTCCAGACCCCTCTGGCTTACCGCCAGATGCAAGTCTTGGACTGTGTCAACTGGTGTTTTGTTTTGGAATAATTCTCTTTTTATACATTCGATTTCACCTGCGCTTCCAAGCAATTCTATGTAACTCAGTCAAACTGGACTTTTAAAATCCTGAATACAGGAAATAAGTTTGGTTTGGTTTTTTTTTGCACAGGGCTCTATAAAATTAGAAAGTTTAAGTCAGGAAAAACCAGCACTTAAACTAACTCAACAAGGCAAACTCTTTCAGAGATTTTTATTCACTTATGTCACTTTCATTTGTGCTGCTTCTTATAAATCAGTCGCTTGGGCTGCTGCTTATTTTTCTTGGCCTTTTCTTAACTCTCTTTCCTTTAGTGTAAATAATTTGATAGAAGAGAATGGATGGCAGAACTGATGAATAAATGGAAATGTGCTAGTCTTCAAGCAGCTGAAAAAAGGAGGGAAGGAAGGGTGTCATTCTTGGGTACTCCCAAAAGAGGTGAATTTAAGAATAAGCATATATGAATCAGGAAACAGCCTTGGAGAGATGGCTGAAGCATTCCCAAGGAATGTGCATCATTTCAATTGTTCAAAAATTAGCCTGGGCACAGCCATGAGAAAAACATGATGTAAGGAATATTCTTGTACTTACGGAGGAAAGGCCTCCCAAATGGGTCTCTCGAGTCCATCTATGTGTAATTTCTAAGATCTACACAAATGTTTCTTTCTTTCCTGATGCGGCGTATGACTTACCTCCCCAAGACAGCCTTCTTTCACCATGTACTTCCTGACGTGATTCCAGATGCGACTTTTGGTCAGCAAGCTGCCTCCAGTGGCCTGTTCAAATTTCTCATAGCTTCCGTATTTCTGCAGTGTCCGCTCCATAATGTTAATGGACTACAAAACACAAAAACATAGCAAATACGAATGCAGTCAAGCCAGGCTGGCATGGGTATTCTTTCTCTCCCTCTCAATCTCCCCCTCTTTATTTTTAATCTTTCTTCTTTTTTTTTTTTTTTTAACTCATTGGTGGTCACTATCAAACCGTAGTCATTAGATACAGGCTAACACACTCTGTAATCGATTTATATCATCGTCAGACATACATTAATGCCAAAGGAGTGAAAAAAGATTCCGATCGACTCATCTCGGACCAACATATATCAGCACAACACAGACGACTGCTAGTCCAGTAAAATAATACCTGTTTTCTCTTTAACTTTGGGAATGTTGTACAACTGCTTCGTAAATCAAACATAATGGGTCATGAGGACATTTGCAGTTCAAGTTGTCAGCATGTTTCTTTTTATGGTTTTCCAAAGAATTTGATAAAGATCAATTATTACTGCCACCTTGCTTCATTTCTTTGTATTTTCTAATTAAGGAATGCTGAACCATGATTAAATAGATGTGTAACTATGATTTTAACAAAAAATATTTCTATCAAAAATGTCTCCTTACAATTAATTCCTCGGGATGTCTGTTGTAGAAAGGAGAAGAGAGAACAGAAACTTTATTCACAGAAACTTTCTTTCAAGCCTTTCATTTAAATGATAATACTTCTTTCTAAACCCCCAAAATGAGGGAGGCGTATTTCATTAGACAAAGAAAAAAAAAAAGTGGTATCAACAATTCTCTTACATATTTCTGCTAGAAGTCGTCCCTTGTGGGTGGAAAGCAGAGCAAAATCACAGAACTCTGTGGGGTTGGAAGGGACCTCTGGAGATCATCTCCTCCAACCCCCTGCCAAAGCAGGTCCACCCAGAGCAGGTTGCACAGGAACGTGTCCAGTTGGGTTTCGAATGTCTCCAGAGAAGGAGACTCCACCACCTCCCTGGGCAGCCTCTTCCAGGGCTCTGCTACCCTCACAGGAAAGAAGTTCCTCCTCATGTTTAGATGGAACTTCTTATGTTCCAGTTTGTGGCTGTTCCCTTTTGTCCTGTCCCTGGGCACCACTGAAAAAAGACTGTCCCCAACCTTCCTGAGACCCACCCTTTAAGAATTTACAGGCGTTGATCAGATCCCCCCTCAGCCTTCTCTTCTCCAGACTAAAAAGACCCAAGTCCCTCAGCTTTTCCTCATCAGAGGGATGTTCTCATCCCCTTGTCATCTTTTCAGTTCACTAGAGTTAATTGGATCATCCCTTCCTGAATTCACTGGAGTTACGTAGGTAAAATAAGACTACTAAATAAAAAGAAAACAATGCCAGAGGTAAGGTCTTCAACTCCACCTCTTTAGGTTTGTTTGTTTTTTTAGATTGGGTTGTTGCTGTTGTTGTAACCAATACAATTTCATACCAAGCATTATGATGTGGAAAGCCATGTGATTTCTTACAGATTTTATTTGTCACGAAGCACAGACCTAGAATTCACTTTTCAAACTGTGGGCTGCTTGGAAGCCATCAAGAAAAAAAAAAAAAAAAATTAATTCTAGATGGTACTGGGGTGGAGATGGTAAGCTGGTGAGCAAGTTAAGTGCATACGGAAAAGGAATCCTTGAATGATACAGGCAGACTGGAACTGCTCTGTTGGCTGTTGCAGGGTTGGCCTGTTGTTTGATTTAATGTCTAGCTGGTTTATCATGCAAAGATGCTGTTGCTATTAAGCTGTAAAGACTAACAATCCCTAAAGACACCCGTTCCTCATTCCTCACCTTCATTCCAACAGAAGGAATCGTTATTCCTGTGGCATTTAAATGCTGCAGCTATTGCAGCATGCAGTACATCCTAGCAACACACTAACCTTAATAGAAACATATTTAATGCCAGATTATTAAAATCTGGTTAATTATTTGGACACATCTGTGCTTTTGAAACTATTCCACAAGGCATGATAGACACTCTGCATAATAACTGGAAAACACACAGGGTTTCAGACCTGTTCAAGTATAAATGAAGACATAAACCTCGCGGGATGCTTCCCTTTTTGATCAGTTAGAATTCACGGGCATGCAGAAACACATTTTAATGTGAAAGATTGTGAAAAATACCCCTTGATATAAAAGACCGTTAGTATTGAGATCATCCTTTAATGCTCCAGGTTGAGAGAAGGCGAAAGATGCAGCAGTGAAATCTGTACGTCCCAGCCATTCTGCAGCGTTTCAAGAAGCCACCACACAAAAAGATGATCTATGACAAACTTCAGGAAACCTGCAATCGTGGCTGGGGCTAACGGTGCCCTCTGCATTCCCACGATGCAGGAGATCATGAGATGCATCTCACAAACTTCTTTCTTCAACACCTGGCTATTTGTACTATCATAAGACAAAGTTCCTACCATGCAAAAAAAAAGGGATGGACACAAGTTTAAGGGAAATGTGTAGTATTTACTGGCAGTTCCTCTCTCAGTCTATCTTTGTTCCTATTTTCCAAATTGATTCCATGGTTAACCTTGTAACTAGAGCTCTCTATCGTGGTAGCACTCTTCTTGCAGAGAAGGTGAGCACCCCTGTTGCTAGGCTGCTTGAGAAAGTGTATGCTCTTCTTTGTGCGTGTGGGAAATGCTGAAGTATGTGATTACAGGATAGAGCCTACTGTGGGGTTTCATGTTTGCTTCCTTCAGCGCCGTTTCTTGGTTGTGGGGGAGAAAAAAATAACTAGAAAAGACTTAGATTAAGAAATAACAATAAACGGAAAATTTGGGCTTTTCTTGCCTCTTATATAACTGGTTTTGCTTTATTTACTTTCTCCAAATCTGCATGGCTGTCTTTCAAATTACCTATTTATCTGACAGTTTCGTATCACTGCTCAAGATACTTTTTCTTCGGGTATTTCTCTCATTCACTGTTGTGCTGAGTCCAGCTGGGATGGAGTTAATTTTCTTCATAGCAGCCTGCATGCTGCTGTGCTTTGGATTTGTGACTGAAACAATCTCGAAATAACATTTTTTGGCTGCTGCTGAATAGGAGACCTGGGGCTTCTTTTTTTCCCCGCTCTGGTCCTCCCACCCCCAGTAAGCAGGCTGGGGATGGGGAAGGAGCTGGGAGAGGACAGAGCTGAGGCAACTGACCCAAACTGACCAAAGGAACATTTTATTGCACGTGGAGTTATGCTTAGCAATAAAATCTTGGGGAAATAAGGAGGAAGAAGGACGTTTGTGCTTTAGGGGTTTGTCTTCCCAGGTAAGCATTACATGTGCTGAGGCCTGGCTTTCCAGGAAACAGCTGTACATCTGCCTGCCCATGGGAAGCAGCGAAAAAAATCTCTTTATTTTGCTCTGCTCGTGCATACAGAGTTTGCTTTACCTGACCTGTCAACTCGTGTATTTCCTTCCTGTTCTCTCCCCCATCCTGCCATGGGCGGGTAATTGAGCAAGTAGCTCTGTGGGTGCTTGGCTGCTGGCTGGGGTCAACCCACAAGGACTATTTATTTCACCCTCCTTGTATCAAACTCTCTTATGTTTATAAAAAAATGCAATTTTTAAAAAACCATTTTAATACATATGCACATCTTCAGTATTTATTCCAATAGAAAGGAGAGGAAGAAATATCCCTTGGTTTCTAATCTAACCTTATATTTATCTGTGTCAAGGTTACTTCTGTGCTATTTGAGACTCAAACTCTCCTGTAAAAAAATGTAAGGTGAAAATCTAAACAATATCAAATATATCCATTGCTTTTCTAGCACAGAAAATAGTATTATATTTAAAAAATAAAAAACACATTAAACTTGAGGGACAGATTCTCAGTTGGCATAAATCAGCATGGCTCCATTGAAGTCAATGCAGTCGTGAAACTTTAAAATATCTGTAGTGTTCATCGACCTTTTTATTACTGATGTATTATTAAAAAAAATATTTTGCTATGTTGCACAATTTAAGAGAGGTTTTTGTGCATGATAAAAAACTGATGACTTTAGCAGATACTGATGATGGTATGAATTTTGAAAGTGATAGTATAAAAAGTACGGTTTTAATTATTTATGGTCTCTGTGTTGTTTATCAAGTTTATGTGCTCTCATATTTGTCTATGTTACTTTGTACCCCAGATTTCAATGGGTCAGTAAAGAAAAGCTGCTCTGTTAAAGGGATTAACCACAGAAGCATTAACAAAAATTATTAACGATCTGAGCATGGACACCCTGGGTGAACTAAATATATACAGAACCTAATTGCAATTTAAGTTAGATATTAATTCTGTTAGCCCCAAGTTCATGTTACTCAAATCTCTTTATAGATCTGTCAACTTTTTCACTCATTAGTTAAAATACCTTCTCCTTGAAGCTGCTATCCACTGGTCATTTGTTTTAAATACTCCTCATTGGTTTAACAGACCTTTGATTTTCAGTGCAGCCAAGGACGTTACTATAATTGCCTAAATGTAATCAGTGCTTTCAGGGGAGAACTACCTGCTGCATCCATGACAAGTCTTCAGAAGTTAACCTTTTGAACATTTCAAGTAGAGACAAATTGTAACACAAGATGGAAGGCGCTCTCCCTGACCATGTAACTAATTAGCATAATCACGTTATTGGTACAGAAAGAATATAGGCAGGCATTTAATGTCGCAGAAATTACCTCACGTTGAAAAATTGACCAAACCAAATCCTTTTCCTTGCAGATTCTTGATGTTGGATACAAAGTCCAGTCACAGTACAATGTTTTTCTCCCTCTTTTTTATTTTTTAAGGGAAAAAAAAAAAAGCTAGACTGTAAAGTAGAAGCATAAATGCCATTATTCTGGGTATTTAGTATGAACATGTTATATGTACTATTTTAAAATATTCTGCTAATTCCAGAAGATTGTTTTCTACAAGCAAATATTTAAAGATGCAGAAAGGACCAACAGTTTTAGAAATGCCTAAGCATTTGACTCCTCAAAAGATCAAACCAGATTCTTACCTATATTTAAATGCCTTTAAAATCCGATTCTGAGTTTGATTTTTAAAGCCGAGTAAGGCAAATGGAAGCAAGGTTTTCAAGAAGTATTAATCACTTGGTCCCTGAAATTCAGGTTTCCTGCAAGTCATCTAAACCTGGACTCTCAAGACCAACAATGTTCAAAATTGCTTTCAAAAGTTGCCTTTGAAAAATATTGGTCTTTGAACATACTCTGAGAGATATTACATACTAAATTGAAAGCTGGAACTAAAATTTATGGCGATATTTCCGCACTAACAATACCTCCTCAGGCTCCAATTTTTCTTTGCAGCTTTGCCATGTTGTTCTATTGTTCCAGAGACGCAGTCAGAAACAGTGACATAGTAGCAATATCTATTATCTATTACCCAGTAGTTATGTTATGAAAGAAATAGGCCGTGACTATCACGGTGTATATCGTTTAGTATGCAAAGGGTTGAGCAAATTTGTCCACTTCAACTGTTATTGAAGCTTTAGGCTCTAAGTATCAATATCTGCAATATAAGGCTTGACTTGACTTACTTGAGAGTAACAAAAATCAGTAAAAGAGGAGTGGAATCCAAGACAGACTCCTCCTGGAGTATGCATCTTACTGCTTAAAATTTCTTTAACTTCTGGAAAAAATACCCAAATAATAGACAATGCAGGGAGAAGGAAATAACTGTTCATCACTTCTTTTTTTTCTCTTCTTTTTTCCCTGATACTCCACTGAAACCCTAGTGCTTCTATTTCTTCACAAAACCTGTTTTCATTTACTTTCATATAATATTTGGATCTCTAATAGTGAGAGATTGTGAAACAGTATCCCATACAGAAATGTGATAACTGTTCAGTACAACTACAGTAATAACTCCCTGGAACTTCACAAAGATTTCCTATTTCCCTTTATACCATCTCAGTAATTACCAAACATGGTCTCTACTTTACTTGAATTACTCTTGCTATGGCTTATATTCACAGGTTTCTGGCACCAAAATTTATGTGTAGACAATTTTTTTAGTTTTTCAGGCACTGCGGAAAAAATCAATTGGAAACACTTCATTAGTCTATGAAATCTTTCACAAAGCTGTTTCCTGTTTACACATTGATGCCATAAGAACTCTTTCTCATCATCAAAACAGTCACAGTGTCATGAGAAAGTCCAGATTACAAGGGAGCTCTGCACACCCTCTGGTTCCAAAACCCTTATAAAAACAGGACCAAGGTTTAGGGCTCTGTCAAGCTGAGTCTTGAACTTTTCCAGTGAAGGAGATTCCACTTCTTCGGGAAACTTTATTCAATGTTTAATTGTTCTCATTAAGACTTTTTATATATTTTTTTTTTTTTATTGTCCCTGTTTGAGGTAAAATAGAACCAACCTTCTGTTCAGTAATTTGATGTCTTAGACTAGGCCTCTTCTAACTGTCTGAAATGAGCAGCATATCGTGGAGAAAACTATTCTTTTTTAGAGTGATAAGACCAACATTTGTATTTCATGCCAAGGAACAGCATGCAAAGAGGCTCTTGCTTATACTTATTGCTGTAACAACCAAGGTCAGGTAACTTTGTTATTTGTCCCCTTGGAGGGTCAGAAACAGAAAAGCATAGAGAGGTCCCACCTGCAGGGAGGAGCGGACAGGACGGGTGACCTGAAGCTGTATGCCATCCCATCTGCATCATGCTTGGTATAAAAGCTGAGGGATCAAATGGCCAGCCTCTTTCTTCAATGGCCGATGTCCGAAGAGGACCCTGTCTGTTCGTCTGCCTTTGATCCCAATCTGTCCATTCCTGACTCCACAGATGGAATCCAGTTCCCATCCATTGCTGAGTCCAGTCTGGAACTTGCCGAATGCCTGCTGGTGACATCATACTGGGAGCTTGATACGGTTTTGTATATATTGTATCTATTTCATTATTTCTTTTTACTTTTATTATTAATATTTCATTAAAGTAGTTTAGTTCCTTCCAAATTCGTAAATCCTTTTATGTCTCCTCCTCCTCAGCAAGAAGTGGCAGAGAGCATCTTCAGCCTGGAGAAGAGCAGACTCCGGGGAGACCTTATAGCAGCCTATCAATACCTGAAGGGAGCCTACAAAAGAGCAGGAGAGGGACTCTTTGTCAGGAAGTGCAGTGACAGGACAAGGGGCAACAGTTTTAAATTGGAAGAGGGGAGATTTAGATT
>JAOXJK010000012.1:56588244-56599716 GCA_025774025.1 Xenus cinereus | reverse complement strand
GTTTAGGTACCTGCAGACGGAGATTTGCCAGTTTAACCCGAGAGGAATTGCAGCCTTCCTCCCTGTGTTGTGGAAGGGCACACGCTCTTGAGACTCGTGGGCAAATTCCCGTGCGGTCTAATGCACTGTAACAGGTCGGGAGAGCTGGCAGGAAAACCCAGGAGCAGCAGAAAAGCTGTGAGGGATGTTTCCTGAAAGTGCTCGGAGGAGTTTTGTCACTTAGGAGTTGCTCGGTCGAGGCATTTTTTTTTTTTAGACTAAGTAGGGTCTCAACGCACGGATCATGGAGTACATCGTGGCAGTTTACTGGCCTGTCACTAAGGATTTGTGCCATCCCATTTTCCGTGTCTGTTGTCCTAAATATTTACAAACACCCTCTGGGTTCGTAGAGATACGAACTGGATATCCCTGGATAACCAGGGATAACCAACGTATTTTTTTACAGCGTCTGTAGCGACTAGAAATGAGATCTATGAGAGAAATGAGAGTTTCTATGTCATAGAAACATAATTTCTTGTAAAGACTGTATATTTTTCTTGTTTTTCTAATTTTAAAAGAAGAGCATGTCCTTGCTTTTGAGTATGGGCAGTGTTTGGCAGAATTTGAATGGAAACATAGGGGTAAAGGTCAAGGTTATATAAACCATTTAACTTATTGGATTACTAAAGGAAAACAAATGAAAATAATTAACAGACATAATGAAAATAAGCAATTAAAAATTGAGGATTAAAAGTGGATCTCATTTTAATAATTTAGGGTTCTTTAATCCAAAGTAAATTATTGAAGATATGAACCTGGGTGTAGCGTGAGACCAGTACTCTTAAGACTAGATGTTCTTACAGATCAATAATTGACTAAAGACTGGAAATTCCTCTGCTAAAGTTATTTTCTCCACTGGCAAATTCTGCTGTGGTATTGAACGGACACCTAGATCCGGATCCTCAAGGGGATTTAAATGTCTCCATGTGGATGCAGCCCAAATGCAGAGCGAGAGGCAACCCTTGCTCTGAAGAACTGATGGTCCACCTGCCTAGCGCCTTACATAGCACAACAGCAGCTCAGAAATGAGGCAGAGAGGGGGTCTGGTCTGATGCTGAAGCCTCTGAATGTACTTAGTGTGTTTGCAGGCAGAAAGCAGTTGAGAAGGAAGCCCACCAACCATGGCTGCTTGCCTACAAAACGAGCTGGCAGCTCTATTTCCTTTGTTTTGTGTAATAGTTTGAGCATTTACCTTAGGAAGTGATGCGTGTAGCTCCATTCTTATCTCAGGGCAAAGGGATTTAGTCCCCCATCCCATGGGTCCTGAAAAAGCTTCCTAACCTCCAGGTTGCTTTTGGCCAACATACTCTCAGGGATGTTAACAGTGGGCTGGAAGGAGAGGAAAATGAGGGAAAACCATAGTTGAGAGGTAATGTGGTGCTTGCTGCCTGGAGCTGTTCTTGAATGTTTGATTATCTAGGATAAACCATGTTAAATACATATACCTGTGTGAGGAACGACATCTTGGATTCCCTAGGACTTTTTTCCGGCTAAGTGCTGTCACTGCCAGGCTGGCATCAGCCTCCCTCTTCTGCTCAGCCTCCCTTGCCCCAGCTACACGACAGCCTGGTTTCACCCCACCAGCCTAAACGGGGGCTGTTCAGGGGGGTAGGCGGGTGAACGCGCACCCGTAGGAAATGGGAGAGTGGGTTGAATCCATAGCAGAATTCAGGAGGTGACTCTGGGTCCCGTTGGGTACTGCAGCCACCAGGATCTTAGGAGTAGCGTGGAGCGACCGTTTCGTTGCTCAGATGGTTGCTTACCAAGGTGGGCTTTAAAGTGCTCCAAGGTCAGAGAGATGCCGAATCCTGCCCTAGCTTCAGAGATGTTGAGTAACCAGCTCCCAGGATGTGCCGTGAGCTTCCTGGACCAGCAGCAATTTTCCCTGACTCCGTGCTCTTTCCGTGTTGAATTTAGTGGCACCGACTGGGGCAGGAACGTAGCTCCGAAACAGCCTGGCTTTATGGAATTCCCTTCCCTTCGTTTCATCCCCCACAAATAAATCTTTCAACTTTTGTATTTGGAATGGCTCGGCAAGTCCAGTTTCTTCTGGAAAGGTGGTAAAAAGGTTTATTTTATTTTTTTTTTAATGCCTATTTCATGGTGCCAAGACGAGTGGGCACGTAGATTCACATCCTTCAATCAGCCTAAGAAAAACGCGTTTCCTACTGATGTAAACCTTTGCTCAGTTTCACAAGCCCATACATGCAAGCTGTGATTAATTCTCTTTGTCAAGGTTGCAGTTTTCACAGGTTATTATAGCTCTAGCATGGCCAGCATAGAATTAACTTCCATAGCCTCTGGCTTTAATTCAAACATAAAAGGGATTAATATGAAGGGGAAAAAAAAAAATCTACCAGATATACCACCCTATTTAGCTTTCCCAGCTACTGCTGCATCTGTAAGAGGTAATTAATAATAAACCAGACTGGAGCTGATGAGACCAGGTATCAGACAGAAGATTGTACTGCTTTATGTGAAAGGATGTGCTGCCCAGTTCAGGAAGCTTTTTTTTTTTTTTTAAATATGATTCTCATGGGCTTATGATCTCAGATCAATATTTCATATTACTTACACTTTGATGGAGAATTATTTCCTCCCTATCTCTTTGCTCTCAAACTCTTTTCAGTGAGCTCATACAATATTTTAGGAAGATTTTCTACCCGTATTACCTTGTATAGCCTTGCATGTAGTTACAGGAAAAAAAATTCAGTCGTACCTGCAAGAGGGTCAGAAATTCAAACGGTGCAAATACTGCTCCTAACCAGCAAGCACCCTCTTTCCTCTTTTCATTTTTTTTCAATTCCAAAGTCCTCGTGGTATTGGGAATTACTAAATATATTCTATATGTATTATACTGAAATAGCTGTATTTGCTTGGGTAATGGATACTGTCTTTTCCCAGCTGCTGCTCTCAGAAACCAAAGCACAGCCTCTGCAGGAGTCTACACTAAAGCCACCCACTGTTTCTTGCTACAGACAGGGGGCAGGCATTAGGTTGGCCAAAAGCAGGAGGTAAGAACATTTGAGCGTTTGTGTAGTTTGCCTGTAGGGGTGACACCCACTGCAAGATTTTAGCAGGCTTCATACATCCAAATTACCCTCCAGGCCACAGAGTTGCATAGTACACAGTACAGGTAGCACTGAACTCCAAAGGGGGCGTGAAAATACTCCTGCTGTGAACTGCTAGAAAGCATCTCGGGGATGTGCCTTGGTTTGTGTCTCCTCCCATCCATTCACACTCAGTTTTTGCTCTTCAAATACTTTGTTCGTTTTGTGTTGCTGTATCAATGTAAAACTTTTGTGCAGTCACAGATGAGATAGGGTAATAAGAATGCATCCCGCGTAAATAAATAAATAGACGGACAGATTGAAAAATAAATAAACAACCAGCCCCAAATTGTTCTGGCTCAGGCAGGAGACTGTGCTGTTCCCATGAAGCCAACGATCAACAGCAGCCTTTCCCATCTTTCCTTCCCTCTTGCATGGGATAAATATCAGATTATTTCATGACAGGACATGTCAAAGTTTATTTCATGCAAGAACTGCTTTGACATGAAGAAACGGTATGACGGATGTAGCCAGTGGTAAATGGTTTCTACCTATGGATTTTGGTGCAGAAAAGCTGAGGAGAGGTGAGACAACTAGTGGGCTGCACCCTTTGAGGATACAATAGATACATACCACGTAAGCCAAAGCATCTCTTCTCTGTAAGTCCTTCAGATTTTAATTTGATATTTCTTTTTCCTGAGAGGCCTTTGGGTGGTGCAGTCAGTGTTAACAAGCAAGCAACTGACAGTAAGAAAGGTCAGGCTATGAAAGTTAAAATACAAGGATTTGTTGCGTAGCTAGAGAAGGTCAAACACAACGAACTGAAGCATCTTGGGGAGAAAAAAAAAAAAATTTAGACAAAAAGATTTTTTTTTCTTCTTTAATAAAGGTTCATTTAATGTTTCGTGGGATTTAGCAGCCAAGGGCTTAGACAAAAGTTACTTAAACAGCACATTGCTATTTGGAAGAGCTTAAAAACATTAAATGTATATACTTTACAGTCTCCTACTGCCCTGTTCTAGTTGCGGTGACTGGCTGGTGCTGCACCTGTGTCTTTGGAAATTAGCTGTGGTTGAATTGCTTGGGCCCCAATATTTGTTAGGAGATAACAAATCCTGTGTGGTGCAGGCTGGGAGAAAATTACTTTTGTCTTCCTTTGGTGTGTGTGGATGGGAGCTTCTGTGTCCGCGAAATGAGAAACCTAAATTTATGTTTTCTCTTCGGTTGCAACATGCTGATCTGCTTGCAGGATGCGTGTTGGCTCTCACCGTGAGCTTAGCTGCCCTGGGGAAGGGGTGAAAAGGTGATACTATCGCAAGGGAAGCCTGCTTTTCCTACGCCAGCTCTTATCAAGCGCGTGGATTGAAAGCCCAAACACCCATGTGGCATTCTTGCCCCAAAGGTGAATGCTCTGGAGGAAATACAGCAACACAAAACTGATTCATAGTTAAAGCCGGCTAACCAGTTTCCAACAGACAGCTTTGCGTATAAAAGCAGTCTTTAAGGTCTGTCGAAGGCCCGAGACATTTAGGAGTTTCTGTATTGGCATCTCTGTGGTGAGGTTGGAAGGGGACCGGGGGAGCCGGCTCCGTGCCCCCCTGCTTGGCTGAGGATGTCCAAGCCACAGGTGTGTGCAAGGAGAAGGGCAGAGGAGAGCCGTGCTTGTGAAACAGAGGGCATATGGCTTTTGTACCCCCAATAAATCAGCCCCTCGTTTGCAAATTGCCGTGCTGGTTCTTTTCTGAGAGCTGGCTGTCGTCGCTCAACTAAAATTCTCCATAGCGTCCTGGCTGCCAGTGCCTGTGCCCGTCTCCTGCAGTCTTGACATCCCCAGCATTGGAATGTGGGTATTTCTAAGCCACTGAAGATGAGATTCTCCCCTTTAGTAAATTGATTTCCCACCCAGTCATATTGCCAAGGACCACGACATTTAATTTGAGAGCCCTAATAACATGCAGGCAAAGTGGGTGACCACAGCCGGTGACCAACTGTGGTAGAAACAATATTTAGGGAAAAAAAAATTATGTCTGAGCAAAGGCCTGTTTTCAAGATTTCCTCAGGTACTATAACGGCCGTATTGTTTGATCTACACACCTAGCATTCGCACTCCTGGTTTCTTCCTCGCTGTACGTAAGACCTTGTTGACCAAGGCCGTTGGTTGACCAAGGCAAAGGTTGACCATCACATCCTGCTAAAGGTGACTGACGCTCAGTGTGAGTTGGTTCTTTCTGCCTCACCAGAATGAATTGCTCCAAATACCTAACCCTGTTCTTTACTGCAGGGTAATACATAGACAATGGCAGAAAGGTGGGGTTTTTTTTGTGAAGCTAATCCTTTTCTGCATCCTTAAGTACTTCAACCAGTTTCTGAGAAGGCAGGATCCTCCTCTTGAGTGTGCTCCATAATATTTATGCATGCTGAAGACTCTTTTTGTGAATGGGAATACATTCTCAGAAGTAACAAACCAATATAATGATAGACTGGGTTTTCTGTGTTGCTTTTTAATTTCAGATCTGGGTGACGTGTATCCATTTTAATTGGCATTAAAGATGTTGCCTGGACGAACACTACTCCGTTGATTCTACCCGGCCAGTTGCTTTCATTGCTTGATGAGTGCTGTGCTCTTGGTCTCCGCTATCAATCTCTGGTGGCACAGTAAGGCCGTGTGCTTTCCTACCATTCCTGTTGTGCCACGTTCAGCGTGAAGAGCAAGGACTCCACAAAAACCTGGGCTTTCTGTAGCCACGGCCCTCAGGGAACGGGCTCACTACTAGCCTGCAAGTGATTGTCCGATGAGATTTCAGTCCTGCTGTTGTTACACGTGGTGACGCTTTGGCTACTGAACTCAGCAAGGGCATGTGAAACCTAGGAGTGAGGCACAGCTACTGGTGCTCACTTAAATCTCGTATGTCACAGTGGCCTTTTGTGATTACCCTGTATCTGGCTATTTCCATAATTGCTATTCCACGAGTACACCAAGTTCCAGTGGAAAATGTAAAGAGACATCAGTTGTTAAAAGGTGTTCTTTTACCATAAGCTGTATTGTGATTGGCAGTAAATTACTTGGGTTGTCTAGGTGACTAAAAAAAATGTCTTAAAACTGCATTTATTGTTTTTTAGTGAGTGACAGAGTTCTGCGTTCTAGTTTTAAAGATCCGCTGGCTGAATCCTTTGTAAGCTCCTAAAGCCATCAGCATCTCTGACTTACAAGAGAAGGGGGTATTCGTATCTTCTGCCTGAGTCTCCTTCTCTGGAGACATTCCAAACCCACCTGGACACGTTCCTGTGCGACCTGCTCTGAGTGGCCCTGCTTTGGCAGGGGGTTGGACTAGATGATCTCCAGAGGTCCCTTCCAACCCCATATCATTCTGTGCTTCGGTTTAACAAGTACCTTGTGGAGTGGTGGAAGGGAAGGGAGTATTGGAACTGCAGCTTGGTGGTGCTCCGTGACACTCAAGTCCAGGGCTCTAACAGTGTGTCTCTCCCCTGCAAACTGGCAGTCTGTCCATCTGGCCTTAACGTAGTGTTGTGCTACATCCTCACAAACGTGCAGTGAGGCAGGGGAGCGCTGCCTGGTGCCTTTTTCAAAGGGGAGGCAAAATGTCTGGCTAGTCCAAAATGGCAGAGGGGCTGAAGAAAGGACCAACAAATTGAATCCAGGTCCTCTAAGCCAGAATCCCACACTGCTCAATAATCCCTCTATCGAGCTCACTCTCCATCATCTGCACCTGTATTTTATGTCAGGACGTGTACTTTCCTCTTCAACCTGTCAAACCTTTTCCTGATGTTTTCTTGCTGCAGCGTTTCTGGTCAAGAGAAACAGGGGCAAGGGCTTGTGTCTTTGTTAGCGTAATACAAAGCAAGAATGCAGTCCCTGCACTTGGCCGAGAGCCTGATGATGTCCTCAGTGAAGCAATAAGAGTCCTTTGGTTTTGTGCTTTCTTGGATTTTTGCCCTGCTCCTTGAAACCAGTTCAGTGGAACCTTCAGCCAGGCTCTTAAGCCACTGACAACCTTCAAAGGGTTGCTGTAAGGTACTTAATATTGAGCTCCTTGTCTTAACAGCTTGTATTCCCTTGAAGATGAATATTAAACTCAGTGACTGTAATAACTCGGTAATAGCTACAGCCATAATGCAAATACAATTACGCAGGGGAGTTTTACTGGCTGTAAAAGGGAAATGCGTGTAGTTCACTGCAAGCAAGAGGGAAAGGAGATGGCCACTAGACCTGATTCCATTGGTACTAACTGACCTGGTCAAAGCTAAATGCTCCTTGCTCTACCCTGTGGTTTCTAACAGAAACGGGTATTTGAGAGTGCTGCTTCTCTGCTGGGCTTGTTGGGTCTAGGGAGTTTGATTTCTATCATTAGGAGGAGGAGGTGGAACGGTTACACATCTTGGTCTCTATCCAGGACCATATAAAGAAATAACTGTACCCCTTGAAAATAAATCACCAAGCAGAGAAAAGAGGGAGGAAGAGCAACACGCGTTACCTTTATTTATCTAATTGCAATGATATTCAAGATAAGCGTATGTGCATTAGGCAAGACATGAGCTCTTTTTGATCAAAAGAACTCATAGGGACAACTAGTATAACACTCGGGGCAGTAGCTAAGCTTCTGCATGCCGGAGCACTAACAAAGACGTGGTTCAACATGTGCTGTAGAAAGTCGGCATGTGAAATAACTCAGGCAATAATTTACCTCCGTGGCAATAAACTCGATCAAAATAGAAAAGGGCATTACAATAAACCCATCCAAGAGAGTGATGGAACAGCTTCTCCTTAGCGTTAGCTCCAGGGAAAGGACGAGGGCTCTCTAAATGAGTTACAGCTGCGTGCAGGACGGTTGCCCATTATGCGTTTTGACTTCCTTGTAATTGCAACCCTAAAGGAAGCGCTGCCTTTTCGAAGGAGCTGAGGCAGTGATTCTCAGGGCACCCCGATAGCATCACTTGTATTTCTAATCACCCGCCCTAAAGAACCGGTAGCATCAAGTATTTTTCATCTACTCACCATACTCACGGCTGAAGGGGAATTGCTATGGAAAATTGCTGGGGAGAAGGAGGAGCAACGCTCTAGCTATGATTGCAGCATCGGACTGGCAGAGCATTATAACCTAGGCGGATGGTTTAGCTTTAGTAGGCTGGCGTGGAAGTGAGGAATTCAACTAGACCACGGAGGGACACAGCATCATGAGATCTGCTTGGTCTTTGATTCTCTTTTTTGGCACTTTCTTCATCACTGGAAAGTACTAGAGGGCCTTTATTATTTGGCTACCTAAAACACAGGTGGCTTTTTGATGCTTTCCAGAGTTGGATGGAATATGCATGAGGCAGAACAATTAAGCAAGCTGCTTCTCGTGAATTTAAATGGCTTGCTTGAAAACTGAGTTTGGTTTGGGGCTCATGCCCATCTGCCTTCAGAGAAGAGGCACATGAAAGCGATGCAGTATGATTCATGGACTGAGGCAAGGTATATATTCCTAAGAAGTAAGACCCAGTGCTGTGGGGACGTGAGCTCTGTTGCAAATTTGAAACCGGGAGACTCTGGGTGAGCATCAGGGTCTGTCAGATAGCTTCTTCCCGTTAATGTAAAAAGTTGTCTATAAGGAAAGCAAAAAAAGCTTACTGAGAGCATTATCAGACTTTGGACTGTATATAGTTTTAACTTGACTACACCCAGCTTTAGGTCACTGGAGGGAGAGAACACCACAGACACTGCAAGGGGACAGGAGAAAAGGTAGTCTCTTCTCGGGTCCCGATCTGTTCCCCTTCTTCCAGGTGTCTCTTTTATAGTTGTTTTGCATTGTTTATTTTGATGCTCAGTGCGCTGTGTCACTCACACATACCTCTCCAAAGGGCATTTGCCCTGCAGACTTGAAGGCAACGCCTCTACAGTACTCCGAGCATCCTTAACCCCAGCAAAGCTAAGCAAGCTGGAGTCACCAGCCAGCTTTGGCCCAGCCGTACATTTATTTTGGCTGCAAGGGTCAACAGCACAAAATTTAATTTGGCTGTGCTGTAAAAGAAAGTAGATGATGGTGCCAGTCTCTGTTTCATCTCATAACTCATGTTTGTTACCTATTCTGCCAGGGAAGTTGCCAGCAAAGCGTACAGAAGATTTAATGGTGTATCTATTTCTTCTTAAGAAAGAAATATGGTGAAGTGCCTATGCTAGCTTGTTGATGGCTCCTCGCAACTGTTCTTGTTCTTCACAGCAATTGACGTTTTTGGATGTAATTAGCTTTCAAGGATGATCAATGCACACTTTGTTGCCTGTGTTTGATTTTATCGGCCGCGAGTTAACTTTGGATCAGAGGTCGGCCCTTCTTGGTTTGATACACCAAAGCGTAGGTCACTCTTTGAATTTGTGTACAAGCCCATGAGGGTGAAAAGAAATAAAACCTGTGGTTTACAAGGGGTGAATAATACTTATTGGAAGAGGAGAAAACATAATTTAACTTCTCGAGCGGGGAGACTTGTCTGAAGCTCAGAGTATCACACAGTACTCGTCAGTGAGTTGTTTGGCTACGTCTGGTCTAGAAACCCAAGAGGAAGAAACGGCCAGCACACTGCTGACTGCGTCAGGAGTAACCACACGGTCACCAAAGAAAGGAAACTACCTTCCAGAAAAAAAAAAAAGACTAAAAGGCTCCTGAGTCAGTGATGAGCTTCTGCTGTGGGAACTGTATGGCCTGGGAGGAATCCATCAGCACGGTCCACGGGGAGGCGGCTATTGCATGAAAGCCTGCACTGAGCGAGTTTACACAGGGGCAAACTTCCCCAAACGAATTGCATTTTGAAAACAAATGCACTGTTTCAGACAGGATTCTTGCTATTCGTTAAACAGGGCTTGTTACTAAAAAAAAAGAGAGAGAATTACAATCTCAAATGTAAAAATCTGTTTTCAGCCTTCCTGAAATTAAAGTGTTGAACCATTTGTTTCAAAATTGGCGATTTCAGCAAGGAGATTTAAAAGTTACGCTAAAAAGAAATAAAATATTTCCTTCCAACTCACATCCTAATGCAGGAATTTCCTTTATTTTTTTTTTAGCATGGGGCAAGGCACTGAAAGTCAGCATTAAAATGAAGACTCCATTTATTTACGTAGCTTTAGTTGCAGTTACCTTCTGAGTTGAGAACTTAAGGATCCTACAAGAACTTGAAGATCAGCAACTGGCAAAAGCTGTGGCAAATATTATTGGGTGTGGTATTTACAGTGAAGTAACCAACATTATAAGGAGGTGTCAACAGCAAGCTATTTTTTTCCCTCTTGAGAATGTATGCCCATATTTTCCAATAGGTGTGTATTGTTACTGCTCGTAGCAAGAGAGATAACTTTGATATAAACAAAATCCATTTACTCATCAACAGTATTTCTATAAGGTGCTGACTAAACCTTAGCCAGGCAGAAAAACCTATTTATGTAGGCTTCCGGGATGGAGCTGGAGGTCACAGCTCCTAGGTGGTTGAAGAGGTCTTTATTTACTTTCTCCCTGCAGAAGACTTCCTTGGAGTCCAAGGAAGACTGCTGCTTATCCAAGTCTCCCTGCAGAAAGAGAGGCCTGATAATTTGCCAGCTCTTGAGTGCAGCAGGTGTGTGTAAGAGTTTGCTGCTTTATTTACCTTGGAATGCAGAGACCCTAAAAGTACCCAAACTTTTACGTGCCTCGGCCAGATTGCGGTGTCGTTCCTCTGGGAAAAATGTCTGAGGTTCTCAAGATTTGCTGTAGGCCAGGATTAACTGTGCTGCCTTGCCAAGGACAGCTGGAAAGGAGGAAAGCATGGCTAGATAATAGCTAAGACAAGGTAATCATAAGGGCCTGTCTCACCATGTTGCTCTTGTTCAAAAATGCCATTTTGTTTGTATTTTTTTTAGAAACTCAAGGTGCATTTTGGTAGGCTGCTATACCCCAAGACGATTCTACAGGAGCATATTCCTAAATATACTTCCCAGAGCGCAATCCACGTCAATAGGAGAAGCTGGAAGTTGAAATTCTGGCAAATGGCAGACCAACACTCTGCTAAGCTGAAGGAGACATAGGTTTTCCTGTAATTCCATTACTTACTCAGAAATCAAAAAATTGAATTCTCTTTTCACTTAAAATGTAAAGATTTCCTAATGTTTCCAAAACACAGGATTTAAAAAAAGCCAAATCAAAACAAGCAAAAAAAAACACCTTAAAAATACTCATCATATAAAGGTGTAAGAATTGTAAGCATATTTATCACAGGTCAGCAGGCCTGCCAGCTTTGTACTCTACTTTTCTATTTCAGTTCCTTCTCCCAGAAACAACCAGTCTATTGCAAAAAAAAAAAAAAAAAAGGCTTGAAGCGACTCCAGATGTAACATACTTTCTTCAAAATCTGTGCTGACATAGCG
>JAOXJK010000012.1:56560124-56571643 GCA_025774025.1 Xenus cinereus | reverse complement strand
CTCTTCTCCCAAGGAACAGGCCATGGGACAAGAGGAAATGGCCTCAAGTTGCACCAGGGGAGGTTCAGATTGGAGATGAGGAATAATTTTTACACTGAAAGGGTTGGAATGGGCCTGCCCAGGGAAGTGGTGGAATTGTCATCCCTAGAGGTATGTAAAAGCCGGGTTGACATAGTGCTTACAGACATGGTTTAGTGATGTTTTTTTATCAGGGTTCGGTTGATGGTTGGACTAGATGATCTTAAAGGTCCCTACCAACCTAGACAATCCTATGATTCTGTAAAAAATGTGTATTCTTCCTTGTAGTGGCTACCTCAGCTTCCCTGAAAGGAAGAGACCTGGGGCTTAGTAGCCAGATATGTTTCTAAAGAAGATGCTAGAGCTGATGGCAGTTTTAAGAGTACTTTCACAGTGGGTCCTGGGTTGTGCATTTAATTGCACACACAGTTGCAACGGTGGTGTATAGTCCATGATCAGTCTTTCTTTATTTCCCCACCACCACTGTTCCTAGACACAGGGCCCCTCTATGTCTAAGTCTGTTGGTTGGATGTGCAGAAATACTTGTGTGTAAAGCAGTGTGGGATCAAATGGAAGGCAGATAGTGAGACCCCTCTGAAAAAAAAAACAACCTAGTCTGTCAGTGATTGGACTTGAGCTGTCTTAAAGCTCCCTGTAACTGTACTGAACAAAGGAGATGTCTCCAAGACATTTTTTGTCCGGCTCCCGATAAAATAGCATGCTGTATGTGATGTTCAAGAGGGTAACATTTTCTCCCAAGTCAGCTTTTACAGAGGGAAATAGTTGCTTCCTTTTTTTTTTTTTTTTTTTTCCTTGGAGCAACTCAGACAGAAGGAATGAGGTTTTGGCAAGTCTGTAGAAAAGGGTGGGGTGTCTTATGGGGGAGGATGCTAAAATGGAAAAATTTACTCCCTTGGATTGAAATGATTCCATTATCATTTGGATGTGATATAAATCAGTAAACTCTCTCTGTTTTCATAATCCTGGGACTTGTTAAATTTCTCACTGTGAAGGAGAAAATTGTAAGGCAGAGTTCCATGAAAATCCCAGAAAGGTCTGTACAGTAAATGTAAGCAAATCACAGCTTTGGGGTTTAATTTCTCATTTTTGTTTGACGGGGCGGAGGGGGGAGGAGTAGTGGGGGAAGGAAGGTGAAATTGGCACCCAAGAGATTTCTCAGCTTTCCACTCTGCAAGAAGAAATTCTTCGGTGGGTCTAACTTTTCTAAGACATCAGCTGAAGTCGGAACAATTAGTTCTGTCTTTTTAATAGTGACCATTAATGACCCCCCTTCTGATCATTGCTGCCTCTGTCACCAGAAAGGTGTGGATGTGTAAGAAAGAAATTGCGATCCCCATCTACGCGTTACCCACGCAGGAGATGTTTTCCTTTGGGTGACAGCGGATGGGTTGACCAGCCACACCTGGTGAAAATGGCTAATGAGGCATGCCCGTAGCAGGAACCGAGCAGGGAGAAGCCTAATCCATAGAGAAACCCCCTTCTGCAGACATTTTTCCCTCCTGTGTGCTTGGGGTGAGCTGGCCAGAAGGCAGTGGGACCAAGCTGGCTGTGCATAGTTTTGCTCTTCAGCTTCAGGAACTCCTCTGGTAATGCTGGTTTCATCAACAGCATCTCGTGGTGGCTGCCTCCCTTATTAGTTCTTCCCACTGGGATTTCTGAGACAGTCGCTTACACCAAACTCAAACCAATATAAAAGACTTTAGACTTAATGACAGAATGAATACCATGCACTTCTTTAGGGGCCAGGAGTCTAAGGAGCAGTCCTTCATTACTTGATGCATAATTATTTTTCATTCTTTTAAAATGCAGTGAAATTCAAATCTTCAGACCAGGAGAATTTTGTAATTAAGAAGCTTTGAAGTGGTGTAGAAATGAGAAGCTGGGGAGCACAAGCATTTCAGTGTGAGCCCCCTAATAAAGAACATATGGGGAAATGATAAACTGGTCTAAGACTTCTTGCAGCCCTTGAATGTGGCCAAACTCTAAGCATCCTCATAAAATGTTTTTAATGGACCAATTTGACTATTATTGCTGGAGCGGAGAGGGGAAGGGAGCGAGAAGTTTTAGTTTTGGCCAGTAGTTCCTGATGAGTCCAAAAGAAAATCCAGATTCTACTTGGTCTTCGATTGCAACTTTGGGTTTACCTAAGTTGTAATCACGTTACCTGATTCACACTTCCCAATGTGAACTCTCTTCCACACAGTGGTTTTCCCTCTCAGTACGTGTAAGTAGTGCCAACAATTTCTGTTGCCACTTCTGGCTTCTTTTGTGTTGGTATCTGCCTCCTGAAATCACATACCAAGACGTTGAGAATCCCAAGCAGTAGTTGCTAACGCAGCCTATTAAGCAAAATGCAGAAACAGAGCTGGAAACATTACGATGGAACGAATTACGGCAAGCAGCCTTCGGTATGGGCCAACCTGCAGTCACACGTGTGTGCTGATGAGACACCGTTGTGGGGTTCCATCAACCCTCCCACATGCAGTGCTTGTCGTTGCATTATATTATACACAATCTATTAATGGCATGGAGAATGGAAGCTGACTTTCAGTTGTGTAATTGTGTCACGGAGGATGCGGTTGGTGCAGGAGAGAAGAATCACCGACTGGCTCTCTGACTCTGGAAAGTGGCAAAGTAGATGTGATTTTCCGCTAATAAAGCGAGGCCTCTGGAATGGTAAAAGCCAAGGAAGAGCTGGCAGAGACAGTATCTCCCCTGGGGGTTCAAGGAGTACAGCTGCCTTTGCGACCAGCAGTAAACTTCATTACCAGGGAGTTAAAGTTATCCCACAGTGTGTTATTGCCTTCTGAAACAGCCCCTTCAGCAAACCTCTCAACTCTGCAAGGGTGGAATAGTCAGATATTTCAGAATCACATCTCTGAGAACCTGGAGATAATAAAACTGTAGGACATGCCCAGTATTTTGGAGACTCCAAAAGAGTCCAGTTATCCAATCCAGAGTGATAACTCTCTGGCTACATTCACTGGACTAGCCTGTAACTGTCTTAGTCAGGAGAGACCCGTGCTTCTAAGGAAGCACAGTTTAGATAGCATAAGAAAAGATGTGTCTGGGCCATGTTTCTGTGCCAGAAGGGGAAAGCCCTGTAGTCTCACCTGGCCATGTATGAACAAATAGCCCCAGATGCCTGTGAAGGAGCTCCAGCATGTCTCCTCGCTGTGCTGCAGAGCAGAAGTGGTGGTGGTAGTGGTGGCAGCTCTCAGCAAACTTCTTGCTATGAGGAAATGGTCACAGCAAAATGTGATATGGGTGTACGTGGCTAAGACACTGCTATAGGTAGAAATTGCATTGCTTCCTTTACCTGTTTTTCCTTCTCTACTCCCTACCCTTTGACATCAAATGGAGATTATAGTTGTGCTTTGAAACATTCAGCGTGTGTCACTCCTAACTCAACAACCAAGAGTGATCACGGTCCTGGGCTGTACCCCAAAGCCTTGGCTGTCTTATTATTTATTGGTTACAGAAACCAAAAACATGGGTGAGGTGTGTGTCTCCTCCATCAGCTACCATTTCCAAGTACCCTCCCCTTGACCCAGCCTATTCATCTAAGCTGTTCAGAAGTGAGATGCTGTTGATGATGTCTTCTTGATGTCTTCTGCTGAAAGCCTAAGTGATGGCACATCTTTTTTTTTCAGGTAGCCCCAAATTAACAGTTTTTCAAGTCTAGGCATCTGGCCCCTGCTGCGTTCTGACCTACTCAGCCATGGCCCTTGTCTGTCCAGGGACCTCAGCGAAATTGTTACTTTAGGATGTGAATATTCAGGAAATAACTTATCTCTTGTAATCTCTACCCCTGACTTGATCGTCTCACCCATTTTGTCCTCTTCTTCATTCATCTGCTCTCCCAAATGCTTTCTTGACTCTCACGTACTTCGATCTCCTGCCCCTTCCAGCAAACATCCATATATCTATTTTATTTGGGTTTTAATGGGTTGAGCAACTTCTCGATTTTTTTGTCAGACTTAGATCGTATTTTTCCAAATAAAATGAAGCTGTGGGGTTTTTTTTCAATTTGTTTGTTTGTTCCACTTCCTGCCAAGAGTGAGATCTGGAGTGACGCAGGTTGGGGGGTAGGTCAGATTCAAGAGGTTCTACATGTCCCCTCGAGGTACCAGCTCACATGCAAAACTGTCAGGATCAATGTCAGCGGTGCAGTTTGTGGACGTGCCAGGTAATCCATCTGTTTTGTGAGTGTTGAGCAGGTGCCTGTTTAGGGAGCTATGCTTGGGTTGTTATAAACTCTGAAGTTAATTACTCTTATCAACTTTTCTTCACCCAAAAGAGAGCGCGTGACAAGCTTGGGAAGGGGTGTCAAGCCATTAGGACTGTCTGAAGGAGTTTGGAGCTGCAGGTTGATTTCAGAAAGGTCTGTTCAAACCTAACAACCTTAAATAAACCTCTTCTCTCTCTTGGGGAGAGGGCAGCTGCACGTTGGCTCAAAGGCCACAAAACCAAATCCCTTGGCATACAACTCTCATCCCTATTGCCCTAGAAGGTAAAGAAGGTTTTAGGACAGTCTGGATAACTCTAGTTTTCAGAGCTCTTAGAGATGCACCTCTGAATACCCCAAAACTAGGATTATTGTAATTGCAAGAAGATTGCCTCACGGAAGCCAAAACCTTGTCTCTCTCTTATTTTCCAGTGAATCTGAGTAAAATCCTTTAATACTTTACTCCTGCTCCCCTGAATGTTGCATAGTAGTTTGGTAGTTTTCATACTGGTCTGTGTGGAAGGGTAGAAACTGAAAAAACAGCACTGGAAAGGTGACTAACTGAACACTTGTTCTGAAAACTCCCTCATTTTTTTAGAGAAGTTTGGGAGGTGCTATTTTTAGAATTGCCAAGAGTTATGGATGGGCAGCAGAAAACCATGAAGAGAAAATAAACCAACAGAAAAGCATTTGATAAGTAACTGCCATAATGCATTGAAGAATAACTTGCAAAATATGTTTAGTTTAAGCTTGGTTCTTGTTAAGAAAGTGATTGTTTTGGTGATTTGCTATCTGATGAATTAGGAGAGCTTACATCTTGAGCCAAACTCTGGCAGGTGAAAGAGCTGAGACAGGCCTGCCCTCAACTACAGAGTGACTCCACATAGGAATAGTATTTGAAATGTGTGAAGTTTTGGTTGGCTGCTGTGCACAGCTGTACAACGTTGACTGTACAAACTCGCTCGAGATGGGTGTCTGCGGATGGGCAGAATTTCAGAGGTCATGCTTCCCCTTAGAACGAGGACATTATCTCAGTTTCTGGTGCAATGCTGAAAACAAATGGTCTAGTAGATGTCAAATGTTAGGTACCTGGGATCAGGAAATGAATCTTAGCAAGAGCTGGGACAGCATACTTAAAGATGAGAGACCTCCAGGTTCTCTCTCCACCACATTTGTCAAAACACCCTTAGGTAAAGCCGAAAGAACGGGTCCTCCTCTGAGATACCACCTATTTTGAAATAGTGTCCTCTAGTTTGACAAAGCTTCTTTCTGTCCTACCTGCTGACTCTGACGATGAGAAATGCATTTTTCCTGCTACTAATAGTCAGCAGCTCTCTTACGGATTTGGTGATTACCAAACTCTAACCAGCTCCACGTGGCGAATCTACAAAACTGGTGAGGGTACACAAGTTCTTCTGAGGCCACCATTCAGTCTGCAGCACCTCGTGACAGGTGGCCAGACAGAAGGACCTGGCTCTTGGATGGCAGTTCAGAGACCTGGCAGCCAGAAGAAAGAGTGCTGCTCGCAAACTTTGTTGTCTCAGAATTACAGCGTCCTGGAACATTATTTTCAGAGTGCCTTTTCAACGCTGTGGATTTGTTGCTTCTGGCCTCCATTCCCAAGCCTGGTGTTTTGGTTTTTGTTTCTTTTTAAGGCACGTAGACAGGCTGCACCTGCACCGCCAAGCACTGAGAAGGCTCAAAATATGGTTGGGGAGAGCCCAGCTCGTGTGCATCCATGCGTAGCCTCCGAATGTAAAAATGATGCACTGGACAGTGTGTGTGTGAAATACCAGACCTCCCTCCAGGGATGTCAGTGTGGTTCCAAACCTGTCAATGCCTTCAGAAACCAGAGCCATCACAAATGCCCCATTAGTCAAGGGTTATCTGGTCCCACAGCTGTCACTGCGAGTGCCCCGTCTGGGCTCCCTCTACAAAGAACTCACTTTGCCAACATGAGTGTTTCACGGAGAAGGGGACAGTGGGGTGGCGGGACCATCTGCTTAGTTTCAAAGGACCGAATCAGAGCCAGAAAGTAATTGCAAGTGTGTTAGGGGGAAGATGTAGCACAGGGCCATTTTGCAAACCCCTTACGGGAGAGTGGACCAAGCCGCGCTTTGTAGCTGCGCTGAAATGAACTGTGAAGAGCTTTATCTTCAGTGATGATGCTCTGGGGTTACAGTGTGGAAAAGGTCAATGTAACTTCAATTTCCGCAATGTTCTGTGGTCACATTGAAGATATCCTTTTCTGTATGCATACATACAGCTATACAAAAGGTTCACCACAAAAAAAAACCAAAACAAAACAAATGTACAGACTTACATCATGTAGCCATGGGAATTAAAGCCTGGATATTCAAAACTGGATGTCAAAAATCAGGATCACGAAACAGTAGCTGGGCTTTCAAAAAGGCCGAGCCACCCACTGAAATCAGTGGGTGAGCTTAATACTTTTGCTTCCTTGCCTACCCACCTCTGATTTATATACTGAAAGATGTTTTCCTCAATTTCTATCTAAATCTTAGTAGTTTGGGGTGGAATGTACTCGCTCAGTGACACTTATAATTCTAATCCTATAGCTCATACTCATCTGGAAGCAATGGGGGACCTGGAATAATAACGCAAACCACTAAATACTGAAGTTTGACTTTTCTCGTGGCTGTCGTTCTCACCAAAGAAGAGAAGAAAAAAAAGAAGAAAACAAAATCTCAGTGAGTAATTGTTTTGATAAAGATTCGCTTCTTGTTTCTTTGTGAAGGATCTTCCTTTCAAAAACCTAAACATTTTACTTTTTGACAAAGACCATATATGTAAGTTTTTTAAAGACATTTAATTTTAAAAGCTTTAAAAGAAAATGATTCTAGTCTTGCCAAATTCTTCATAGCAAATAAACCTACTCTCTCATCCACGTATGCCCATTTGCCTGATCTCTATAAAAGACCACAGAAGTACACTTTTCAGCTCTACACTGGCATGCTGGTGTCTAAGTATTTCTGCCATCCCGTATAAAATACACAGTCAGGTCCTTTTCCATAATCTCCTTGATTTTTATTGCTTGTGAGCCTGAACTGAAGACAGTAGACACTATTTTGTTTTGAGTTGCTATAAATTTTGACATTTGTCTAAGGGGATAATTCATGTAGCGCTGTAGGACTGTTGTTTGAATTCCAGCAGGAAAAATGTCTTGTTTTGAAAGAAAGGCTTGTTTAAAATCACAAATCTCATGTGAGAAGCCAGATAATAAAGCCAAAAAAGGGAACAAAACCAATTCATACAAGGCGGACCTCTAGGCTTTGAATTGCTTGATGTATGAGCTGTCAGAAATCCAAAGTTCACCATGTGCAGAGAAATGTTTTGCAAAATCCCTAAGTTAGGGCTTTCTTGGCAGGATATATTTCCTGAGCAACATTTTGAAAAATTTCATTGCTTACAATTGTAAAAAGCTTTCAAAACGATGCCTTTCTGCAGTAGAAGTAGAAATGCCATGTTAGGGCCTATTTTCAGCATTTTGCTTGTGCTGGTGTAATCACTAATTCTTTGCCGTTTCTAGAGCTAAGAAAGTCACGTATCCTTTTCATTTGACTTCCTTGAACGTTTTTGTGTGTCAAAATTGTTGAGTATTTAGGAGGTAGAACACAGCATCCGAAAACTTTGGTGGAAAGCCACATTAGATCCATCGTGACAGAGGTGGATCACCAGTGTTTGTTATTCAGTATAGTAGGCTAATGTGAGAAATGGTTATAGGTTTTAAGGCTCTATGTCCAAACGCACTGGAGACACCTTCAGTGATGAAAAAGCGCTGCCCATCCATTACACTTCCACCCCTACTTTCTCCAAGTATGTTTTGTGAGCTACTGAGGGTGTCCTGCAGCTTCATGGTAGCTTGGTTTGTGCAAAGATAAAGGTCCCCAACCAAAGCTATTTGACATCTCTCTGGCAAGCTTGGACTTGAGCAACATGCCCTGTGGAATCCTATACTCTCTGAGATGCACATGAAGTTTCCACTTAAGAAGATTTATGTATTTCAGATCTCCAGTCAGTGCAAAGCTGGTTAAGAAATGGGAATACAGCCGTGGTGAGTGCAAATGAGCTGTGTGCGTAGCGCATTAGCCTAGTGGCTTACTTTCATGCCTAGCTTTGTGCAAATTCTTTGGTGTACTGTGGGGCTAGAAGTGGTGTCATGAGCAGCAACCTCATAGTTGCGTGGGCAGCTTGTGGAAGCCTTGTGGTTGGTGTCTACTATAAGCTACCCAATCCAAGGGGAGACTACTGACAAAGCCTTTTTATTCCAGCTACAGTAGGCATCGCACTTTCAGGCTCTCGTCCTGCTGGAGGACTTCAACCACTCCAACATCTGCTGAAAAAGTAGCACGGAGAGCTGTAGGCAATCTAAGGAGTGTGTTGAGGATAACTTCTTAGGCCAGGTAATAGACAGACCCATCAGAGGGGATGTGATACTGGACCCGTTGGTCACCAACCCAAGTGAGGTGGTTGGTGATGTCAAGATTGGAGGCAGCCTGGGCTGCAGCAATCATGTATTGGTGGTGGTTGCAGTCCTGAAAGATATGGGTCAGGCAAAGAGTAAAGTCAGGAGCCTGAATTTTAGGAAAGCAAACTTTCAGGTCTTCAAGGAGTTAGTCAATAGGACCCCCTGGGAAACTGCCCTCAGGGACAAGGGAGCAGAAAAGAGTTGGCATATCTTTAACGATGCTTTCCATAGAGAGCAAGAGGTCTGGATCCCCAGGTGTAAGAAATGAGGAAAGGAAGGCAAGAGACCTGGTTGAGACCTGCTGGTCAAACAGTGGCCTTTCAGTGCTTAAAGAGCAGACTTTTTAGCAGGGCCTGTTGCAATAGAACAAGGGGTAATGGTTTTAAACTAAAAGAAAGTAAATTGAGACTAGATATAAGGAAGACATTTTTTTTACGATGAGGATGGTGAAACACTGGCACAGGTTGCCCAGAGAGGTGGTAGATGCCCCGTCCCTGGAAACATTCAAGGTCAGGTTGGATGGTGCTCTGAGGATTCTGATCTAGTTGGAGATGTCCCTGTTCATTGCAGGGGGGTTGAACTAGATGACCTGTAAAGGTCCCTTCCAACCCAAACTATCCTATGAGTCCGTGACTCTGTTCTTTCTAATTCTATGGAATGCTAGATCAAGCTCTGTCTCAAAAATAATTAAACCTTTTGTATTCACTCCTCCCAGTGGCGTGACTGTTCCAGATCCTCTCTGCTCAGCTGGTTAGAAACCTTATTTCCCAGCTGAGATGTAGTTATGGCTCATTTATACTCAATCTGAATTGAAGATCTAAGGGAAATCCAGGACACATGGTATATTCAGTGCCTGAAATGGACTGTAATTGCACCGGTGGAGCTGCCAAGGAGCTCTGCTCAGTGGATGGAGGCATTTGGAAAAGGGTGGTGCCCTTGCAGTTGTGAAAGAAATATTTCTCCATATTATCAAAGCATAAGTCTGTAGCTCAGCTGGTCCCAGTGGACGGTGAGGGTAGGAAAGATTCTCGTCTGCTAAGCCAAACTTATAAAACTTTCAAACGTCTTTTGCCTCTTGAGCTAAAGTAACAATAGGCTTCGTTTTCTCAGCCTCAGCTCTGTTCACTGAAACGAGAAGTATTGGTTCCCACGGGGGGAGATCTGAAGCTAAGTAAAACAAGCTGTGTGCAGTTACTGCTTTCTGGAAAGCAGGAGGAGCTGGGCCAGTACAAATGGTAAGGTTCGATTCTCGATAAGATATTTTTTTTCAGGGCAGCACTGAAGGGTAAAACCCCACAGTCCTAATTCAGCCAAACATCTTCAAGTCACATTCTGACCAAAAAAAATAATAAAAAGACTGAACGATTTGTCTGGGAACTACAGTTGCTTCTTCAAACCCTTTTTTCAAAAAAATGCTCTAAAATGTATAATTTTCTACTTTGTCTCATTTTCCCGTAACATTACTGGTTGCCAGAGAGGGCTTCACTGAGGATAAATAACACATAGCAAGTCAATGGTGTTTGAAGATCAAGCAACACCCTGCCCACAGCTGTGTTTCTCCCTGCACTTGCAGCACTTGTACGTTCTTCCAGGTCTGCAAGTTTTGCAACTGTTCCACCATTCCTTCTCCAGCTCCCAGCCCCGCGCGTAAAGATTGAGAGCATCCACTTCAGTCTGTTTAGGAGATTGTTACGATGGACACGTCGAGAAGTCTCGGCTCGTCGTCCTCCTTATGGAGGTTCTCTGATGGCCTCCCGTGTGCTTGCAGTGGCTGCGTTGGAGGCAGTGGTTTCCCATCCTCTCCCCAACCTCATGTGAACTGCTCTCAATAGGATAACTGGTTTCATTGTCCTTCAAGGGCTTGTGCAGCGCTTAGGAGAGGGCACCAGACAAGCTTCCCAGCCATGTACCCAGGTGTAGTCATCACCAGCTGGGCAAATAGGTCATGGGAGCCAGAAGGCAGTGCAGATCCCACTCTGAAAGGTATGGTGTTGCGAGGCTGGGAGATGTTTGGGGAGAAAGGGTGGTGGTGGGGGAATGCAGTAGGCGGGTTGTCACCCAAATTAGCTTATGCTTCTGCACACAGTGAGGACATGCTGTTGCAATGTCAAATATGGTCTTTAGCATTTTGCAGAAATGGTTCCTAACCTCCGTGTCCTGCTATTTCTCTCTCTCCCTGGGCAGCCAAGACAGCAGTAGCAGCTCTCTGTACCTCTCTGTAAATGGTAGCTGAGCCAAGAAACAGGCTGTGTCTTTCACAGAGGCAAATATACTTGTTCTTCTCACACTGCCCATTTCTGCAGACTTCATTTGAGGATTTTCAGGCTGCCTGTGAGCTGGGATCCATCTGAGAGACTGTATACTCAGCCTGTCACTGCGGTGGAGCTGCACACTTTGGACATCCACAAGGTGTCCTCTGCTCTGCTGCCAGCCCCCCTTCCTTCTTAGAGACCTGTTGGCACTAGTGGGGCTTTCAGACTTTGAGTGAGAGGTTTAAATCCAGCTGAAATGTGTTCTTGCTCTCCCCTGCTTCTCACCTGTTCTTCACCTATCCTTGCTGTTGATGTCAATGAGGTTTGTTCCGCATTGTCTGGAATGGCTGGATTTTAAGAGGAACAGGGGCGTATTACAGAATCACAGAATGATATGGGGTTGGAAGGGACCTCTGGATATCATCTACTTCAACCCCCCTGCCAAAGCAGGGCCACCCAGAGCAGGTTGCACAGGAACGTGTCCAGGTGGGTTTGGAATGTCTCCAGAGAA
>JAOXJK010000012.1:56492336-56505418 GCA_025774025.1 Xenus cinereus | reverse complement strand
TGGCAGGGGGGTTGGACTAGATGATCTCCAGAGGTCCCTTCCAACCCCATATCATTCTGTGATTCTGTGATTCTGTCCTTGAATGCTGCAAAACATGGTAGGTCAACTGTAACTCTCACCTGTAGTGCACACGAAGCTTTTGAATTATTAGAGAGGGTTAAAGTTTGAAGAACGCTACTTATGTAAACAAACACTTTTTTTGTAGGAAAGACATAATCTAGGGAGTTTTGGGGTAGGGCATTTTTTTTTATTTTTTCTACTGCTTTAAAAATCTTTTTCTTTTTTTTTTCTTTTTTTTTTTTCATCTCTAATAATGAGAGAATGTATAATAATGAGAGAATTATAATAATGACAGAATGTCTCAAGGGAATATTATAAATATTCCCTTGAGAATACCTGACAGTCATGATTCCCAGGTCAGCACATTGTTAGGAATGAAACATCTAATATTTTTGAGGTCATTTTCAAGATCCTGCAGGCACCAACAGCCCTGACTGTTCCTGTCCAGCTTCCCTTGGGGCTCTGCCCACCCTACTCACAGTCCAACACCTCCTTTCAGCACCCCGGGGCCATCAGCCCCTGCCCTGCATGGCACCCAAGACAGTCACTGCTTGGCCATTGTATCCACAGGAAACTAATTAAACCAGAACTTGGTATAACTTTGAGACATCTTTGGCATTTTTGTAGGAGAAGTGATGTGTAATGTACAGACTCCTGTCCCAGAAATTCTGATATCTTAGTAGCCCTGCCTACAGTCTTACTTTATCTTCTTTTATCTTTCCCAAGTTCCCCTCATCTTCTTTAAAAAGCTCAGTTGTGTCATTTAGTCAGATTCATCTGTTATATTACATATATGGATAAAAGGGGTTGGCATGGGAGAGGAAGGATAAGAAGAGGCAGATTAATTTATTCCAAAACAATATTTTTAAAATTACATTAAAGCTATTCAGTATTGAGAACTTAAACTGAGAATTAAAAGTATTCATGAGAACATTACAAATGTCCTTAACTTCAAGAAAAGTATAAAGAGACAGCTATTGTACAACTCAAAATTTTCTCATTTCTTTTTCAAATATTTTCCCTGAAAACCAGAAGAAAAGGTAGTATAGAGAGCTTGATTCATTCCTTAAATTTTAAACTGATCCAGGAACAGAAATGGCTTTGATTTTTATCAGAGACTTCTGAGAATTTTAGTTCTGGATGCAGGAAATATGCTTAATAGTTTGGCCAATATGTCTGTCATCTACAGTCATAGAAATTATAACTGGAATTAACCTTGAGAGTCATATAAGTGATTCCTTCACTTTCAAATTAACTATGTCCAAACTGTTTGTACCAAATATTTGTCAAACCTGTCCTTAAGAACCTCCTGTAATGGAAATGTTTTTCTTATTCCCAGTGGACACTAAGAATAAATTATTCCCTTCTTCTTTGCAACAACAACACTTATTTGTATGAAGACTATGCCCTTAGTCTTCTACAGACTAAACAGTCCTCATACCTACAGTCATTCTTTGTAGGTCATGTTTCCTGTACTTCTGCACATTCTTGTTATGTGGTCTCTGGACTATGAGCAAAGCAGACATTTTTTTCTTTTTTTTTTTTTTTCTTCCAGTCTTACAAGCAACAGTCATGTTCATACGTCTCAGCACTTGTCTCCCTTTTTTGCTGCAACTTGACATTTACTGATTTGTGTTAAGATTAGAAGCTGTCAAAGACAGATTGAAGAACTCTGCTGAAAACTGTCTGTCATTTTGATGGTTAACCTCTGATTTAGTTATCCTGTACAGTTTTCCAGCAAGCTTTACTCCCACTCAATGATTTCTTCTTTATTTTGTACCATGTATCTTAAGTGCTATTATAAAGTCATTTGAGCCAATAGTAAAAGTTAGAGACAGTGACTTATATTTCTTTCCACCCATATGACCTGGATTGGGTATTTGTTTTTAAATTATTTTTATTTTATTTTTAATTGTATTGCTCTGAAGCAATTTGTTCTTAACACTGTCTTTCATTTCCCAAAGGCTACAAATAGATAAATTGATTTTTTTCCAGTACATTTTCGGGAACTGAGATTGGACTACAAGATTAGGAAGCTTTTTCCCTCTCTCTCCTCCCACTCCCATCTTTTACAGTAGCACACTATGTTCTTCCTTTTCTGCTCTGCAAACCCCATCTGTACTCCAAGAATTCTCAAAGGTAACACCAAATGGTTCTGAAATTTCTTTGATAAATTATTTCTTCCTCCAGGTGAATTTCAGTAGATTTAGTAGCTTGAAGTGATCCAGTCATTAGTGTATAACACCAGTGTCAAAAAAGGGGGGAGGGAAGGGAGAGGGAAAATGCTTCCACATCTCATTTAAATATTTTGCATAGCTCTTGTATACTCTTAAATCTTAACAGGAGCTGGGAACCAAGGTGAGATTTTGGAGCCTCAGAAGAGCTTTCCTTCTTCAGTGAGTGCACAAGAGGCTTGGGAAACTTGAGGTCTCTGAATTCACAATCCAGTGGGAGGTGGCACTGGGAGCATCTGAGATGAATGGTACTGCTAATCAGCCAGATTGCCTCTGGGGTGCAGTTTCACAATTAGCTTCAGTCTGTTTAAACCACACTGATGTGAAAAAAGATAATTCAGCCCTGCCCCTGTGTGTCTTTTAGGAGCAAGAGCAGGACTTCTCTTTTAGAAACAGTAGGGTCTTAGATTGACATGAACCTACTAAACCAAACTAAGTATTTGGGGCTCTCAAACCAGTATTTTCTGCTGTAATGACAGGTGAAATAATTCTTGCTGAGCTCCTTAGAGCATCCATCTCTCCTTTTCCCTTCCTCTTAGACACTAGTAAGACAGGCAGCTGCAGCTGCATGCTATCGCACCTGGATACGCCTTAATATTTGCTCAGTTATTAACTCAGCAGTGTGAGGATGACTGGTGTACTCAAGTCGGCAGAAAGCTTTCTGAAGATGAAATAACAATAGCTACTAGAGGAGAAGGTCATGACTTAGCTGTCCCACCAAAATCAGAGAATGCTCACTTAGTTAACAGATATGTTCTACAGATTGAATTTATTATGTGTTCAATCTGTGAAGTCATGTACGCAATGATGTGTGCATTTGAAGGGTGATGAAAGCCATGTCTGGTACAAATTTGAGGGAAGAAAAAGCAAAGATAAATTAATAATTCCTTTAAACATGTAATAGAATACATGATAACATCAGAATATGTGGTAACATGTCTGATATATTTTCCTCTTTGAATGAATGCACAAGTATATACTGGGGACACTCAGCTGGAAAGCAGACTTGCAGAAAAGGACAGGGGAGTCCTGTTGGACACCAAGTTGAAATGAACTGTGTCCAGATCTGGGCTCCCCACTATAAGAGAGTGGAAAGAGTCCAATGAAGGGCCACAAAGATGAAGAAGGGCGTGGAGTATCTATCCTGTGAGGAAAGGCTGAAAGACCTGGGACTATGTAGCGTACAGAGGTGAAGCATCAGGGGGAATCTTCTCAATATATGTAAGTACCTGAAGGGAGAGTCTAAAGAAGACAGAGCCAGGGTCTTCTCAGTGGTTCTTGGTTGCAGGGAATGGGCACAAATCAAAATGCAGGAGGTTCCATATGCACATCAGGAAACACCATTTTACTGTGACCATTTAACCGGCACAGGTTGCTCAGCCAGGTTGTGGAGTTTCCATCTTTGGAGCTCTTCAAAAGTCATCTGGACATGGTATTTTATAATCATAGATTCATAGAATGGTTTGGGTTGGAAGGGACCTTAAAGATCGTCTTGTTCCAACCCCACCTTGTCATGGGCAGCAACACTTTCTACTAGAACAGTTTACTCAAAGCCCTATCCAGCCTGACCTTGAACACTTCCAGGGGTGGGGTATCCACATTTTCTCTGGGCAACCTGTGCCAGTGTCTCACCACCCTCACGGTAAATAATTTCTTCCTAATATCTAATCTAAATCTCCCCTCTTTCAGTTTAGAACCATTACTCCTCATACTATTGCTACACTCCCTGACAAAGAGTCCTTCCCCATCTCTGCTGTAGACCCCCTTTAGTTATTGGAAGGTTGCTATAAGGTCCCCTTGGAGCTTTTTCTTCTCAGGCTGAACAACCCCAATTCTCTCAACCTGTCCTCATAAGAGAGGTGCTCCAACCCTCTGATCAAGTTTGTGGCCCTCTTCTAGACTCACTCCTAGAGGTCCATGTCCTTCCTGTGCTGAGGACTCCAGAGCTGGACACAGTACTCCAGGTGGGGTCTCACCAGAGCAGAGCAGAGGGGCAGAATCACCTTCCTCGACCTTCTGGCCACCCTTCTTTTGATGCAGCGCAGGATGGAGTTGGCTTTCTGGGCTGTGAGCACACATTGCCAGTTGTTTACTTCCAAACTGGGAAGCTGTTGGTGTCACTGCTGACCCTGGCACCTGAGGTGCGATTTCATCCTTTGTCTTCCCTTGCCCTCTTCCCTGGAGCCACAAATCCTCTCCTTCACTTAAAAGCTTCATGTACCTGCCCTTCCTGATGTTATGGTAGCCTCTAGCAGCCAGCTTGGAGTCCTGCGCCCAGGAGCTATTCTCGCAGTCCCTCTGACTCAGGTGTGGTGCAGTGGTCCCACAGCACAGATCTTCCCCTACAGCCATCTCCAGTCTGTCTGCTACCCCTTCACTCCAATTAAGGCCAGCCAGTTCCCTTCCTGCAATATGTGTTTTCTGCAGGATGCTCTGACTCCCTCCCTAATGTGTCTGGTAACGGGCACAAGCCATCTGGTCCCCCAGGCTACCACCATCACTGTTAAGGGAATGGGGGAGGATGCTGCTGGTCTGTCCTCAGGGAAGTTTGACTCTCCTTACCCTAACCCTACCCCATATCCCAAGCAGTCTGTTCGGGGGGTGTGTGTGTTGTATTTTCCTGCATTCCAGTTCAAGAAGAGGAAAGAGGCATCGTTGTTCTCTGAAAAGGCTGACAGCCACTCTCAGGGGCACAGTCCGAAAGCACTTTGTACACCAGCAGTTCTAGTACTTATAGGCTTGATGATTGCACAAAGGTTACACGGTTTCAGATTTCCTAATCATAACACTTTCTGGGAATATGGAGACAAATTTTTGCCCTTGGCATATCATTAAAACCCTACAGAAGTCAATAAAGTTGTAAATGAGACCAGTATTTGACCTACTTCCTATTATTGTTTTTTATTAAGAAAGTTACTTCTCAGGTTCATGTGGATTTCTGTATTTAAATACACATCTAAAGAGCGGAAGAATACAAAAGTAACTTCAGGAAAAACTACTCTTTCTGTGCTGCTGCAGATCTGAAGATATGTGCTCGGAGATAGTTTCAGACTCTTAATCAAAATTGGGTCCTAGAGCTTGTGATGTTATTCAAGCTTTCCTAATGAATGATGATTTGCTTACATATTCCTTGGCAGTGAGCTAACAAGGCTCCATTAAACAAAATGTATATTAATAGTGTCCTGTCTAAGTAATGGTCTTTACAGTCCACTGTAATTATGTTAAATTAGCTCTGCAAAGACAACCTGTAGAAACATATGTTCAACAAAGTGGAGCATCATGTGTACATCTTTGGGCAATGTATGGATGGTGGATACCTGAAGGGAGAGCCTGTCAGTTCAGTAACATACCCTCAAACAAGAACTGGAAAGTTCTTGGATCTCTAGGGCTCCTATACTGCCATTTATTTTCCATCAGCGGTGCTTATCTGTGTAGATACTGGCACTATGTGTGTGTAAATGAGTGTGTGTGCATGTCTCAAAGAGAAAAAAGGGGATTGTGAATCTCCAAAGACCACCAGGTTTAGAAGGGGCAAATAACTGGTGGTGTGTTTTTGAGTGACCCTTAGTATCTATCCTGTACCACCTTTCAGGACACGTATTTCCAGTTATTTCTGATCACCCTGTTTGGTAGCTTTCGTGTTCTTTCATGCTTTGCCTAAAGGGAAAAGATTATTCAACTATTAGGTCATCTTGTACAACTGCTTTTCTTTCTCAAGAGTCCTCTTTTCCAGAAAGGTACTTCATCCAGAATTGTAGCAGAGATTCCTAAAGGATGAGGTACTGTTGATAAGCTTACAGGCAAAGCCAGCGTGACCCAACACTGTGTCACACCATAACTAGCAGAAAAGGCAAATTTCTTCTGCACTTCTTCTACGTACCATCTTTTACAGATTAAATGGCAAAAGTTTTTCTCTGCCTTTCCAGTGCTTGCAGTCACACAGATATTTTTGTACCATCGGCTATAGTGGCAGCAAAGCTCCAACAAACATTATAAATCTGGAAAAAAAAAAAAAGAGAAAAAAAAAAAAGATGTCCATTGAGATGTATGGTTTTGCCAAACACGGGTCTGAGATAGCAAAGACCTTTTGTCATCAAGCAAACGTGGTCTTGCCAGAAAGTTAATTCCTGCTCTGCCTTTTAACCTCGCAGCAATACCACTTCACCCTATGATAGCTTTAAGGCTGAAACACTAAGAAAAATCTTGTGCTGATACTTCAGGATGTGGGGGGATATTCAGTAGGTGTCATTCCTCACTCTGTGTTGATAAGGTATCAAAGTACAATATGTAAACTTGTTTTCCTGGGCATTTTCTTGCCTTCCTGTTGACTTTGGAAATTGGAGTAGCTGGGCATGTTGTGATTGGGCATTCATGGTCTTGGGGGGCAATACTGGCAATCAAATTCAGTTTATTTCTTGATGGTTGCTCCATCAAGGCTGCGCTTCCCATCTACACACTGTTTTTCTACTGCAAGACAACCTGGGTGTGAAGGCTGGCTTGTCTTTGAACTAAAAAGGTGATCAATTAGCAAGTACTCTTTGCAATAAACCTGCTCAGCTGATCCAGAAACCAAAAAGCATTTCATTTATCAGCTATGGTTTTGCCTTTGTCCTGCAGGTGGTTTCTAGTGCTGGGTGTTGATCCATCACCTTTGAATCATTCTTTCCTAACTGGTGTCACTGTCCGTGGCTCCACCCGTTGTATCGGTGTGGCTTTTTCCTTGATGCAGGTGCACACTGTGATTCCTCCATCACATACTGCTGGTCTTGGACCATGGAAGGTCTTCTGCAGACACTGCTTCTGGGGGGACAGATGGATGGACAGAGAGAGGAAACTGTGTAAGCAGCAATAGATGTAGTCCTGATACTTGACTGGGGGCAAATTTCAAACTCTTTTCCATGCCCTTAGGGCACTAATAGACTTTAATAGCCCAGATCAGCCTCACTTGTCCCCCCCTGCCCCACCGTCTGCCAATGAGCCCTATTAAAGCACAGTTCTGGGCTTGTACCCACTTCTGTCTCTGTCCTGGTCTCTGGGGTGGGCCTCCAGCTCTGTCTCCTGCTGTTTGAGACTGAACCCTGGAATGTCCCCTGGACCCGATCCATCAGCTTGCCCTGTAGGGGACTGTCATTGGAACATGTTCCTGCCCTATTTGTGCCCTGCGGGATGGCACCCTAGTCGGTGAGGGCACTGCTTGCACTGGGGTTGCCCTTGGCTTCTGGTTTATCCTCTTTCATGAAGCAACCCTGCTTTTGCTGTTCTCTGATGCTCTCACAGATCTTGGCCGGAGCGTTCATTTGAAGTTTGGTAAGTGATTATCTTGCATGCTGTTTGGTTATCTAATTTTAGTGTGTCTTGCTCAACTAATGTGAGTTGGGCTTATCATAAAACAATAATTAATCTCGACTCTTCACTTGTATGAGACTCTGGAATTGGAAGCAAATAATGATGAGGCTGATGGTCCACCTAGGTTGGAGACATTGCCAAGGTTAAGTTAGCCTACACCCTGCATCAAACCCCTTCTATAAGAGAAGAAGATGAATTATTGTCACAGGATACTCTCTCCTAAAGGCAACAGGAGGCCCAACGTGCTGACCAGACCCACTTTTTTGGGAAGTCTTCTGCCTCTCTGGGGTCCAGGTTAAAAATGTTAAAAGAAAACTTCCTACACTGGTACAGCCCTCGGATCATTATCCATTATTGCTTTTTCAAGTAGGCAACGATGAAGTTGCAATAGGAAGTCTAATGGCAATCAAAAGAGACTTTAGGACCTTGGAACAACTGGTTAAGGGTTCAGGAGCGCAAGAAGTGTTTTCCTCTATCCTTCCAGTTGCAGGGAATGGTGTGGGAAGAAACAGGCAGATCCAGCTGATCGATACCTGGTTCTGTGACTGGTGTCATTGGCAGAATTTTTGGGTTCTGATCATGGGATAGTCTAGAAGACACCAGACCTGCTAGCAATGGACAGGGTACACGTGTCTTAAAGGGGGGAAAGGATCTTCACACAAGAGTTAACAGGGCTCGTTGAAAGAGCCTTAAACTAGATTTGAAGGGAGAAAGGGGTAAAACCAGGCTTGCTAGGGATAAGCCATGGGATGGCATGCTAGTACTTTAGGGATGTTGTGAAAGTGAGGTCCTTCAGCCTGCTCCACTATGTGCTGAGTACACTGGAGCACGTTTGAAATGTGTCTATACTAATATGTGCAGTGTGAGGAATAACCAAGAGGAGCTAGAAGCTTTGTCTCACAGCTACAACATCGTTGGCATAAGTGAAACCTGGTGGGATGATATCTGTGACTGGTGCGCGATGATGGGTGGTTATAGGCTCTTCAGGAGGGCAGTCAATGCAGGGGAGGGTGGCAGTGCTGTACGTAAGGGAAGGGTTGGATTCTGTGGCACTTGCAGTTGGTGACAACGTGGTTGAGAGCCACTGGGTAAGAACGAAGGATAAAGCAAATAAAACAGATGTTGGTGTGGGAGTCTACTATCGACCATCCAGCCAGGATGATGATACTGATCAATTATTCTGGAAGGAATTAATGGATATGTCTAGATCAGCTGCCCTTGTGGGTGAATTTAATTTCCCAGGCACCAACTGGGGACATCATACAGCAGGCACATTCCTGAAGCATGTTGAAGATAACTTCTTGGTGCAGGTACCGAGAGCTGACTCAAAAGGTGTACTCCTAGATTTGTTGTTTGTAGACAGAGAGACTTGTGGGTGAAGTGGTGGTTGGTGGCTGGCTGAGTCGCAATGACCAACAAGTAGTTGAGTTTCAGATCATTGGCAACAGGAGAAAAACTGTCAGCAAGACTTTGACCCTGGATATGGAGAGAGCAAATTTCGGGCTGCTGAAGGAGCTAGTTAGTAAGGTCCCCTGGAAATCTGCTTTTGAAGGTATTGAGGTCCATGAATGCTGGTCACTTTTTAAGACCCACCTCTTAAGAGTGCTTCCTACAAAGTATAGGAAGTCAAGCTAGTGGGGAAGAAGGCTGGCTTGACTGAGCAGGGATCTTCTAGAACTTAGAAAAGGAAAGTGTACTGACATTGGAAGCAAGGACAGACAACATAGGAGCACTACAGAGATGCTGTTGATCACAGTAGGGAGAAAATTCATGCGGCCAAAGCTCAATTAGAGTTCGAGATGGCTGTTACTGTGAAGGACAAAGAGGGGGTTTTTTTAAATATATTAACAACCAAAGGGGAATCAGAGATAACATTGTTCTGTTACTTGATGAGGTCAATCACTTCACAAATAGGGACATAAACGAAGTAGATAGTTTTAATGCCACCTTTGCCTCTGTCTTCAACACCAGTAATGGGCCCTGGGACCCCTTGAGCCCTGTGTTGGAATACCGTAAGTGGGGGGATGATAAACTCCCAGTTGACTCTGAAAGTGTTTGAGACTTGCTGCTCCAGCTGGATGCGCTTAAGTCTATGGGACCCGATGGGATTCATCACGGGGTATGGAAAGAGCTGGTTGATATTATTTGCAGGACCCCTTTCTGTTATTTTTCAATGGTGTTGAGAATGTGGCGAGGTCCTAGCTGACTGGAAGCTGGCAAATGTTGTCCCGATTTTCAAGAAGGGTAAAAAAAGAAGACTCTGGAAATTACAGTGCATGGTAAAATTAAGGAGAAGGATATTCTGGGAGTTACTGAAAAACACTTGAGAGACAATGCAGTCATTGGTCGTAACCAACATGGGTTCACAATGGGAAAGTCTTGCTTAACCAACTTAAGTGACTTTGTCATAAAAGGAAATTATCCCCTTAACCAAGGGAAGCAAGTAGGTGTGGCGGTTTGGGATTTCAGCAAAGCTTTTGATTCTGTCAGTAATGGTTTTATAACCGATCTGGATACAGGAATTAAATGTACATTAAGTTTGCTGATGACACGAAATTAGGAGGAGCTTTGGTCTCTTGAGAGTACAGAGGTCTTACAGAGAGGTCTGGCTAGACTAGAGAGCTGGACAATCACCAAGCACATGAAATTTAACAAGAATAAGTGCTGGATTCTGCACCTGTCATGGGATAATCCTGATTATACATACAAATTGCTGGATGAGAGGCTGGAGAGCAGCCCTGAGGGAAGACATCTGGGGGCTTGGGTTGATGGCAAGTCGAATATGAGTCAATAGTGTGTCTTTGCAACCAGAAGGACCAACCGTGCCCTGGGGTGCATCAAGCACAGCATAACGAGCTGGTAGAGGGAGGTGATTGTCCCACTCTACACTGCACTGGTGCAGTCTCACCTTGAGTACTGTGTGTGGTTTTGGGTGCTTCACTATGAAGCATTAGTGTGTGTCCAGAGGAGGGCGACCAAGATGGTGAAAGGCCTTGAGGGCAAGATTTACAGGAGCACCTGAGGTCACTCGGTTTGTTCAGCATGGAGAAGAGAAGGCAGAGGGGTGACCTCATTGCAGCCTACAACTCTCTCAAGGAGGGCAGCAGAGGGGAGGTGCTGATCTCCTCTCTGGTCACTAGCGGTAGAACAGGAGAAAATGGAATAAAGCTGCGTCAGGGAAAGTTCAGACTGGAAAAGGTTCTTCACAGAGAGAGTGGTCGGTCACTGGAGCAGGGTCCCCAGGGAAGTGGTCACAACACCACACTGTCAGAGTTCAAGGAGCATCTGGACGAGGCTCTTAGTCATATGATTTAGTTTTAGGCGGCCCTGCAAGGAGCAGGGGGTTGGGGAGTTGCAGCCATTGATTCTTATTGGGTCCCTTCCAACTTGAGATATTCTATGACTTGCAAAGCCCAGGACACTTCCTACTGGCTGTGTGGAGGCAATGCTGCTATAAGAACAAGAAACATTTCCACGAGGAAAATGAACAGTGTGTGGAAGGCCACATTTGCTGATTTGACTCGAGTCATCGTTTTAGAAAGACAGAGCAATTCACAGCCAGATGGGTATGAGGAAGTGATGCTCCCTGATGAGTTAGCAGGATTTCTTGTGTGGGTTTTTTCTGAGCTTTGGCTGCCTGCAGATGGGTTGGCTGTGCTGCTGAATGGCCGACACGGCCTCTGACCGTGGGTGGAGCAGTGCAGTAGCACAAGAGAAAGTACACCTCTTGTGCACTGTCCCTAATAGCTTACTGATTAGGGAATTGGAAAAATGACATTTCAACACACCTGTTTACACATAGGGCCTCTGTGGCCTTGATAATGTTGCCAACATCCTGAGCTTCAGGACAAAGCAGGGTGAAAGAAGTTGAGTATCTTATGCGAGCTATCAGTAGACCTAAGCTGATAGTAGCCATCAGCAGCTAAAGCAGACAGGGGTCAACGAGCTTTGCTCTCACTTCCCCCACCACTGAATGCACAACCACAGCTTGGAACATGTTGTAATTGCCAGCCATTGTATAGGTAGAAAATTACCGAGCACCTTAAATAAAGAGGAAGGAAAAGGGCACGTACCATCAGAGGTTAATTTGCAAAGTGTGATGGCCATTGGGCCTACAGAAGGGCTCCACAGCTTCATTAATACAGGTTATTTTGGGGTGAGTTGCTCTGTAAGGAATTTTCCTTGAATGTTCGGTAGGCTTCAATGGTGTAAAAATTGGATTAGGTGTCCCCTGAGCAAGGAGCATGGCAGTGATCACATCTCGAGAGTCAACCTAAATTTTAATCCATATCCCAACTCATCCAAGAGCTGTAGAGGTGATATAGTTTGGTTGGCTCTGGTTTTGCCTTGCAGTGGTGTTCTCTGCTGTCTAATTGGATGTAAATTCCATTTTTTTCCCCAAGACTAGATAGTTCAGGACATTTGACTCTGTACTCAGTCAAGGTATCCATGCTGTAGCCTTCTCACTGGGAGAGTTCACGGGGGTTTTCTCTTCACTACCTGCTTGCCTACTTGTTGGAGGAACTTAAAAATAGCTGAGGCTGCCATGGCTTTGTTAAATTGAACTAGTTGTCCAGCAGGATCAAAGTTTACTGGGAGGAGACTGACTCAAGTTATGCATACACATAAACATACACACACAGCGTGTGATTACATTAACCTCATCGCCTTAGGAAACTAAGCTACAAGTAGCATGAAATGTAGTGTGATTATATGAAAAATGGTATTTTCCTCGCATAGCAAGACAGTCAGCTAAGTTTGGACAACCAGCAGTTCAGGGATATCTGAACATATACATACATTCCTTGCTCAGGGGACTCCTAACCCAATTTTTACATCAATATTCAAGGAAAATTCCTTACAGAGACAAAATTATCAGTGGGAAAAAAAGAAACCCACTTTGAAAATAAACACAGGTGAGTAACATATTTTTGAAGTGTGGTTACACGTGTAATACAATATACATGTACAGGTGTGCTGAGCTGTGGGCATAATTTAAGGTATGTTACTTAAAGCAAGTAGAATAGCTTTTATTCTCCTTGCAGAAACAAAGAGCAACATATTTGAGATTTCTAGTGGAATTCTATTTTTAAACCTACCTAGTGGAGTACTGTCCTGGCTACAGTGGACAGCAAGTCCATCCACGATGTTTTCTTTTGAGAGAAAAGGAATCCATTTCAAACGTCCAAAACGCAACCATCTAAGCATGGCCAAGCCGATTTGTCTTAAGCATCCCTTTATGGATGATTATAGGTTATGTTTGGCTCTGGTCCTTGTTCCGGTCCTGAAACAAGATGCTGCGGCTGCTCCTCTAACCTATCTACCCTCCTAGTGGTCACGATGCGGTTACGAAATTTCATAGAATCATAGAATGGTTAGAGTTGGAAGGGACCTTAAAGATCATCGAGTTCCAACCCCCCTGCCCTGGACAGGGACACCTCC
>JAOXJK010000012.1:56446758-56462141 GCA_025774025.1 Xenus cinereus | reverse complement strand
CCAGGGCTCTGCCACCCTCACAGCAAAGAAATTCCTCCTCATCTTTAGGTGGAACTTCTTACATTCAAGTTTGTGCCCATTTCCTCTTGTCCTGTCCCTGGGCACCACTGGAAAAAGCCTGGCCCCATCCTCCTGACACCCACCCTTTCAGTATTTATAGGCGTTGATCAGAGCATTGTGGTGTATTCCACAATCAAACCATGTTGGAAAGCAACGAGATGGAAAACGCCTGGGATGCCTCAACAGACAGTTGTGTAAGTGAGGACTTCACAGTTTTAAATTCTTGTAACTCACTGAATTTCAGATCCAAAACAATGTCACTTTTCTGAGGTTTGGACAACAGTTCGGAGTGCTTTCGTAAAGCAATTTGCCCTCTGCTTCCACTTTTTTCCTTCGGCTATTTCTTAAAAAGCCTCAAGAACAGCTTGTGCAAGTGCCTGCGATTCCGGACTGTGTAAAGTGATCCTTGTGTTCCTGCGGGATTGCATCACCGCGTGTCCCATCTCCCCCCCGGCCCCCACTTCAGTTTTTAAACAGTCATCTGTTTAAAAATTCCTGATGGCAGTGATCTCTCCGTGCCTCTCCAGCATCAGCTCGTAGCCTGGAGCTATGAAACGCCTCATCGGAACAGAGGGGAAGCTAAACATGGCAAACGGGCAGAGCTTTTGGAGCCTCTAGAGATATTAATAACATTTCTAAAGCAGATTTCATGATCTCAGGAATTTTCTCATAGCATTCTAGGAGAAAACTGACACTTAACTAAGAAAAAAAATTAGTGAAGAGGACAACAGCAGCAGCAACTTTTATCCCCCGTGCCTGGTGATACTAATCAACAGCAATCAAATAAACGAAAACTTTTCAACAACTCCGCTGCAAAAATACGGGTTTATTTTCAAGGAATAAAGGAGAGCTCCATGTGTTTTACGTGAAGCAAGAATTAAACGTTAGCATTAACCAGAACGAGCACCGAGAGATTAACAGTGTGGCAGACTTTGCATTTCTAAAAAGATGTTTAATCCCGTAGGGTACCAGTACAAACACAGACACGAAAAACCCACAGAGACGGTTTCATCTGTGGTGCCTGGAGAAGATTTATTTAAGTTACATCCTCCCTAAAATGTGCGCGGGGATAAATGTTGAATGTTATTTCAAAGCTTAGCCTGTCATCATTCACCGGAGAAATATCAGCTCGTGCTGCCTTCCCACTGGTCCCCCTGGGTCCCTGATGAAAAAAAAAGAAAATGAGCAAATAAAGCAGTAACACCTTCCACTTGGGCTCAGGATGGGGGACAGAAACTGTTAATCAAACCAAACACGCCGTGTAATCCCGTATGTGCTCCGTGCAGCCCATGAATGGCTGCATGGTATGTGCTTGCCTAGTAACAGTCATCAAACCCGCTCTTTCTCCATAATCATTATTTTCAATTAGATGAGCTATTCTTAGCTCCTGCATAATTATGTCGATGTAGCATAAACTTAATGAAGCAATCCTAGCGCTGGGACATTGTTTTGTGAGACAATAATGTAGTCTGCACATAGATAAACGAGACACTGATCATCCTCTTGTGATGACAGAACAACCAGACAGTATTTTTATATTCCCATATAAAAATAGTCTAATATTATTGCCACCGATACAACAGGCATTTTAAAAGCTAATGTACTAAATGACCAGCATCGGGAAAACATGCTGTCAGGATGGTACAGTTATTGACTGACGCCTGTGAATTTTCTGTATCATTATATCCAAGAAGAAAATCATAGAATCATAAAATGGGTTGGGTTGGAAGGGACCTTAAAGATAATTCAGTTCCAACCCCCCTGCCCTGGGCAGGGACACCTCCCACCACACCAGGTTGCTCCAAGCCCCATCCAGCCCGGCCTTGAACCCCTCCAGGGATGGGGCAGCCACAGCTTCTCTGGGCAACCTGTTCCAGGGTCTCACCACCCTCGCAGCAAAGAATTTCTTCCTAATATCTCATCTAAATCTCCCCTGTTCCAATTTAAAACCATGGCAGTTTTCATACTTGCAAGACCTAACTTAAAAAAAAAACCAAAAACAAAAAACAACAAACAAAACAAAAAATCCCAAACCAAAAGGCTATAGCTGCTTCCGTCTGGGGATATGTATTCCCACCCCCCCATTGAGATCTGAGAGACATACGTAGACTTCTGAACGCTGAATTTGATTCATGTCTGAGGTAGTAAACATTTCTTCTTGGGAGCCCAGTACTTAAACTCTGCCAAGTGCAATTCCGACTGCACTTTCCCCGTCGCTGAGCGATTTCTGTCACCTTGGAAATACCATTTTTTCATTGCGTGTAATAAATTGAGGCGGTGGGGTTGGGTTGGTTTTTTTTTTTTTTAATTCTTAAGTTCAAAATGCTTTAGCAGAACGATCTTGTTGTCTGAAGTTCACTCAGGAGGTAGGACTAAGGAAGGAGGCAGGGTTCAAGGGAAGAAGCTTGTTTTAGCAGTTGGGTCGGTTATTTCAACAATGCCTTTAGCAAAGCAGTAAGAGGCTGTTTCCACAAATCAGTAACTAGTTCCCATGATTCAGATTGAATCACGTAGTTCGAGTCATTTGAATAAATAAATGACTTCTAGTAAATGAGACGACCTCTGCAATTAGGATGGCATGCTGCATATTTCATGTTATTTATTATGTGGTTTTCAATAGATACGATTAAGTTGGGTTGCACTTGGAATGCTAGGTGGCATTTCAACACAAGCCGCTTAACCAAAGCTTACATTAAAACGAGATACGCACTTGTTTCGTACAGGTGGCATTGTGCTGCATCTTCACCAGTTGTGTTTTCTTATTAATTTTCCTCAAGCAGATTGTTAACAGGGAAAAGGAGTCACCTTGCCAAGTGCACTTCCATTTTCTTTAATTGTGTGTGTGGGGGGGGAGATTCTCAAGCAGATGCTTCCCAAACGTTTGCGGTTTGCTGCAGTCTTAGCTTTCCTCCGTGTCCTCCTGGGCCATCGATTCCAATGGATGTGCCACCACCAGAGAGTCAGAAAACTGCTTTTCACCTCCAGCTTCTGCTGCTGGGTTTGGAATTGCGACGAGAGCATCTTAATTCGGTGTAGAAGACAGGGAAGGAAAGGTCTTCTTGGCCTTTGTTTCCTGCTGTTGTTATTTTTTTAGTTTGTTTTAATTTTAAGCAGCTGCATTATGCAATCGAAAAATCCCACGTGCTTTTGGTGTTGTGAAAATAGTATTTTTAAAAAAAAATAAAACACGGTCACTTTACTACTCCATCATAACTGGTTATGCCATGTACACAGCAACGTTGGTGAATTTAAGAAAATACACCCCGAGCTATTGAAGGCAGTAAGCAGCTCCGCTGATGGTGCGCTTGGGGGACATGGGGAACGGGTGAGATTTGGGGACCTACTGGCCAGACGATCATCTGTTCTGTTCAGGAGAAAATTTTGGTACTGTGTTTCTTTCCAACTTTTTCACTTAATACAACAGAGGAGATGTGCTAGGGGTACCTATTTGATAAAAGACCCTTTCAAAATAACGAGGATACCGGTTTTTCGGTGCCGGATAAAAATACCATTTTGCATGTGATCACCGTTCCTTCTGCGACTGGAAGTTACCGGTTCTCCTACCCGAAGGTGTTGGCTGTGAACTTCGCACAAGCTATGACTTTGGAAGCTAAAAAAAAAATAAAAATAAATCCTTCTTCATTCCCTTTAATCATTGGGAAGGTAAAGCTGTGGCAAGAGCAGATAATGAATGACTCCTGTTTCACAGGCTTGCTTCTCACGTGTCAAATCTGGAGGTAGAGAGATCATCTACTGGGCATGTGGAGACAAGGAAACATCTTTCCCCCCCCTGACAAAAAAGGGGGGAGAGATGTCCTCAAGTCCCTGCGTGAGAGCCCATCGCTGGTTGGCATGACGTTGTTGGGAACTGCTGAACAGAAAGTGCCTTTAGGCAAAAGCTGTTCCATGTGTGGAGTGTTTTTTTTCTTCTCCATTTTTATTGCAGCTTTTTTCTCATGAATGGAAACTTGACATTCTCACTTGTTGAACAGGATTCAATTTGTTTTCCTACTCTTCAGACTAGTTTTACACCAAGTAAAGTGACTTTTATTTTCTCCCATCCCTATTAAAAACAAACAGAAAACCCCAAGCGAAAAACCGATGAAACCAGAACAAAACAAACTTTTATTTTATTTTTTTTTTTTTAAACCAGAAGTGTTAGTTGGCAAAATCCTGACTCTGGAAGCTGCTTTGTCAGGGTTAGACCATAATTTAAGCTGTTGGGTCTCCACATGAACAGGGATTTTTGTACCACAGAGCAGCGTGTAGGACGATGTGATGTAGCCTTTAGTGTTTGCTGAGAGTTGGGAAGTGGTGGCAGTGAGATTGCGTTTTCAGGGGCAGCCTAAAGGAGAGAAGTCATTTCCTGAAAAACAAGCTGTAAGAAAAATCTAGTTACAGCCCCATCTCCCTTCCCTCAGGTACCCATCCAGGTCTTTCCCAACGGAGACCTTGGGAATGCGAACAGAAGCTCTGCTCTTTTATTGTTGGGGTTGTAGCATCTAGGTAGATGTTGATGCTGTTACCACTTTCACAAAATTGAAGGCAAAAGATGAGTCTTTGGGAATGGGAGCAGGGAGAAGAATTTCCCTTCACATCCAGAAAGGGAAACATGCAAGTCATGTTTATGGTGCGTGCTTGGCTTCCACCTGTCTGGAAAAGGAGGGAGAGTAGCTGAGTTGCAGCAGCCTTAATTAGGTGTAAAAGGAAAAACGCGATCCCTGCCATTTTTAATTCCCAATTTGACCACTGGCGACGAGGACATCTACAGTAGCAGATGAAGTCAAAACTTCAGCATCTTCAGTTATCAAATAGGATCTGACCATTCCTTAAAACATCTGTGTTAGGATACATGCCCAGTCAATGGGTTGGTTTGAGATTTGTCTTTTTGTTTGGGATTTGAAAGGTTTGTCGTTGAAACGCTGTCTCATTTCCATCTGGTCTTCAAAAAGTAATTAAGCGTTGAGCAATGGTATTGTCAGTCTGTTTCTACCTAATAAGCTCTGCAAGGTGCTCTTGTTAATGATTTTTATTATTTCGGAGCCCGCTCTTGTTCTCTCTTTCCCTCCTTAATGAGGCAGATCCCTTAGGCAGCATCACTTTATCACAGTTGTCTGGGGTAGATGAGCTAATCCAGCAGCGTGGAAGTTGGTGTTCATCAGCCTGTAAGATGCTCCCATCAGTACGTGTGGATAATTCTCCCTGACACTTAAAAGATGAGCGCAAAAAAAGGAAGAACAGACCCTTTTTTGTCTAAATGAGGGTCGGCTCGATTTGAACAGCAGCAGTCCGGTTTGCATCAATGAGCACATGGTATTCAGTGAATTAAGAGTAAAAATAGCTAATTAACACCTTCTCTGTGTCTTTTGTGCCTGGTCATTAGTTACTGTGAACCAAATTAATTCCTGATAACATAGGGCACGGAAGGTGCCAGTGCCAAGCTGAGGTCAAGAACTGAATTCTCTGAGATTCTAGTGGGAAATACTCTCTTTTTTTATTGTGTTCCCTGTTTCTTAAGGATGCCTCTGCGTATGATGGAATTTAATGTATGTATGCTTATATGCTCAGCTAATACCTGTGTTTTGTTTTTCATCATATGAAGAGAAAATCTGGATTAGTCATGGCACTTGAAAAGGGCTCGGGCTGTGTTCTGCTGGTTTAATAGGGTACTGATTGGATCCCGTCTATGAACTAAACTCAAACACTCTTTCAAAGACAGGGATCATTTCAGAAATAGCAAACATGTGACTTCGGAGTAAACAGACTAGTTATAATAGACAGGATTAGAAAATGGATTGTTCTGGGCCAACACTGTGCTATTGAGAGTGATGATATCGTACTGGTAATCGCACTGTTGGGCTTAATGGCCCATAAACTTTGATAAAAGCTTTTCTAAAATTGTCAGCAATAATTCCCTCCATTGTTAGATTGCCAGTGAACGTCTTCAGCCCCTGGAATAAATTGCTACCATCAATTGTGTCTATGTAATTATATAAAACAAGACTTTCGGCCTGATGGTGTAACAACTCAAATGAAAAAGAAAAAAAAAAAAATTAAAAATACTGTCAGCTGACAATTAATGGGTCAGATCCACAATTGCTTTGATTGCTGAGAGCTCTCTCACCTGGGTTGGCCTGGGGTAGGTTTGCACCTGAAGCTGTAGTCCCATGTGTGGAGCGTTGGCACCTTCTCATTACCTCTGCCGAGCACTCGCGAGGTCAGCAGAAGAGGGAAATACCAGTGTGGGTTTTGCGTGAAAATCGAAAACCAGTTGAAGTTTACTGTAGTTCTACTCTGTTGTTAGTTTTCTCTGTGGGTTTTGTTTTTTTGTTTTTTTAGCATGACAGTTATTAGAACGTGAACGTTAAAAAGGTGTAATTAATTTCATCACCGTTAGCTTGCCATTCCGAAAAAATTGCAGAAGCACTTAAATTTTTGTCTGTAACTTACAAGCTGTCTTGATGTGTGTGGACCCTTTCAAACTGTGTTCACAGCTACCAACTTCCTACCTTTCCTTCCCCCCCGCCCTGCTTCATCCCTTCCACGTGGTCGGTTAAATAACAAATTATCTGCCCCGGCGTGATGCGAGATGGGCTACAATCCAAAGTGGGGCGAGAAGGAAGTTCTCTTGCGAGAAAATAAATAGCGCGGGGTATTTAACGGTGCGTTAAACAACACGGCTGTAAGAACGCACTCGTAACACGGCGATGAGAGCGGGAAGATGCTCCGTGTGTCGTTAGTTTGGCCAAACGGCGAAACTCTCCGGTACCGTTGGTGATATTCGGCTTTGATAAACGCAAAGCGTGATGAAGAGCTGAGGGTGGACTTTTCCACCTCTGCAGCGTGGGATGCGAAGGAGGAGCTGCCTTACCTTACCTTACCTTACCTGCCCGTAGGTGGAGCTTCATTTTCATACTCTAGGGGAGGAGGGGAACAGAAATGTGCCCGTTGCTAAATAGGCGCAGGGCCTGCCCTCCTGGCTTTATCGCTCGCCCATGTTTATTTGATTAATTTTCTTTAGGGGGTAGCGGTAGAGGTCGGAACGTATCCTGGGGGAATATATTCTCCAGTCTCCGCCTCTGCAGCTTCAGGGGTGTTTTACCCCAGAAGAAAAAAAATGTGATTCTTAAACTGATGGTCTTGACTCGCCCACTGGCTGCGACAAAACTGCCGGCTCCGACGTCGCTTTCCCGATGCCTTTGGCGGCGGGTGGTGAAGTGGAATTCAAGGAGGGCCTGGAATTGAGCTTGGCTCCCCAGCTTCAGAGTGTGCCCCTTCGGAGACCGGCACTGCAGCTGCACGCAGGGGAGGGTTATGGAAAAGATAAAATTACAGAGAGCTGGAGGAGAAAGAAGAAAATCTGGAACTCTTCCTTCTCAATTACAGCAACGCCGGAGTAGGGACACCCATCTTCTACTGAGGCTCAACCCAGCAAACCTTAGGCATAATATTCCTTTGAAGTCTATGGATATTTTGCCTGCCAGGTTGGCGGGATCGGGTTTTTTCTATTACTTTATTTGCCTAAGAAAACTCTTCTCATCTAGTTTAAAGGGAAAAAAAAACTGATACGGAATACCGCACCGTGTTAGGCATAGCCTTTGTATGAAAGTAATTCTGCCGAAACAGAAGGTATTATAAATTATAATCACATCACAAGATATTGTGGTGTCAGTGTTATAACTTGAAATGAGTTCTTTTGACTGGGTATGCTTAAAAGCAAGTCTAGTAAGTACGTATGTGACTAATTGTCCTTCCGCTTTCTTTTCCTAAAAGATTGTCCTTGGATAGCTTGTTAGATGGGATTAAGGTGGGTGAATTCCTTAGGTCATGTAAAGCGGTGTGGCTTCAGCATTGCTTTGTGCCAACCAAAGCGATGGTCTGATGGTTTAGCAAAAAGGAGATGTCTCTAAACTTGATGGAGTTGAATGGTGTTTCGCTCACACTCTGGAGGTGTTTGCCACAGAACTTTTACATCGGAGCTCTTACAAAGAAGGGTGTCTGTGTATGTGTCCGTCCCTTCCTCCTTTCCTCCCTCCCTCTCTCTCCGAAATAAAATGAATTATTTACTCTAGCCCTGAGATGATATGTTAATATGCAATTCTTAGTTTATAGAGGCCTCTGGCACTCTCGGTTTATACTTAAGGAAAAAAAATGGTGTTACCACAGCAACTGCTATACCACCCGCTACTGAAGCAGCTCCTGTCTATGTAGCACTTAGAAAAGTACATCAGACAGATTTTTAAAGTGCATGAAACTAAAGTGAGAGCGGGAACTTAGCGCTTGCTGAACGCCGCAGTCAAAGGAGTAAAGAATTTGTGCAGAAGCTGAGAAGAGCGGTTAATGGAAATAATTAGCAGCAGCTCTGATTCAGCAAGCTGCTTTGGCAGGTGCGTTATTTCAAGTCTGAGTGCGATCCGTTCGGGATGAGGGGAGTTGCGTGTAGGCCTAGGCTTTGTACAGGTTCATGAGCCTCGCTTTACAGGGGAGAAAAAATTATATTGTTTAATTGTTGAGTGATGGTTTTGAGAGGCTCAAGTGACGACACTTCCATGGGGCGTGACTGGCGAGGGCAGATACTTGGCATTTCTCGACAATGAGCCACTTGCTGAGGATGAGTAACTGGAAGTCTCAGAAGTTTTGATTTGTGGGTGGGAATTTTAAACAAGGTTTCGTATGGCATTTGTGCATCACCTGTGTTTGATAACAAGGAGACGGGTGTTGAGGTGTGTGCGTATAATGACGTTTTGCTGTCTATTAAACCTTAGAGTGGTGTCTTGTAAATGTTGCTGTATGATAAAGTGACATTGTTGTAGGGGAGGTAAGAATCCTAGGAAAGACTAGGAAAGGATTTAAGCTGGTCTGGACTCGTTAAGACTACACCTTATCATTGAAAACTGAGTAGTCTAAGGTCAATATCCTATTTAGGAGTTTTCCTTTTAAGACACTGTGGTGTTGGAAGACCTTCTATGCTAATGAATTTACTACTTTTCTTTGTATTTTTAACCGTTATCAGCTCTTAGAAAGAGCTGAGTATCTGTGTGTTAATAAAACTGTGTGCTTAGAAGAAGCATACTTGGGATTATGAGGAATTACTTATCGTTCTCAGTAGCCCTGTGTTTGCAAGATTATTATTGATTGCTGTTCTTCTGTTGGCTTATTCCCCACAGCTACTGCTTTTATCAGATCGCAGAAAACAAAAGCACAAATGCCGTTTTCTAATTCTTGAAATAAACCCCAGAAAAATGCTATACGTGCATGCTGGGCCTTTTTCCCTCTTGACAGGCGTTCCCGGCCGGCACCTTTAGTCTTTGAAAGTGCTTTGAAATCATCATATGGACAAAAATCTGCCCAGGTGCTAATCCGAAACTGCGTTAAGAGTGAGCGCCTGTGCTTTGCAGCCTGAATTCCAGTCTCCTCTACTAACGTTCTCCAGTGAGCTGGGGCTGGTTGTGAGATAGATGACCTCCATGGCTGGAGGGAGCAACTCTTCTAGCGGTGTGTCTTCTCCTGCAGGGATACCGTGCTCTCCCCGTTACCCTCCGGGCCTTGTCCCGACAATCCACCCGAGGACAGGCAGCGCTGGGGATCGCGTCCTTTCTCTCCCATGAAGGTCCTTGGTTGGATAGCTCAGGAGGGAGCATTGCAGAAGCTTAGCTCACCGGCTGTAGCTGAATGTTCAGAGCTGAACCCAAGCCCTGGTGAGGCCAGGGTGCTGTTAAAATGCCTCTGAAAATGCAGTTTTGTGGGAGAGCTGTGTCGGATTGGAAGGCAGCTGGCCCTTTCCCTTCCTTAGACTGAGTCGGGTAGGCATGAATGCTTAAAGGTGACTTCTGAACCTCTACTTTTTACACCTTCTCTGTTGTATAACCTCCAGCGCCTGTGCTGAGACTCCTTCTCCGTAATCCCACGCTGACCTGCACAGATGCTCTCCCTTGATTTTTATCGTGACCTGCGCTTTAGGACGGCGTGGAGCGGGTTTACACGCCGGTAACCGTCCCACAGCCTCGGGTACCTTTTGTTTCAACAAGTGCCAAAAGCACTTTGGAGCTCGTTAAGCTAAAGGCGGTGACGGTGGCTGTGCCCTGGGACTGGAAACTCTGCATGGGGCACCTTTGTGGTGCTACCCAAAGGATAAGGAAAGCTGGGCAAGGTGGTCCCCAAGAAGTCTCTTCGGTTTAGTTCAGGTACTAATATGCCAGGGGGCTCCCGTGCATGAAAGGTTTTCCATGTATTAAATGAATAGATTTTTAGCAAAGGTGCTCAGACGTGTAACAAGTATGATAATTTATCTGAAATGTAACCAAAAAAAAAAAAAAGTCATTGTAGTCAAAAGTAGCATTTTTAAGAGTCCTTCTTGTTGTCTGCATTCAACCTTTTGAGTGTAGTACAGCAATAATTAGGCAGGCGGTGATTTATATCAGAAATGTATGTATACCTTTAAAAATGCAACCTCTGCTTGATTTCTAATTAATCACTCGCCTCTGATGATAAACTTGAAGTTATGCGAGGAATGCTTTCCGGCACTAGCAGGATTTTAAAAAGCTGCTTTAGATGTATATTAAAAATGCTTTTGGAGACAGAGAGACAGAAAACCTTAGAAGTCTGATGACTGTTTATCTGAAAGGAGTTCCCAGTGGCAGAGGAGCTGGGTTCCCTGTTCATAGTGGTTTAACCAGGCAGGGAATTTCTTTGGTTGTCTGCTCACAGAGACGGTGAAGGAATGGTCTATTTTAAAATTCAAATACTCCAGTAACATGAAGTTCAGGGCCTGGCTTGAAAGGATGTGGTGGTAGCTGGGGTTGGTATCTGAAGATGACGTTTTCTCCATAACTCCCAGCACGATGAAAGCGAGCGACTGGTGTTGGGGAGGAAGCTACCCAAGGCTCAGAAGGTTGTTTTGGAGGCTCCGTATTTTGTTGCACCCAATTTATTTACAGTGTTTGGTGCTGCATGTGTTTCCTGGTTGTGCTGAGAGGAGAGAGCTTAGCTTTAGCTATGGGTAAACACCGGCGGCGTCTCAAAATCCTGTAGGAAAGTCTCTAGTTTGATAGCGCAATTCCATTTGGAGGCAGGAATAGCAAACATTTACCTGCGCGGCAGTTACCTAAAGCTCGCGGTTCCTTTACGTACTGTACACAGGTATGGAAGGGGGACAGTGTGGGTATCTGCAGCATCCCGGCATGAAAACACAAGGTGACATTCCGCCCTCCAGGGGGAAACCTCCCCAGCCCCTCTGAAGCACTTGGGATTGAACATAGACCTGGGTCTCCAGCCAGGAAAGCGGCAGCCTTCAAAAGTAGGGATGCGAGTCTTTCAGGTTTGCTCTGCGCTGCCTGGCGCAAAGGGCTTGTGGCAACAAAACAAAACAAAAAGCTGTTTGCACTTTATGAATCCAAGCCCTTGTAGAGAAGTTGTCTGCAGAACTCTTTAAATTACTTTTTTTCGATCTTTTGGGTATTTCTTTCAGGCCGCTGTATAACTGCAATAAAGAACTCGGCATGGAAATCATAATTAATCTGTTTGGGATAAAGCAGGGGATTTTGGTTTAGTGTCTCAGAATAAGTGCTGTAAGGAGTACGGCCATGAAAAAAAAAATACAGCAAGGAGGAGCTAAAATTACCCGAATTCAAGTACCGAATCTTCAACAGGCTCTGGATTTTTTGGGAAGGGGCAGGGGTTGTTTTTTTGGTTTTGTTTGTGTGGGTTGGGCTGACTGTATAGGGGTCAGAACGATGTGTTTCCCGTGACATCGTCAAAAGAGGATTATAAAATCAGGGTCTGTGTATTATAACTGTCTGCACTGCTGTATAGATTTGATAGGGTCTAAAATCCACCCCGCCCCCCAACCCCAAGTAATTGCACGTAATCAAGAAATTACATGCTTTGATACAGGCCACACGGGCTAAAGTAATTACGTTTTTTTTTCCTCTGGGCATTTACTTAGCCCTAAAACAAAGGGCGGGTGAAGACATGGCAAGACGTAAATACTGGGGTCTTAAAAAAATGACTGCGCGCGCGTGTGTGGAAATGACCACAAAATCCCATGGTTTTGGGAAATGCGGCTGTTGTTTGTTCCCTCTGGCTTTCCAAGGGAGCCGGGGAGGCACCATCCCATAGAGGTGCTCTATGGGAGATGCTCCCGTGGGATCCCATCTCCAGGGATGCTGGGGACACCCCGCGGTTCCCGGCACCCCTCAACTGGGTCGCGTTGGCTTTTTGGCCCAGGCTGGAGCGGTTGGAGTCTCCTGGATAAGCTGGGAGGTTGTGTTTTGGGTTAGGCCTCGTGTTAAAACTCGAGGTGAGGGGTTGCTTCACCTCTTCCATAGGCTCCTCTCCATTTATCCATCCGTAGCAATTTTTTCTCGCAGAGTCTGGCAGGGTTTGTAAACTGCGGAGCAAGAGAAAACAAAAAGGGGAAAAAAGAAAATCTATTAAGCTTTGAACTACGTGCTGTCTGCAAATTGCCATTAGCCACGACTGCGTGTAGGAAAGCTTTTTAGTAGTTCACAGCTTTGGGATATTCTGCTCTCATTAATATTGAGTATTAACCTGCGCTGTGTTTTTCTGCAGCATTAGCAGCAATCCCTCCGTTGAATACAAATTAGATTGTTTTTTTAAATATTTATTTATTTATTTTGCTGCAGTCCAAATTCAGCTATGGGTAAAGGTTTAAAGATTATATTTATGGGGCACCTGCGTGGAGGAGTAGTTTGGGTTCTGGTTTGGATGTTTGTGAGGGTGCTATTTATTTGGATTTTTTTTTATGCTACTTCTGCAGCATACCAGGAAAACAGGTGGGACATTTACATCTCCTTTCTTGAATTCTTTTTTTTTATTATTTTATTTTAAAGCGTTTGATCCCGTCGAGGCTTTAGGAGCTCATAGCTTATTTGAATTAAAAGAGAATTTGGTCCTTTTACGCATTGGCAAAATCTGAGGACAATAGTCAGTTTGCAGATCTTGCGTGGTTTCAAAAGGGCTTTGTAAGCAAAAAAACCCCCAAAAAACTAGCCCTGCCACATCTGGGAAGCCCACAAAAGGTGCTGAGCAGCTTCTGCACCCAACGAATGTCTTACAATGGATGGACCTTCTTCAGGATGGAGCCCTGAAGAAGGAGAGGGGGTTTTGTGTGTTTGGGGACTTCTCCCTGGCAAAGACACCCAACGCCAATTTGGGGCGTGTTGTGTTTGCTCTGTTTTCTCCCAGGCTGAGACAGGCCTGTTCCTTTGCCCAGCCGCTTGCCCCTTGCCCTCGCCAGGAGTTTTCGGCTGGCTGAAGGCACACGGAGCTGATCCACAGCTCCTCCGGACCGAAGCTCCATAGGAAGGAAAAGCATCTTATAGCTGGGGTGGTTTGGGCTTGCTCTCCCCCCGGGTAATTCACCACCACCCCCAGGAATATGGGTACAGGGTATTTATACCCGCAGCCTTTTTCTTTGGGGTGAGGGGTGGAGAAATGTGCCACGTGACAGCTCTACATTACGTGATTTGATTCAAAAGGCACTCCCTCCCCATAATTTTAATTTATCTTTTTATTAGTTTTTTTTTTTTTTTTTAATTACACTCGTTGGACAGACAAGAAAAAAATCCCCTTGATCTTCACAGCGCCTTGAAAAATGAATGGCAGAGAAAATGCTTGTTCTTTGAGCTTGGTTTTGCACCTGTGTCCTAGGCTCTGTTTTATGGGCAATTTAAATCCATTAGAAAGAGAAACAAGTCTCCACGGATCGCGTTATGTACAGCAGCTTCCCATCTAAATCCGAAGCGTAATCATGCACAAACATTGACTTGACCACTATTGCTAGTGGCATTCGTGTTAAGTGGATAGTTAAAGGCTTAATGACCCCTTTGAAACCAAGTGCTTGCTTTTTTGTCACGTATGGATGGTACTACCCTGTGAGGCCGGCAATTGAATTTTTCATTTATTTTTTTATTTATTTATTTTCCTTCTCGGTGATTTTTAAAAAAACCTTTCAGCTGCTGGCACAGTCTCTCTGCTCCGTTGAAGCCCAGCCCGTTCGTATCTCAGGGTTTCTTCTGAAATTTCGTGAATGGCCATTAAATGGCTTTCCCCCAGCTCATCGCGGCAAGAAGAGAAGTTGCCGGTTGGATGAGGGAATTTACGTGATGCAAAGGAAAATCCCTCGGGCCTGGGAGTTTAAGTAGCATTGAGCGTTTTCTTTGGTGAGCCCAGTGAGGAGGAGGTCTGCTTGTGGTGGGGTCTGAGAAGTAAAGGGGCAGGGAGGCCCTAACGCCGAGTGTTGCCCCTTGATTTCCTCCACCATGAGCTTGTCATCGTGTGGCTGATGGGTGGAGAGAGCAAAAATCGCTACGTACCTGCTTTTCGGAGTATCTGTGACAAATGAAAGAGCAGCGCACAGAGGCCTAAAAAGCACCTGATCGAAAAAGTAGTTGGTTTGAGGTTTGGTAATGGAAGAAATTGCTGGAGGCTTTGGGCTGAGGTACGAAGGGACGATCGGTTTTTTTGGCACTTAGCAGCAGCTTAACACAGGCAAGTACCGCAGGGGCCAGATGCTCCATGCCTTTTACGTGGGATTGGCTTTTTTAATGCTTTTAGCCTCCTGCTCCTACCAGACAAACGTCTGCATCACCCACTGGCACGAACTGAGCCTTGGGCTGTTGGGTGAAGACCTCCAGCTAAACACGGAGGAAGTTGAACAAAAGCAAGTGAAGCTCTCACACCTTGCTATTCGTAGTCTCTCTCTCTCTCCCCCCATGATGAATTAAATTACTTTAAAAAAAAAATAAAATAAAATGAGGCAGCTGGTAAAACCAAGAACACACTGAACTTGGCACCGGTCCTCTTCTGCAAGTCTGGGACTCATAAAAAGACTTGGACACGGGATGAAGCACCTTGAGTGAGAGCCCCTGGCCGCTGCCCAGGACAGCTGCAGGGACGCCGCAGCCTCCTCTGCCAAGCAAGGGTGTTGCAATACACAGCCGCTCCCGGGGCCAGAGGGTCTTTCCCTCCAGCTGCCCTCTCCCATGGAAAAACATTCCCCCAAAAGCAAAGACCGAGAGCCGTTCTCCTCCTGAGACCAGCCTGGGGAGGTGGGGAGGTCAGATAACATCTTTCGAGGTGCCACCCCACAGCCAAAGAAATGGAGTAGGTATTTCAATACCTCAGTCTGCTCTTTGGGACTCCTGCGGTTGCAGCGTTGGGGGTTTTGGGGGCTGACCTGCTGGAGAGCACCTCTGAGGAGAAAGACCTGGGAGTCCTGGTGGCCAAGAGGATGCCCATGAGCCAGCAATGTGCCCTTGTGGCCAAGAAGGCCAATGGCATCCTGGGGGGCATCAGGAAGA
>JAOXJK010000012.1:56059901-56071633 GCA_025774025.1 Xenus cinereus | reverse complement strand
GGAGACTCCACCACCTCCCTGGGCAGCCTCTTCCAGGGCTCTGCCACCCTCACAGCAAAGAAGTTCCTCCTCATGTTGAGATGGAACTTCTTACATTCAAGTTTGTGCCCATTTCCTCACAGTCACAGCTGTCAGTCACAGCTAAACTCACAAGGCCCTCGATGTCTGCTCACTCCTCCAGCAAGAACAATCATCACTCAGATACACAGTGATGACCCAGGTGCCACCATGCAAGCTGAACACCACCCCTTTAGGATGGGCTGGACAGACGACAAGTTCACTCATGCAGACGCTAACGTCCGTACTCCTTCTGAACTTTTCAAATACATTTCCCTCTCTTCTCTGGGAGCGAAGAACTGATCCTAGAGATTACATCAGAAGATGCCAATTTTGCCTGTTTCAGCTACATAGACTCTCAGGCAGGTCTTTCTTAATTAAAGTCCTGTCTTACGCCAATGTGATAGCCACAGCCTCCAGGTCAAGCGTCGGTGCTGCTGGCCATCAACTGGCATAACTCACAGGTCCTTCCCTGACTTCCCAGCTCAGCTGAGGAAAGAGGAGCTATGGGAGGTGCCGCATCACTTCAGGGGTATCAACAGACTCCCAACACTGCAAATGTTTGCAGAGGCTTTGAGGAATGGTCCTCAACACAGCCACGATCCTCCTTTCCTGCTCTTTTGTCAACTGCCTAAACCGGGCCGTTACCTTTCTGCAGCTCATTCATCAGCACTCACTACTGCCCGTGTTTAGAGGATGCACATTATTTTTCTTACTTGGTTATTGATGGCCTTTCCACAGTCCTTTATGGCCCACTTTAGCCTGCCACTCACAACTTATGAGGGCATCAATAGCATGGAAAAATAAATTCTGTCTCCGAGTACTGCCCATTAAATCTTCCATATCATTAGATCCGGAATGAAAGCCCTTGTCAGTCTACCCTGAACACATTCTGCAGAGCATTCAGCCTAATGATTCCGCACCTCTCATCTTTTATGCTTTAGGATCCAGTTTCTATATTCAGATCATCGTATCAATTATTCTTTGCTCATCTGTACTGCCACACACACAGCTCCTACACCTTAAGCGTGGCCAGATGAACCTGACTGAACAGAACAATTGGAGAGGAGGAAAAAAAAAAAAGGGACTCAAATCACAGCCTGCAAAAATGCATCAAAAAAAAAAAGTCCTCAGAAGACTAATACATGCAAAGATACCGTGCATTTTAGGAAGCCCCAAGGCTACGTCTTGCTGCAGGCCAGAAGGGTGCTTGAGGGCCATATCACCCCGTGTTCTCTACGTTCTCATCCTCCTTCCCCGAGGGGCTGGCTATTGACCTGGGTGCTGACTCAACAGAGCTGGTTTTATGTTTTTATGCCAGCAAAGAGCAACAGAGGGTTCAGGCTGGCTATTCCAAGCTGCTTTATCTCAGGTAGGCAGGTATGAAGACACCACCGGGCAGACACAGGTGAAGATCCCCACCACGTAATCCCATCCACAATATGATCCAAAACAGGCAGCGTCAATGCAGGGTCACCTCCCTGGGGTGATCTAGAGTAGATGCACCCCAACGACCAGGCTCAGGCATACGTTGTCTTCTCCTCTAGCTTGGGGAAGCCACTGAACCAGAAGCACAATCACACAGAGAAGGCAGAATTTAATCAAAATGAGTAAAATGACTGATTTAGATCACTGAGCAGGAAAATGTTGGTTTTACTAATAGATTCATCTTCTGTGATTGGATTTTCAGTTATTTTCCCAAAGAGAGGTTCATTCTACTTGACTGGTAACCAAAACACATTAATTTTTAATTAACAACAACTTCTACGCTAAAATCAGTCCTTTTTTTCACTATAAAGATACATATGCTGCAAGGCTGCCCTTTATTTAAGCAATTTTGTAGCCTAAGAGGCAGGTTTTTATTTTATGTCAGAAAATTGTGAAGAGCTGCTGGTTTTTTTTAATAGATAATTTACCCATTTTCATTAAAGGTTTGAATCAAAGTATTTTCTGGCTACGGATGTAGTTATTTATTTTTAAGTGCTAGCAGCATTACTCAGGAGCGGCAAATGCAGCATTTTTGGTACCTCAATTAAATCCACATTAAATATGTTGGACAGTTAAAGAATAAAAAGGAAGTTTAACCAAAAACTAACTACTTTTATACAGACTTTTTACAAAGCAAGCACTCTCTGCAGTGAAGAAACCACCCTGGCTTTTTATGATCGTTTAGTCTTTCCAGATTTTAGACTGGTAGAGCTCTCCTAGTTACATCCTATTCAGAGATTGGAAGATACTTTCTGCTTTTCCAATTCCCTCTTTCTTCAAATAACCAGTGGCCCTATCGGACTGCCCTAGTTCAACAAACCAAAATTAAGTGAACACTCTTCACACCTGCAAAAGAATTCAAATGGTTTCATGCTCGAAAGAATTTTGGGTCCACCCAGCTTAATATTTTATGCAGCAATTTCTGCAGAAAGCACGTATTACATGATTTTTTATGGGTGTTCAATTTGAAGGTTTTTTTTTTTTTTTAGACTTCGTAAGCTTAGATCTCAATGCAAACATAATTTCAAACGTTTATTGCCAGATTGCGTGTTCAGAAAATGTCTTCAATTTCTTTTAAACCTCTTCCTTTTCACACTTTGAAAATGCCAATATTTTTTGTGTACCGTGCAATCGAAACGGGCTACCTGACCTCGGACGGGAATTAGACAATTAGGCTTTACCCTACGTTAACATCAAAAGAGACATCATCGCCCAGATCGTTATCTCGCGCTGAACGTTCAAGTTTTGACATTTACTGCCTCCAAGCTCTGTAATCCCGGGACACGGAACTGCAGCCCCAAACCCATGCCAGCGGAGGTTTGGCTTTTCCCGCATCGCCCAACGTTCCATCGCGGGGAGGCTGTCGGCTCCGCTCTCTTGGAAACGCACCGGAGGCAGAGGTCGTCTCCCAGATGGCTGGGCGTCAGGCGCTGACACACACCTCCCAAATCCACCCGGCAGTCAGATGAGCAGCCAGGGCGGGCTGTAGCAGCGCAGACCGACTGTAGCCTTTGCACAAATCCCTGCTTAACAACCCGAGCACCGGCTGCCGCCTTCTGCACCTGCTTTATTTACCGAGGCTGAAGAACGGGCTGAATTAACAGGCTGAATAAATATATAACAGGCTGAATTAACCTGATTTCTCCAGGTTAGCGTATTCGCGCCTTTGGAAAAAGGATGAGGTAGCTCCCGGGGAAGGTGCAGAGCTTTCCCATCCTTCAGAAAAACAAAGGTCGGGCAAATTCAAGAGCCGTAAACCCCACCACCATGACTGCCGGGCCATAACTTCACTGGATGGAGAGGGGGCCAAATTCTCTCCTGCTGTAACTCCACTGACGTCAATGGGGGAAGGTCAGCAGGAAATATGGCCCCGCCACCCAACAGAAGACAGGAACGCTATGTAACTTTCCAGTCGGCGTAAATTATCCCAGAGGCATAAAGCTGGCTGTCCCTGAGGTCATTAAAACGCTCGCGGTCACAAAACACTCACTGACCCCTACGAATAGAGAGTAGGGGGCTAGGAAAAGCTGTTAGTGGTGTAGAGCAGGAAAAAAAAAACCAAACAAAAAACCAACAAACAGTAATCCAGAGGTGGTTCTGCATCTAGGAAATATCATACATAGCAGCTAGGGACTACCTAGGAGACAGGACAGCCAGGGAAATGTTTAAGCCACCCGCTAGTTCCACCTGCTGGAATTAGTTCAAAATCTCACTCTATACAGATCTTTACAGCTACTCGTGTTACTGTTGAACTGCTTAAGAGGGTAAACGGAGCTTGTATACAGAGTTCTGTCCTCTCACAACCGTGTTTCAAAAGGAATTAGGAATGACGTTTTATTTAAAGAGAGGGGAAGGTTGCTAAGAGAAGATGCTAATCCCTCAATAAACTGCAGTGGGCTTTGTAGGACCGGCTGATAAAACGCTTAACTAACAGCGCGGTTAAACTAACAGTTCAAATGAGCCCTGATTATTCACTCCCCAAATAGCTAGTCCTTCAGGTTATTGCTTTTTAAACAATACACTTATCTGAAATTCTTTAAGAAGTAAGCATTCATGTTTGGAGGGTTTTTTTTCTTTTTTGTTTTGTGGGGGTTTTTTTTGTTTGAAGTGTTCCAGCAGTGTATGTGCTACAAAAAAAAAAAAAAAGTGTAATTTATTGCAAATAAAACAGGCCAGAATATTTTCCCATGGGGTCTAATTTTCCCTTGCTCTCCCCAGTCTTCTCATATGTCTCTTGTCATGAGGGGGTCATCTGGCTCAAAGGCAGTGTGCACTATACGGAAAAACAGAAAAAACAGGAGTGAAGGGAAAGGAACAAATTGTTCCTTCACCGTTCCTACCTCCAAGGAAACATATAGCACTTGGGTAAATTCTCTATACCGTTTCACGTCAGACAATTCTCAAGTTGTACCTATAGCATGCAGTAAACTGTCCTCATAAGTAACTTTAACCCAACTGAAAGGACTTGACCTGCATGCCAATGGCCCAAACTGGAATTTCCAGCAAAATACACTACCAGACTTTGGACTAAGTTGAGTACTCAATCCACGGTATGAAATACTATTTGACAGCAAGGCTACTGTTATCATGTAGTAAAAGGGAGATCAAACTCATTATTATAAAATGCATCACCAAAAGAGTTTTCTGCAAGAAAGTCATAAGGCAACGATTGGAAAAAATGACAAGCCATCCTGGCTGCTGGATTCTGTTTGACACGCGCATGCAGCAACAGCAAAAAGACAAGAAATGGGAGACAAGACTGATGACCTACTCAGGAAAAAACAAAGAAACTCCAGGACTGTGGAGCCTGCATTAGTCAAGAGCACATTTTGCTCATTGGCCTTTCAGTAGTTCATTATACTTCTGCCCGAAATGTGCAATTTTATGTTAACCTCCAGCTAGTACTACATATTAGCACAAGCACTACAGTGCTATAAGCTAAGTATTATGACTACTACATTACCTTTTCAAACAGTCATATATTTTCAACCTTTAAAGAAAGGTTAGCTTTCAACACACAACTAGAATGCCTGATGCTAAGCAAAAAATATCCTGCCTCTAAATGATTTTTCTGAGTGCAAGAGAAGGGTCTTTCAGTCTTGGGCATCGTAAAATGCATTATGGGCCCATTCCTGCATTTAGACATCAGAAAAGAGCTATTCAAACCTGCTTCTCAGCAGAAATTGTTTGGTGGTGGCTCTTTTTATGGTGATTACTATAAAAATCACTGTAAGGTGTGTTTCTCTTGTACACTTTCACGCCAGCATCCACCCATTCTGTTTGCACAAGAGGAAGAGAGGATGCAGAACTCCTGCAGCCGATACCCAAGCACCCTGGCTCCCCTGCTGCCATGGCCATTACTCACTTCTTGTTTGCCGTCTGAAAGTGAACAGTCATTCTGGAATAATTCTTATCCTTCTGCTTTTCTCTGGTGGCAGAGGTAACAGTGAGGTCTCCAAAGAGGTCAATCAGCCAAGTCAGTCGGGCAATTCCACTGAAAGCTGGGAATCCTGTTTTGTTTTCATCGAGGACGCTACCTGGTGCGACAGCAACAGAAAGTCTTGAGAAATGGGAAAGAGAATAACGTCCTCTGCATAGGAAAGGCTGAAAAGACCAAGGTGTAGAAAGGCCAGGAGTGGATGGACCGAGTGGGAAAATCAACAAACACGATCAACCTTGAAATGGATCAGTTGGTGAGCTATGACGGAGAAGGCTGCACAAAGTACATATCCAACAAACCCTTCAGGACATGTTGAGGACGGGACGGTGTATGTGGATTCAACAAGGGAATAAAGCAGGGAGAAAACATTGGCTCGAAAATCTCTCTCGGCTCTTCTGGGGCAAACAGCAGTACAGAAGACTAAAGGTACCCAACTAGAAATTGGGACACTTCCTTAGAGCTCATCCTCCTCTCCAAGACCAATACGAATGAGAAATTGGTCACTACTACCAAAGTACAGAAGGGATGAAGATGTGCTCTCCGCTCTAAACAACAAGGCATGGGCTTGCCTTCTTCATCAGACAGCAGAAAGAGATTAGCAAAGCAACAGCCCATAGAAAACAACTGTTAAGGCAAAGGTGTTTTCCAGACAGTTCTGGTATTTCATGGAAATATCTATGGAAATCCATGGAAATATCCAGAACTGATACCTGCATCTCTAGTCAGCTTATAGACTCTCGTCTAAAAGGACTCAATGAAGCCTGGAAGGGCTGGCATCCCCGTGGAGCAGGCAGACAAATCCAGATGGACTTCGATTTCCTCACAGCTACTGACCTGTGAAATGCAGCGTTCCCTTCACCAGGTCTTTCCCAGCCACCTCTTTTTTCAGCTGCTTGTACTCTTCAGTCAGAAGTTCAATGTGCTCCACATGGAGGACTTTATCTGCCATTAAAAAACAAAAACCAAAACCCACCATAAATCAGGACAGATTAAATGAGGGCTTTCTGCGTGAAACCCCATCTAAGCAGTAAAGGGTTCACCAGCCACCAGTGGGAACTCACTTAGAAACATTCTCATGCACGGCTGGCAAAATGTCAGGAAGAAAACCAAACATGTGCCCTGCACTGAGGCATTAATCTGGGTTAAGGATGTTCAGGAGACAACAAATACAGAGACTACAGGAACAGTAGCCACTATGTTTAACAGAAACTCTGTAATGAAACCCAATACCCAACACTAAGGCTGAAACACTAGTCTTCAAAGTAAAAGACGGATTAATTCTTGGCCTCTTCCCCCCCTCCCCATTTCCTTGTTCTGCATTTTTTCTCCCAGGGTAGCAGGAAAGAAAAAGGAGGAGGAAAAAACAGCATAGTACTCAGACCCAGATTGTAACAATATGTTAAGGAGCACCTCCCTCCATTGCAATTAATTGGGCTGCTTTGGAATAGAAGCTATCCCATACATGTTGAACGTGGCCCTCATTCAAAATGTGTTCTCCTGGAACGTTTCCAGGAGAGTCAATTCAGGCTGCTGACAGTAACCGTTGCTGCTTTGAGAGAAGAGGCATAAATTCTGCTCAATGGGAAGCCATTTGGCTAGCAACAAGGCAGTAAGTGGTGTGGGCACAGGGAAACAGCAAAGCAGAAATCCTACACCTCCGGTGCTTTAGGACAAAAGCCACAAAGGAAATTTTTAAGAAGCAGTGGTATAAATAGTGCAGTTTGTCCAAATGGTTTGCTCTCCACTCCTGCCCGGCACTGTGCTTTTCCTTGCAGCCCCATACATCCTCACTGGCCTCGGCTGAACTGCCAGCTTCTGACCCTTGGCACCGGAGGGATGGGACCACACACCCTCCAGAAATAAAGAGATTTTGCTCAGAGACAAGCTGCCTTTCAGACGGGGATTCCGTTCTGGCCTACAATAGCATGAGCAGCTGTGTGTGACCAGCACAACACAAACGCTAGAAGATACAGGAGCTGTTTCCAGTTCTATTTTCAGGGAGAGAGAGGACAGGGAGGTGCAATGGTTACACTCACAAAGTGCTTTAATATCACTGTGACAGAAGTTTCCTTCTCTAACTGCATTTTTAATGTCTCAAGAGGAGACCAGGGCTTTTCTGAGGGCAACCATACCTCACTCTTCGCACTGACATGCGTGTGTTTATTTCCCCATCGGCACACATCTTAAATCCTTAAATTGACACGTCTCTGAGACAGGCAATACTCCCTTGTACATCATCATTAATAGTAGACTGGAGTCCTGCCTTTGAGCTTGATGCCTTTGGTGCTACCCAACAAGTAATACTCTTTACACTCTCAAGAACAAATTCGTTACCTTTCTGCTCAGCCATCTCCCAGAGCTCATGGGCCGCCTTAGCAGACAAAGCCATGGGGTACTCAACGAGGACATGCTTCCCAGCTTCTAAAAACATTCTGAAAGGGATAGGAGATCAGTCTTTAAAAAGTGTATCATCATAATCACCTCCCTCCCACAGGCAGCCCCATCCGGAGAAACGCACAACACGGAGTAACAGAAATAAACAGCAACTTTCCTAGCAAGGATGGTGTGGTGGCTACATCACACATTTAAACACCAGGAGAGCTGGGTTTTAATTCTCCTTTTTCCACAGAGCTCCTTCACTCACCTACAGCAAGTCACTAAAAGGCCACAGCATCGAGCACTGCACAGATTTCTAACTTCCAGACACTCGAGTGGCTGGAGTGTGGTGATGGAGGGCCCTTCCCTAATAATCTGTGAGGAAAGGCTTTGAATCCTGTTTTAAACTGTCTGTCTATCAAGCACGGGTAAGCAATTGGAACTGCTTGGGAAATGAATCCATCCTAAATCCTACTCTCTCCCAGGGCTTATTGGATGCTCTAGGGAACTCTCTGTTATTTATTTCAGGCTTCTAGTCTGGAAGTCTTTCCTACAGTGTTCACATCCTCTCCTGCAACAGCTTTATACAGCTCCTCTATGCTTCTAGATTGCAGGGGAAAGAGTGGGAAAAGGGAAAAAAAACCCAACAAACCAACTCTCAAAATACCTGATGGTTTCTTCATGGCTTCTGTTCTCCGTGCTGATGAAGGCTGCCTGTATCTCTTTGCTTCTTAGAGCATCTTCCAGGCTAATCTGCTTGGCCTCATTAATATTGCCAAAACTTCTCCTGCAATACAAACCAGAACACAGCCATCACATTCCATTTTTCCCAACTGCAGAACAAAGGCAGCCTGGGATCCAGGAAGGGCACGAGCAGTTCCAGACAGAAGTGGAGTGCAAGAAAGAACAAAACAGATGGGTCAGTGTCTAAGTGGTGGTATCAGCACAGAAACTGTCCTGCCATTGAAGTGTAAAGTGAGGATTGGTTATAGTGTGGGGTTTGGTTTTTGTTCTTTTTTTTTTTTTTAATAAGCATTCCTACAAAAGATCCATTTTATAAGAGTGACTTGAAAGAGGATGGCGGTCTTATGGGAGAACTTCTCCCCAGCGTGCTGGACAACACGGGCAAAAGCACTTGAGTTGGCAGGGACACATGCAACTACAACACGTACAGACAAGCAGGAGAGATATAAAGCAGACGTGTGGTTGTGATGGCTTCAACCCATAACACACACCCCGTGTCAGTTCTAAGGAGAAGGCTCTCTCGGCCACCACCCTGAGCACACCTCCACCTGAAAATGAAACACACACACTCCCTGTGTAGTAAAGACTGGAGTAGACACCTTGACAGTGTTAGGTGACAGAAGGCACGAGGGTGGGCCACGAGCAGGACTTGAAAGCAAAGACTGGTCACGTCTGGGTGTGACTGGGATGCAAAGAGCAAGACAAGATCTCCAAGCACACTGTCTGTGAATTGTGCATTTCGACAGCAGTGTTTCTCAGTGGGAATCCTATCTTTAGCGTTGTCCAAGGCTAGCTAGTCGTAGCACTAGCAAAGGAAGCAGGGAACCAGGAGTGTATTTGGCAGGGACATAAACTGGATGACCTAATGGGTCCTTTCAGTCTCAAACAACCCTGACTGCATGACTTAAATATAGTTGGAAAATACATTCGCGGTCTGAGATCCATACATGTACTGCCTATCTATTTAAAACCTTTATGCTCTGCTGTTATGGGGCAGAGAGTCTAGCAGGAATGCTCAGAGGGAGGCCTACACTAAATTTCCACAGCTCCAAGCTAGTGAGAAAGACTCTTGCTAAGAGGCAACCTTACTGAAGTACTAAATTATGGGATTTTCTTTAAAGACATCTACAGGTTCAGTACCTGGTTAAAAAAAAAAAAGGGAATTTTATTATGAAGTTGCAGCATCAGGTGCGTTACAACACGTTTTTGTAAAAAAAAAACCACTTTAAAACTCTATAAAACTTCTTATGTTTTTTAAACATTTCTACAAATGTCATGCAGACATTACCTCATTAGCGTAATTATTGTCTTAAACCATCCTAAACCTCCAGGAAATTTCAATCAGACAGAATTGCATTTCTTTTTATCACACAGATCCTGCAGTGAGAATGTCTCTCCGCTTTTATTTTAGTCATTTCTGCAAGGTATCTCACAGAGGTAACCTATTTGTTCCCTCCTGCAAAGCTTCCTCTGCTCATTTCCTAGCTGCCACTCAAAATGACAGCCATATTTGCATAAACTTTCCCTTTTCAGGCAGCCTTAATTATAAGAGAAATATAAAACTTTGGATATTCATCCCCTGCCCCCCTCAAATAATAGTCCCCCACAGGGAAAGGCATGTGCATCAGAAGAAAGAAACATTACAATACCCATATTAAACATGCTAAGATGAAATTTCTAACCTGGACACAAATCCAAGGAGTTTCAGGTGCTCAGAAGGGCTGGAAGGCATCGGATTCATCAAGTCTCGGATCCGTGCTAAGCCAGCAATTCCAACTCCAACCACCACGGTCCCAAACATTTTGTTGATGTGACTAAAAGAAAAACAAAAAAAAAAGCAACATTTTTTTTTCTTTTAGCAGAGAGGAGCAGCTGGGAGGGGAGGCGGGAGGATGGATTAGTCTTGAACTCTGCTTTCATGGAGCCAAACCTTATTTAGATGTCAGCAACCAGCTAAGAGAGATGTGATGCTACAGGCTACGGAGCTCGCTCGCATCCCATTGAAACGTGGTCAAGCCGTTCAGCCCGTCGTAGGGACTGGGTCCTGAGACTTGTATTTAACAGCTATTATATCACAGCTCTGGCACAAAGCTCTTCCTTCCCGTGAATAGAAGGCAGACTTCAAAAAAAAAAAAAAAATCAAACCACACAAGTGAGACGCTCCTCTATTTATATCACCGCTTCCAGGCTGGAAAGGGGCCAAAAAAAAAAAAAAGGGTTCTGCAAACCCAGCAGAGCTTTATATATAAACCCTGCTGACTTCCCCCCCACGGGGACATCGGCCGCGCACGGCGGCGTAGCCGGAATACTTTGGAACAGGAAGCAAAGAGCACTTTTTCCTCCCTCCCCCGTGTGAACCGCTGGCACGTCCGACAATATCAAGACGCAACCAGCCACCTGAGAATTTGGTCCAAGATGCTTGCTTGGTATTTCCAGGAACGAAGCGAGCTCTGCCGTCTCTTCAATGACAAGCAGACACGTCCTCGAGATTTACAACCCCAAAAAGGACATCCCTGCCACAATTGCATCATGTGGAGGATGAGCCAGGTATTTCTCTTGCTGGCCAGGCTGCTGGGCAACCAGCAGTAAATTCTCCTGTTGGTTTTATGATTTGTCATTGATTTGCGGAAGCACCGGGCTCCTGGTGTAACCTTTCAAACCTGCGCTGTTCCCCAACCTCAAGGACTAGCAACACTTCCTACAGTAATTTTAAGGTTTACAGGAAAAGAGAGCTAGGAACCAAGCCAAGTCAGCCCCTCTGCATTTTTTGTTACTTCCATCCTGCCACAGCATCCCTTCAAACTCTTATTTCTACTGTTCTTCCTGCCACTGTCGATGCCTTCACCCAAGTGAACTCTTTCGATCACTTCTACTACCTGGCTGCAACCCGTCAAATCCTTCCGAGACTTAAATGGATAAATCACAGAATCCTCATGGTTGGAAGGGACCTTTGAGATCATCGAGTCCAACCACAAAAAAAAAGAAAAAAAAAAAAAGAAACCCACACAAACCAACCACAGACAAAACCCAACAATCTCGGGCACTAGAACACGCCCTGAAGTGCCACGTCTACACGTTTCTTAAATCCCTCCAGGGATGGTGACTCCACCACCTCCCTGGGCAGGCT
>JAOXJK010000012.1:56036688-56059801 GCA_025774025.1 Xenus cinereus | reverse complement strand
GCAGGGGGTTGGTGTGACCCAAGGGCAGGACCCGGCACTTGGCCTTGTTGAACCTCATCCCATTGGCCTTGGCCCATTGATCCAACCTGTCCAGGTGCCTCTGTAGAGCCTTCTGACCCTCACGCAGATTAACACTCCCACCTAGTTTGGTGTCATCTGCAAACTTACTGAGTGTGCACTCAATCCCCTTATCCAGATCATTGATAAAGATATTAAACAATACTGGCCCCAGAACTAAGCCCTGAGAGACACCACTGGTGTCAACAGGATTTCACCCCATTGATCACAACTCTCTGGGCATGGCCCCACTTCACTCCTCCTTGTGGCTCGTGTCTGACAAGACGGCAGTACAGCAGCACAGCCGCGAGTGACTGCTCCGACAGAGCTAGAGGTTGAAACCTGCTAAGAAATTACCTCAACTGGCACAAAGGAAAAACAAAATCAAAGAAAGCCCCGTCTCCAATCACGTGTCATGCCTGGGTTTTGTTTTTCTATAAGCTCCTGCCTACGTATATATTCCTGCTGACTTTATACGTGCCAAAAGGGTACAAAGGTAAAAACACAGTGGTGTCTTTAATATATAAGAAGAAATGAGTGATACTGGAAGATTTCTCTAGGGGGATTACAGTGACATTTCATTACCAAATATTTGAGGTATAACGTGATGACGTTGGTCTCCTGGGAAGAGAGATGCATAGGGCTGAAGCAGAGAGAGGGGAAAGGAGGGTAACATCACCACACAACCCATTTCCAGTTCCACCCACAGGCAGAGCCCTGGGCTGGGCTCTCAGTCACACTCGCTTTCTCTGCGGCCAAAGGAAAAAAGAGACTTGAGACTTGCAGAATGACCTCAGTTGGAATGAACCCCTAGAGGTCACCCAACCCAAACCCCACTCAGCTGCACCAGAGCCATGCCGAGCTCCGACTGTCGCCACAGATGGGAATCCGGCACCCTCCAAGGGCTCCTGCTGCAGCGTTTGACCACCCTGACAGCAAGAGCTTCTTCCCAATATCCATTCAGATCTTCCTGCATTGCCTTCTGCCATTTCACTGCCCATCTCCCAAAAGACTGTCACTCCAGCTCCTCTACATCCCCTCATCAGAAAGCTGTAGGAAGCAATAATACCCACTTTTCCCCCTTCTTTTCCGGAGGCTGGACAAACCCAGATCCTTCAGTTGCTCCTCATTCATCATCTGCTCAAGCCCCCTGACCATCTTGTTTGCTCTCCACCAGACTTGCTCTTGTATTTAACTTATTCCTTGTAGCAGGGTGCACAAAAACCGGACACAGCACTGCAGGACCAGCCAGGTCCTGTTGGCTACACTCTTGCTAGTGCACTCCAGGACACGGTTGGCCTTCTTTGTCAGAAGAGCACGCTATGGCCTGAGGTTCAACTTATCCACCAGCATCTACAGGGCACTTCCTGGCTTCCCAGCCAGGCAGTCCCCCTTTTCCACCCTGGAAAAGGAATTACACATTCGCCTTTGCCGAATTTCATGATATTCGTATCTGCCATTTCTCCAGCCTCCTGAGGCCCCTCTGGTGTACTGTATACTCACCCCAGTTTCATTTCATCCCCAGACTTGCTGAAATTGCACTCCATCCCATCGTCCAGGTCGTTAATATCAACATTTCACAGTACTGGCCTTGGTATCAATCCCGAGGGATGCTACTAAGGGGTTGGACTAGTTCATTGGCTGTGGCTTGAACTTGTGAACAAAGATCACAAATCTTTGAGCCAATTTTCCACCCACCTTATGGCTCATTCGATTCACATCTCACCAATTTGGCCATAAAAAATACTACAGGAGACCACACCAAGGGCCTTGCTAAAGTCAAGCTAAAAGCCATTCACTGTTTTCTTCTTGTCAACAGGGCTGATCATCTCAGCATGAAAGGCAATAGGATTGGTCAGGCACAATTTGCCCTTGGTAAATCCATCACTGGCTGCTCACAAATGAGATTTCTCGGAGCTCATGTGCTTGAAAGCAGCTTCTAGGAGGATTTGCTCTATTACCTTCCCAGGGATTTGGGTGAGGCTGACCATCCTGCAGTTCCCAGGACACTCACACTTCTTTTCCCTCCTTGAAGATGAGTACAATATTTGCACCAGGAACCTCCTCTGATTGCTAAGTGTCCTCAAAGTGACATCAATCCTTGGAAGTACCTTCTCTGGTGCCAGGGACTACTACCCAATTAGCCCAAGAACTATATCACTGTCTTCCTCTGCTGAGGGTAATGCTACTGGACTCTGAAACCCAGGAGGCTCGAGGACAGACCTTACTAGCGAAAGCCAAGGCAAAAAAGAAAGGCATCAGGTACCTCTAATTTCCTTTGCCCCTGCCCCAACGAGCAGCAGGCTCACTTTTCATCAGCCTTCTTTGTGTTGGAAACGTACCCAGAGAAACCCTTCCCATAGCTTGTTTCAGCACCATCTGGGCTTTGCCTTTCCCAGCCCTGTCCCTGCAAGCTTGGCCACTGCCTCTATGTCCCCCCTGGACAGTCCCTCTCAGGTTGTACACTTTCTTTTTGAGTTTGAGCTCAGTCAGGAGGTCCCCGGAAAACCACGCCAGCTTTCTGCCACGCTTGGCTCTGCTTGCAGAATGCTGGAGTAGGTCCTGCCCGTGCTCTGGGGAGGTCATCCCTGTACATCAACCACAGCTCCTCTTCCCCCTACAGCAGTCTCCCACGGGACCTTGTCAAGCAGAGCCATCAAAAAGCCAAAAAACTACTCTTCTGAAGTGCATGGTGGTAATTCTTTAAAAATTAAATTCATAAAGGGCTCCAGTGTGAACGAGGACCAGGTCAGCAGAGGTTTAGAAGCAGTCCAGCTGGAGAGCAGCTGATCAGGAGCTTACTTTAAGCTCAGAAATTTTCAAGGTTACTGCAGCGTCAAGTTTTTAATATTTGCCTACTGCCTTTAGTGGGATTGGGAGTGGGAGTCACACAGCAGCTGAATTCCCCTGAAGCTCCTACAGTCATCTTGTTTCTAAGAAATGTTTTGTGGTGTTTTTTTTTTCTGGTGAGCTGCTGACCTCTGCTTCAATGAAGTGGAGAAGGTGGGGGAGCTGCCTACCTTCGTGCACTGCCGTGAACAAAGAACATCTCAGAAGATGCTCAGGTCACGGAACATCAACATTTCTGCCTCTCCTTTGAAAAAAACTTTCCTAGTTTCGTCAGATGAACAACTTTGACCTCCCCAAAAGTCACTTTTAAGAGAAGCGAGATGATTTCAACCTAGGAACAAAACCTGTTACTATGCAACCTGTTGCCATAGCAACCAGGCATTCGGTCCAGGTCAAGGGTTTGCAGGCTAATGCGGTACCCGCACGGAAAGAGACAGCTACTAAATGTATGTTACAGAACCTTCGCTTATGTGCGTGGCTAGGAGAAAAATCGCTACGACTGCATCCCTGCTGCTGCTTTTTATTACCCTCATTTTGCTCACGCAACAAATCCTGGAGGTGCTCAGGGAGAAAAGTAGATTAGATGTTTTTTGGAAGTGTCACGAAGCAGGTAAGAGCAGAATAGAGAATACTCGTCCGAGAGTCTGGATGAATATATGAAAATTTACTCCTTATTTCAAACCTTTATGCTAGGGTAACAGCTACAGTTATCTTTCAAGTACAAAAATGATAAAAAAAGGAAGCCCAAACCGTAAACTGCTGCGCCTACCTTCTATGCCTTTTTCTTAAGATAAGTGACCTCGGTTTAAGCTTTGACAAAAAGATTTTAGAGGCATTTTCAAGGCTGCTGAACTCTGGCTCCTGTTGTACTGAAAAACTGCAGGGTAAGTGATACAGCAGTACATCAGCCAGCATCCAAAACCATTTTCCTCCGCTCTTCCCTAACCGGCTGTAAGAAAGCGAAGGGGCTGGTGAGAAGATTAAGAAAGGGATGTTCTTTATGCCTACAGCTTGTGATTGAAGAGGGCCTCCCACCGCCCAGCAGTGACTGGCCTGGCCTGGTCACAGCTCTGCCAGTCCCCTCTGAACCGGGACAGGGAACTTGGCAGCAAGAGCTCTTTCCCAATGACAGCCCACACAAGCGGCTCCTCTTACCGGGAGGATGAGCCCTGCATGACACAGAAGCAGACCCAAGAAAGGCATCTAGCTGGGGAGAATCATTTATCCTCAACAGATACATCACCGTCCCGTCATCCCAAGTATTCTTGCAAAATCTAGCAGTAAAACTGAAATATTCAGCGGCAAAACAGGCAACGGAGTATGCCCGAAGGGATCAGTGACATAGCAAATATTTTCCTCTCCCGTGCAATCACAGTGGGACTTCAACCCCTACTTCTCAAAAGCCCTAATGCTCCCAGAAGTAATCTTTAGGGAAGTGAGGCTCGCCTCTGTTTTGTATAACATTGCAAAGCCAGTGCAGAGGCAAGATAAAAGGCAGAATGTAAGAATTATCTCCCCTTCAAGAAAATTTTTCAGGGCATATCTAGATGTTGCAGGATGCGAACAGGTACCTTCTCTCATGATACATAGAGAATTTCAGGCAGTCTCATGCATTCTCCCTGCAGTTTTCAAAGTCTCGTTTCCACAGGTATGAATGAGTGACTCACATCAGAAATCAAAATATTTTTCAATTAACGTTACCTGCAATAGCGCAACACTGATGTGGGAGGCTTTCCTGAAGCACTCCCTGCCGGGCCTTTTTAAGTGTGCCACTTCAAGTGACTATCGTTTTACTGCCACACATATCTTAAGAGTAGCAGAAGCCTCGCAGATGAGTGCTTCATCTGAACAGGCTGCTGTCAAGGTGAGTTCACTTCTGCATACTCAACAGTTGAACCATTTTATTCCCACAGTAATTCTTTCAGCAATTTTCACTCTCTCCAGCACCCCTTTTTATACCTGTCAGAGGTTTGCTTACATTAAATCTATAACTCTACCAAGCCTGAGCGATGACATACGTTGTCATTTCCCTACTGCCACTTATAAATACACAATACGATCCCCACTGACCTGGCAGCCACCTCCCACTGCTCCTAAGAATAAAGGGGGGCTCATATGGCCAGGGGACAGCAACTGGAGAGACTGGGATACAGGGGCATCTACTGGGCAGACGGAGTGTCTGAGCCCAGCTGCTGGAGGGATCCCCCTTGTACAAATATGCACATATTTATATATACACACATATTCTCGCCAGCAGACCTTTATCCTGATCAGCCAGAGAAGGGATAAGGATGCAGCTGCTGGTATTGTCTGTGTTTGTGGGAGTGCTCTGTCTGTGATCTGTGTGGTTGGCCATGTACGTATGTACATACGTGGTGTACACACGTGCTCTGTGTGCACGTGCTGACTGGGAATGTATTTTCAGCCTCACTACTGCTTGGACCTGGGAGCATGGAGCTGCGGCAGCCTCGCCCCTCTTGGGATGTCAGATTCAACCTGGTATTTTCCCCCAACTTAAGCCAGACTGGACTGATGAAGCTCTCCAGAGCTCCCCGTGCAGCAGACTCAGGGATCAGACATCACAGAGAACATTTCCTCTGTTACAGCAGCAAAGCCCCGAGATGGGGGCTGCAGCATCTTCCTCCACAGAAGTTCTAGGGGACCACTGGCCAGACAGCAGCAGTCACTGTAAAATCTACAAGCTGAAACCTTGAGGTCCCTTCCACGCCTACATCTCTGATGTCAGACACTCGGAGCCCTGGCAGATGCTGTACTAAGGGTGCTGGTACATGTTACAGCCCGTGCCATCGCATCTTACTCTCGTGTTGTCTGCTCGCAGCAAGACGCATCTGCCTGGAGCGGAGAAAGCAAAAGCTGAACAGCGTGGCTTTTGTTACCCTTGTTGTTTAGAAGGGAAGAACTGCACCAGTGCTCCAATTTAACAGCCTGTTCAAAGGCATAAATATCCTTTGTTCTGCAGGAAACCACGTACGCACTTTAACCTCCGTATGTGCTGAAGTACCTTTGGGAAGTACGCCCAACACAGGCCTCACTAATCTTAACGAAAGGCAGAACCTGAAGAAAAAGGAAAAACAGAAATGAAGGCAAAGAAAAGAAACGTTTGAATGCTAACGTGCTGGAGTGGGAGTTTGTGTTTTTGCTCTGCCTTTGCTGCAGCCTAGAGATAAAAGCAAAGCCCTTCTGCAAGGCAGAGACAGGCAAGAAGGCAACTCCCAACACTGTCCCTTCCTCTTTAAAAACACTAACTGAACATAGGATGACAGTGACAGACAAATTTCCTTGAAAACCTGCCAAGAGCATTTACAGTCTCCACATTCCAGAGGAAAACGACTGCACCTAGAAGTTGTAGAGCAACCACATAGATTTTCCTTGAGAGCTGTTTGTTATGGTCTTAAGTACCAACTCTCCCCAGCGTCTCTCCATCTCTCCCACCCACCTCCCTGGGTGTCACAACCCAGGGCACACAGGTTCTGGTAGGTGACTTATACCTTTGAGGCACCAATTCTCACAGAGGTTTGCCAGGAGAAAACAGTCTCTCATCCTGACTCTCATCCGCTGTACCCTGGAAGCAGCCAGAGCAGGCTTTTAAATGCTTCTTAACTTTTAAATGCCATTTGAATAACACACCCAGACTGTTTTAAATTTATAGGCAGGCTTATTTGCCTAGGTTTTCTGATTAAATTCTGGTTTTCCAGCTGGCTGCCAAAGCTGAAGTTGATATAGTTATGTTGAGATACAGCCAGATGCTGCCAAACAAGCACCTTTACTAAGCAGAAAGGAAAATGCTTATTAAAACACATTTCTGTGACGACTTAACTCTACTAACTCCAGAGTCCACAGCAGCCCTGACTCCCGTCACAGTAAGGCTGTCCTCCACAGCCTGCAACTCCATACCTGCAGCAAAGAACATCTCACAAAACTAATATAAAGCTGTGAGAGGTACTGGAAGAATCTGAAAATCTGTTTTTAATTCATGACATATTCCACCCCATGGAGGACAAAATCAGAAGTGCTGTGAGGTACATGCGTGGGTAGGAAAGATAATTTTGTCCTGTTGTCCTTCTCTGTCTCTATCTGTAGTCACCCTTTGTGGTTCAGATTTGGTTGCTAGTCTGAAGAGGAGAAACCAAATCAAATAAAACTTCCGAGATGGACTCCCAGAGATGTGCAGAAAAGCTAAGCCCTCAGTCCAGCTCATTTGGTTGAAACTCTGTTCAGAGATTACTTGTATCATTTCACTTTGGGGGGAAAATCGGCGATTTGTGGAGGTAGTTTAAATGGTGGACCTTGCCTATTATAAATGCTTTGCATGAGACAACTGATTTCTATAGGTGACAACTGAGAGCCAAATTACATTTGGGCATAATTTGGATACTCCAATACTAATGCTGAAACTTCCCAGAAAAGAACTGAGCCTGGTTTTGGGCACCCAAAAAAAAAAAAAGAGAAAGTCATGAAGGGCTCCACTTCTTATTTTATAAAAATATCCCCTTAAAAAAACCCATAACTGTCACGAATCCTGATTTAGGAACCTCATGACTATACCAGTTTGTCACAGATGAGTAGAATGCACCTCATTCAAAAGAGAGAAGTAGCAATATGTTTTATTGAGGTAAAATAATAATTTGACGAAGTTCAATAAATTCAGTGGAATTCCACAGAGTTTGACAGTAGTTTCGTAAGGCTCAATAAGCTTGATGGCAAAGTCACCTTTATAAATTACTACATGGAAGAAACGTACAAAGTTGAGTTAGCCAAGCTTACGAAGTTTAATGTGCTATTACTCCCTTACCGGATCTGTTGTGGTAAGGAATCTCTCAACGTTGGGGAATAAGGGATCTCTCCATCACGGGGCAAGGAAGGATCTCTGAGTCCCAGGTGGGGAATCTCAAACCTTGAGAGATGTCCCTGCTCAAGGGGAGAGTCACCTGGTGGCAGGCTAGATGCAATTCAGCCGCAGCTCCAATCAGGCTCATCCAACAATGTAATGTTGGTAAAAGGTCTCTCTGGCTTGAGGAGCAACCCCAAGAGGCCTCCCAGCTCAAGGGGAGACCACCACCTGCTGCCTATCAGGGAGAGCTCGAAGGCAGCTCACTTAGGTTGTCATATTTATGGGATAAAGCGGTTGGTTTGTAGTCCAACCACATGCGATGGAAAGGTATGCATGAGACTCCTTGTACCCACAAATTACTTTGTTCCTTGATAAATGAGTTTTAGAAAAGCCACCTGTTATTTATGCATTAATCGCATCATTGGTGTTCCAAAGGTACATGTATTGATGTTTACTGGGTCACTGTTCCTGTGTGGGTTTTCAGAGAATAGCTCAGGCCTTTACTTCCTTGGGAGCCTGTACCAAACTACCATTAGTCTGGTTAAGGGGTCAAGTGCATCCTTCACAACAACCACTCCACTTACAGTATCATACTTCTAATGTTAAGTTTCCAAGAACTACTCTGGAGCGAATTACAGAGAGCCTTGTGAAACTTCTGGTGGGTAAATAAACAACTCCACATAACTGCAGCCTCATCACAGCTATTCTTTAACCAAAAGGCTGCACAATTGTATGCGGCTAATTATTACATGACTGAAGCAGAGGGAACCACAAACAGTCCTAAAAATTTCTTCCAGGCTTTAATGTGCTACAAGTTTTTGAAAGTGAATTTGTCCATGGTGGTAGAAGAAAAGAGTGTTTCAACAAACGACGATCGGTTACTTTGGAGTGAAGTCCACTTTCAGATGAGCACTCAGGAGAATGAGCAGTGGTATGGAGCTATCAGCAATTCACAGATCCTAATTTTCCATGGCATCAAACAACATTATGGCTACGGTACCAGTCTGTGCCTGAACACAGGCTGGAGAAAATAACCCTGAGTAAAGCTAAAGCAAAGAAGCTAGCTCAAAGGAAAAAAGGCATGAAACATCCTCCACCAATTTTTTTGACTTAACAAGCATGTAAACACTAAAGCTATCACAGAGTTGAACTCTGCTAGGTCCCTGTGGGCCACGAACCATGTCCCCTGGCTTCCACACAGAACAAGAAAGCCACCAGAGTAAAATATGAGCACGGCTAAGCAGCTGAACATAACTACCGAGACTCTGCTTAAACACCTACTTCATACAAAGACATTGCTTTGTTTTGTGCTGACTCTTACCCGTTTTTAAATTGAGAGCTTTTCATGTTCCATTAAAACATGCAACCACAGCTGCATTTTTGGGGAAGCTTTACTTGGAGCCACTCACAAGAGGTGTAGCTGACAGGGCAGGGAGCTGAGACATGCCAATAACCTCCGCGCTTTCCCTTCCCTCCCTGCGCTGCTCGTTTTGGCTTCGCCATGTCACCTACCGATAGAAGATGTTTCTCCACCTCACTTGATAGATGTACGAACGCTCTGCAGGCAAACTCCAATGCCAGGAGTGGCCTCCAAGCCTTTGCTGTAATACAAATTAAAAGTGATGATGGACAATGGCAGAAAAACAACACTTTCTCAAGTTAGTTCACCTGCCCCGGCATTTACCTGCCAATTAATGCAGTCCTTTCTATAAGCATTTTCTTCTTCAGAGGGCCTAATGAATGCAGAGCAGGGAAGCTGTGTTTGTTTCCAGGCTGTGTTCCTACTTTCTCCCAGAAGTTGACTGGGTGCCCTACAGCAAGCAAATCACATCCCCTTCTCCTGTCAGTCCTCCCAGTTCCAGAGCAGGAGACATCTCTCTCTTGTGTAAAGCATTCTCACACCTACTGGTGATAAGCGCGACGTAGGAAATAGGTATTATTACCACCTCTCCTCTTTGCTGTAGGAAATCCCGCACAGATCAGGCATCTAGAAAAGGTGGCTACAACTAAGGTTTGTATTGAAATATCTCTATAAAGCAATGCTACATAACGCATGACACAAAAAATACGTTTTTTTTCTTTCCTTTCTCTTGCTGTTAAATTCAACTGAAACCTGAACCTTGCAAGAAATTGGATGCACGCTTTGCTTTAATCACGAGTAATTCCATTTATATCAATGAGAATACTCCTACAAGTACATTAAGAAACATGAGCTTTTGCTGTTTACTGTAATATTAGTAGGCACAAGAACAAAACACATACCCAGCCACAAGTATGGTCTTTTAATATCTTTATGGACTCAACCCAATAGATGATACCTATCTTCTGGTCCACTAAAGGTCACTGCATCCCAGATCTGTAACAGGCTGACCTATTTTGAGAATTCCCCAAACAAAAAAAAAAACCACACTCCTGCTACACGTTGCAGTCACCATAAAAATACTGCTTACCACGGCTGATGAAACCCTCTGCCTCCATCGTTAGCATGATGGCAACTCATAACACCAGAGGCCTGACACATACTCTCTTCAAAGCAAATAATATATATATATATATATAAAAAAATTGTAGCTGGTCAGACAAGCGTGTTTTTTTCAGCCAGCTTTCTCTTCCCCTACCCCAGGAAAAATGTTTTCACCCTTCTAAAATAGAGAGTGATAGAATTTTTTTTTAATAACTAGATTGAGATAACTTGGGAAGTAGATAACATTTTGCATAACATAATTTTAAAAATGATGCATGTAATGGCTAACACCTCTGTCATTTTGTCAGCCTGCAACTCCTCAATAAGGCCTGAAAAATGCCATGGATGCTCTCTATTCCCATTAAATTTTGGAAACCTGTCAATGGCAGCGATTGCTTGAGAGAAGGGGAAAAACAACTGAGATTACTCAAATCCCTCATAACTTCAGAGCTCAATATTTTTCATGTTATTGGGCAACACAACATGCAAGAATCATAGAGACCAGCCACTGGCCTGCCTCCTCATGAAGAGTTAGTCTGTAATTCAATGTGATTTAGCAGTCAAGTAGTCCTGACACACTACTCACCTGTTAAAATTGCCCCAAGAAACTGAAAACACCTTTACCAAAATATCAGCCACTAGAGGGGGCGTTTGCTATCCTACCTTAAATCATACTGGTAAGAAAGTTAATTAAAAAAATAATAATAATTAAAGGTTACAGGAATGCTGTAAAAGCATACCTCCCACAGTACTTCAACCACGCGTTAGGTCCCATGCAAAGCTTTAGGAAGAACAACGCTGTCTTTGTTTATAGCCTGACACATTGCAAAAACGAACTCCACGTCTCCCCTTCCAATTCCTAGGTCTACCCCCATCAAACCCTGCGATTTCTGCAAGTAGAGAGGTAGTTTTATATGCCAAGAAGATGGCTAAATTACCCCCCAGTTTTAACTCACCTGTACAGTCAGACAGCTCAGAGCATGCCTAAACCTGAACCTTCCAGTGTGCCACCCCAGAGCCTGACACACTCAGGCAACAAACAAGCAAGAGGGTACAAAATGATTCCTATCTACTACTGTCTGCTTCTTTAAAAAAAACCCCATCACTGGATTTAGTATTCCAAAAAGGCTCCAAAAGGACCTAAAAACCAGCCATCGAGTTGGGTCCAACTGCAAGCAAAGCAGAAGATCCTACTTGGCTCAAGCCACTCCAAGGGCTTTTGAATTAAAAACAATATTAAAAACACATCTAAAGAGAAATGAATACGTATTGCAACTCCCAGATCAGGTATTCCGATCTTGCACATGGATGTCTAATGAATACAAAACTCATTAAAAATTATAATCTGACTTGACGGTTGGGTCCATGCAGTAACATTAGCTGGAGAAGGACACAGGATGGATTGCCCCAGAGTACTGGGGACACTGGAGGTTCTACATACTTTGTTAAATCTCACTGGTTTGGGATCAGTGAAGCTGCTGGCAGCTTCATGACCAACTCATGACCCCCAACAAAATCTCTTTAAAAATAACTATAATTGGTGAATAGGCTTTAAAAAAATGTTTATCTCCTCATGAGCTGCCTTCAAAGTTGTGGAGCTTGAAGGTTTTACTGATACTGAATGCATGCTCAGAGGAGTATTTTAAATACACAACCTATTCAGAACGAGCATGGCCATGTAATCAGGATGAAACACAGAAGTACCACTCTTTTAATTTCCTCTGCCAAATGGATCTACTTAATGTGGGACAGTATTTTACTTACAACTGTGGCTGAACAAATGGATAATATCCCGTCAAAGGCAGGGTTGCCACAACCACCTAACTTTGCAACAACTAGAACAGCTACTGCAAAGGTTCAGGAGCAGACAATACTCAGACAACTGGATATTTTTTTTTCTGCAATGTTTTGGTAAAGTGATTCAACAGTTACTTTTATAAGATAAGAGCTCTATCCCTTTCTCAAGTCCATGCCTTTAACTGCACCATCCCTTTAAGTGACCAAAGAGGTCACTGAGATCTGAAGAGAATGGCTATACTGAACTACCACAATCCTGTGTTACCAATGGTAACGTTAAAGGTATTTTAAATTTTAACAGCAACCTTGCTCATTACTTTATTCAGCCTTGCAGCTGTTTAAAATCTCAGTCTAAATCCCTTCTTTCCTCCTTACCTTCTGCTAGCATAACTCAACAAAACATTTTGAGGTTCTGGGAAAGAAACTCACTATATAAGACTAATTTCTATTATTTAAGTCATTCACATCTCAGGCATGACTGTGGCCTCTCCACAAACTGGGTTTCAGACAAATCATGGCTTTTTTATCATTAGAAATGGAAAACACAAGGCATCCTACATTAGTATCATAAACACAAACACTACACGTGTATATTTGTAAGTAGTGACTGTTTTACAGATGCCTGCCTTAGCTATTGGACAATAAATGTGTTCTTCCCTCCCACGGTCAGACATGCAGACATATATATTTATACATATAAATATAAATGCATATATATATATATATAAAGGCAGCAATGGAGCCTCAGCAGCTCAGAATATGTAACTGACATCTGTCTTCCACTAGGATCCATTGGCTTTGGTTAGGATTTAATTGAGTCGGAGAAAGAGCATAACAGGGTGGCCAAACAATGGCTTGTGAGCCAAACACACAGGTCACAAGCCATTTGGATTCCACTTGCTTTCAGGCTGGATGGTTCTTCCTCCTAACCACGCGGATTTTAGTTCGGCAGTCTGGAATAGGAAAGCTTATTCCAGATAGGCATATAAGCAAAAATATGATGATGTAGGAGCTGGAAATTAAAAGTAATAATAATAATAATGAGCACTGTAAAGGAATGTACTTCGAAATTCCTTTTGTTAGAGTGACAGAATGTTTTGGGTTGGAAGGGACCTTTAAAGATCATCTAGTCCAACCCCTCTGCCATGGGTGTGATGTTTCCCCTTTTTCCTGTCACTGGGGACTTTGCTTAATTGCCATGACTTTTCAAGTATGATGGAGAGTGACTTGGCAATCGCATCAGTTCTCCCTGCTCGTGATGATTCTCTTGATGAAAAAGGCCACCTCTGTCAGCATGGCAGTACGAGATCCCAAAGGTGAAAGATGAAGAGCTGAAGCCTCATTTAACAGTCACTTAACTAAAACAAACTTGATCTCCAGGGTTATCGGCACCTTCATGCTTCCTTAGGAGCTGGTAACTTAGCAGCATCTAGGATAGGAGGATTTCCCCTCCCGTGTTTTAAACAGGAACATTGTGTTTCTGGTATTACAGGACATTTGATGCTGGGAAGGTACCAGCCAACTGATGGGGATGGTGGCAAGCTGCAGTGGACCAGCAGCATTTCTGAAAGGTTTCATTTCAACATTTCAACATTTGTCATTTCAACAAAGCTACATGAATGTAAGAAAACTGACGACCTTGCATTTGGAAACAGAGAAAAAAAGTGCATCGTGCATTTCCCTGGTGCAAAATCAGGCTTTCTTCAGAGACAGCAGGAAATAAAGGCTCTGTTCTCCATTCCTGCCCCTCTTGAGAAAGCAGCATCCTTTCTGGTGGAGTCTTAACAGAAAAGAATTAAAGAACCAGAGAATTAGGTTGCCACAGTCCCTGATCAGAGGGCAAGAGGAAATAGGATGCGAGTCTCTTCTCTTCCCGAAAACAGAGGGCCAGCTGCCATCAAGCCACTTTAAGCCCTGTTTATATTATCATATAATATGGATATTTTATGGATCTTTTGCTGTGTTTTCATATTACTAGCCCAGGCTGGTTGCCACCAGTACCTATCCAGAAAGGACTGGATTGGAAACACCTATCAGAACACTTTTATTTTTAAGCCATAAGCAGAGTCAGGCAAACGACCTGCTTATTTTGAAAAGATTTATTAAACAGCCCTTAGTGTTCAGGCTTCATTACAAATGCCGGGCATACGAGAACAGACAGTATGTCACCTTTGTAAATTCTGGGCTACATGCAAGGATAGGTACTCCACTTCACTACGCAAGAAAGTAAATGTAAAACAGATTTCAAAAAAAATCAAACTTTTGCTCAGCTGCTGCCGTTTGAGAAGATTACAAAGTCCAAATGAAAAACATGTTTCCTAGAGCAAACGTGTCCAGCAGCGGCTGGTACCAGTTACCCTGACTTCTGGATGATGAACCTAAGTAACCCAGGGCTGTTTCTAACACATACTGCCCTCCAGGTTACTCAGACTGCACATTCAAGTACTCCATACTTATTAAAAAAACAGGCCAGCGTACTCCATCTTACACCAGACACCAAGAACAAAAGCAGACAAAACCCATGGTCACCTCCAATGCCCAGTCTATAGCCCCAGCACTTTACAGTGATTTGTAACCATCACAGACTCCATCTTCACCCTTTCCTGCGAGTTCCTCACAGGTTTTTGCCGCTAGAGAATCATAGCTTCAGAAGAAGACAGAAGTCCGGAGTTAATTTGCTTCCTCCATCCAAATTTTATTAGTCTGATTTAAAGGGGACAAAAAAAAAAAATATCAACCCTTTATATATTTGTATCTGTCACCAAGACCAAACCTAGAGAGATCCATACAAACATGCTGATCTCACTGCCAGCTGCACACAATTGTGCTAGGCCTGAGAAAAATTAGCAAATTACTCCCAAGACAAGTAGGAGCAAGCCGCCGCGGTCTCTAAATTCATCACCAAATAACAGACTAACCAGTCTTCTCTTGCTAATCCGTGTCAGAGCCTGCAAAAGACAGTAAATACTCACTGAGGGCTGTTCTCCCTAGCAACGGAAAGGTCCACAAAGCTTTATAGCTTCTAGCACAGCTGAAAAACATACATGGCATTTCAGCTAGAAGGACAGCGGTCTCAACTTTTCCCCTCACATCCTGTACCACTTCTTTCTCTTCTTTAGGAATTACGTGATTAATTAATAATTCCGTATTCTTTCTGGCAGCTTTCCTCTCCTCTCATTCATGGGAACAAAGGTAACGACAAGACAATAAAGAACCTTTTCTGCCTACACATTTCACTAAGAGGGAAAGCTGATAAACACAGCAACGTTACTTGAGCCAGGAGAATGGCTTGCTTTATTAGCCATTGTAGTGCAGCCTTTAATTTATCATTTAGGATAGTTACTATAATATAGCAAGAACGCTAGTTGCCCCAAACAGGGTCTTTCTAACTGGTTTATAATGCTATAGCGAGAAGAAAGAAAAGGATTAAAAACACAAAAAAAACCAACACCAAAAAGAAAAAAAAGGAGAAACTTCTTTTATGCTAACTGTTGAACTCATGTTGTTTAAGTGGTGGATTGCACTCACCTGGAATAACAGGATTAGCAAATGCATTTCATTATCTTTCCCAGTCAGGTGTGTTTTCTGCAAAGCTTTGTAATTAGCACAGCAGAGCTCTGTCTGGGTTGCAAACATTAGTCTGGAGAACCATTAAATTCAGTCAAACAAAAAGCCAAAGCTGTTTTTGTTTGGTAGAGAAGAAACAGGTCAAACGTCGATTTATATTTTTACTGCAAACCAGGACGTGCAAGTTTCAAGATTTAAACCCAACAGTTCGGCCTTACACGTGTAAGAACGCTTTCCACGGTTCAAGGCTAACTCCAGAGGAGAGGGACAGGCCCTCGGCAAACTTTGTTCTACTAAATGACAACAGGGCATGTATACATTCATGGTTTGGTGGGTTGTTTGTTTGTTTTTTTTTACTACAGGATTAAGCTGCTAAATGCCTTGGCTTTCAGACTGGTTTTCTTCCCTACGCCCCATTCCCTCCCCTCTAAGGAACCTTTTTTACACCTCACTTAATGAAGTTCAAGCATAATGTAAGTTCTTTCACTACACTGAGCACTACCTGCAAGCTTCAGAAAGATCTACGGTTGCCTGGAAATTAGAGGTGACCGAGTTATACCTGGTCCTGCATAAGTTAATGTGGTTGTTCTTATGTCAAACACAGGAACTCCTTTCCTGGGGAGTTATTCTGCCACTGCAAACGCTGTTTATCACATCTATCCAAGCTCTTCCTGATAGTTTCCCCACTTCTTTCCAATTTTGGCTTACCTCCTGTTGCCTGACCGGTGCTCACCTAGCCAAGGATGGCAGCACACACATGGACCTCACCAGGGCTAATGGAAAACATCCACTGAAGCTTCCTACAACAAACCTGCACAACACACAGCGCGATACCCTCTCTACAAGCCATACGAAACTGAGGTGCCTTCAGAGTCAGCATTAAAAAGCAAAAACGCCAACGTGCGTTCCACTCCTGCATCTTACTGAAGTCCTGACACTCAAGTGCAAGATGGGAAGTGATTCTAGTTTTAATTCAAAAATTGGTCAGTTATTTTACCCATTCTTCTTTGCTTGTTTTGACAAGGCGGTTCATTTTTAATGCAGAGGCCAAGTGGCCCTTTTCTCATCCTGTTCTCATCTGCTGAGCTTAGTTTCTGGAGTCTGCGGGTAGAGCAGACGTTCTTCATTAAAAAAAATATATAGTTTGGCCCTTTGACATCTAAAATTAAGTCTTTCAGCACTGAACGTGGTGGTCTTTCGGGGTTTTTGGAGTTTTTTGAGGGGGTGAGGACTGGGTCTTGAAACATCCAGTTAGAACTACAATTTGGAAAATAATGAGCACGCTAAAAACAGGAAGTGGAAAACTACAACGATTGAGTCTCCTTTTTAGGTATACAAAATAAGCATTGCCATTCCTTGAAGGATAACACAAACCATACTTCATTGACTTAAACTCTAGTTGCTCACACACAGTAACTCAATTCACTGTCTAAAGAAACTGTGAGCTTGATATTAGAAAAGTTTGTTGACCGTGTGCATGTAAACCCTGGAGGACAAACCCAGAATGGCCAACCTTCCAGAATAAGGGAAGTTCCCTGATCCAATAGTAAGAATCATGTCAATCAATATTTCACTATCAATTAGTGAATATCTAAGTCGCATGCACTGCTTGTGACAACAGTTTTTATTAAGATTTTTAACTATGGCTTTCTTATATGTACTGAAAATCATTTTAAGTATTTGCCTATTCCTCTTTATTTCGTGAAGATTAAAATTCAAGTTTGATTTATATTAATGAAACAGATTTGCCTTTGTTTTCCCATTTATCGACACAAATGACAGAAAGATGCTCAAACACTATGTAACTGATTTTTTGGCACACTGTCATTCTGTGTTAGCACCTGTAATCACAGAACCAACAGCTGAACGACTGCCCTCATTCCTGGAAAATTAATTTGGCAAACCAATGCAAGGAGTTTGATAAAAATGATTTCACATAAAATCAGTTCAATAAACTGTTGCCCTAATTAACACTAGCTTGGTTTTTCTTGAACAAGCTCCAACACAGAAGTTCAGCAGGATGCCAGGAGAGTTATATAAAGGCTACGCCTCTCTTCTGTGTGTAGACTCAGCCTTGATGCTTGTTTTCTTTTTTTAAGATGGTTAGAGATTGGTGGCAGCTGTAACTGGATCATAAAGTAATTATTAATAAAGTGTCAATGTGCTCTACACGTGGATTCTGTACCGTATCTGAGAACATGGAATCACCTTTCTCCCACCACAGGCTCTCTGGAATATGGTCCCACCCTTCACAAAGGGGACATATTCTCATCTCTACTTTCCCCACGGGTAAACTGAGGCACAGCAAAGTTAATGGTCTGCTATTTCAGAATAGGGGGAGCAAACACCTGCAGCAAACATGGATTTTAACAGGCTTTGGAAGAAGCTCAGCATTTCTAGAAACAAGCCCAGAAGACGCTTGGTAGGAAAGGTTTTGAATGACCTTTCACGGTCTCACCAGGCAGTGCTCTGGCCACCCAATGATGCTGCACAGCTGCCTCCACATCATTTACAACCCCATACTCTGTTTCACTGCACCTTGGACATTCTCCCAAACAAAAGGGCTTTTTCTCTTTTCTTTCCTTTCCCGCTGCTTCCCCCCCACCCTTCCCCGAGTGCTGGCCTGTCCCCTCTGATGCGGTGGGCGCCTTTGGAGCCGCCTAGGACACGGTGACTTGCAGGGCTCCCCCATTCCTTCACAACCCGGGGGCAGGGGGGGAAAGAGCAAGCAGCCTTGGGAAGGGTGGAAAGGAGGGTGTGGGGGGGGTGGGGGGTCAGAAGCCGAAAGCGGTGCTTCCAAACCCTAATTACGGTTAGCGGAGGATTAAGTAATAGTCACTAACCTCTTGGGCTCGCGGAGGAGAAACGTGATCCCCCTTTAACTCTCCTCCGCTCCCCGCAGCTCCTCCTTACACAACCGGCTGCAGCTCCAGCATATCAATGCACGGCTGCTATCGCTGCAGCAACACCCCCTTGGCCAGGAATCCAATAACGACACTATAGGGGCGGGCTATAGCTGCCACAGCAGGAACAGGCACGCGGGCTGGGAGATTTGGCCTACAAAACCCCAAGGACGTGGCTAGCGAGGGGCTGACACCTCCCCTGGGGACGTGGGCTGGAGCCCACCCAGCGGTCAACCCAGGCAGGGACTCCGCAGAGCCCGGCCATGGGATGGCTCGCAGGCACCGGTGCATCAGCGGTGCCGCTGGCCGCCCAGCTGCATCCATAGGGTTTTAGATCCGTAGGCTGAGTCCCTGCTCAGGAAACTGGGAGGTTCGGCGGTGCCAAGCGGCAAGGAAATCATTCTGTGCCTGGGTTTCCCCCCAAGAAAGCTGCCACCAGGAAAAAAAGACCCAGGCCAGGTGTTAACACAAGCTCTTGCCCAAGACTATTTGTCTCCCTTCCTGCAGGGATTGCTTCCTGGCCCACAATGTGCTGGGATTAAGCACTAGCTTTTCCTTCCAGAGCCACTTTTTACACCGATCTTCCTCGCAGCCTCTTTACTTGTTGTTGCTTATCTACACGAAACAAGACTTTCAGCCACTCCGTTCAGGGCTTGGAAGATAAAAGCCCAGGGAGGGTGCAGCTATTTCCCCCCGGGCCAGCAGCTCCTGCAATAAACAGGGTATGAAATAAGGAGGATCTGAATTCCATCCTCGCTGATGTTGGGCATTTTGCCGTCAATAAAACTGTATCACGTTGGGACTACAGGTACAGAGAACCAAATTCTGTACTCATTCCCCTCAGATGTAACACAGAAATAACTCTGGACAAATCAGTAACTATTTATATGGGTTTTTTTGCACTCGAGTGTGTCCCGTTCAACCTGTTTCTGGCAAATCTTGGGGCGTGCTGTGTCTAAGCAGTAATAGCCTAAGTAGTCTGTCTTCCTCCTATAAAACTTTAAAATTCAAAGCAGCTCTAGATTCCTTAAATTCTTTATTCTGAAATTCTGCAGGTTGGGAATCTAAGAGGGATACACCCTTCTTTCCATCTTTTCCCACTCATTTCTTCTGACCAGTTCCTCACCAGCCAAGATCCGCTTGTAACTCACTTGGAACTCCTCCCAGCTACATCTGCTTTTCCAGAGTCACATTTTCTGAGCCAGCTACGGGGTTTTAAATTCGTGCATAACTTCCCTGGTCTAACATAACTTCCATCCGAAGACGGGTTTATGCTGACGCTACTAGCTGGATGTTTCAAAATTCTTTCCTTCCCCTCGCAATCACCCCGTAGTACCGCAGCCTAAAGCACAGCTCGACGTATCAGCAGTTCTAATTACAGTCGTGACACAACTGCAATAAGCAGGAGCTCCAGCGAGTAGCTGAAGAATTACACGGAAGACTAATGAGCAGGAAGTTTGAAGCCCGTCAAAGCATGAATGAAGGTCTGCAACATACGTGTGGTATTGCATAAAGGAGGCTTGGCAGAGCAGGAGATTTAAAACATTTAAGAGATGGAACATTTAGGAGATTTAAGACATTTAAAAGATATACATCATGAGTTCAACATATGGGACTGCTAATGACTAGCCTGTGACTGGATGCTTAGCATAAAGTAATGAATCAATTAGCACACGATAGGAAACCATAACGAATAGCGGAACATATGAAAGAACGCGTATGGGAGTGATTAGAGGCAGATGTCACTCAGAGCCTTTGGAGTCAGGGACATTTGTTCAGCCACGTGTTCAACAGGATGCGAGACCTGTCTGATCTCGTAATTAACCTTGCGGGAAAAAAAAAAAAAAAAGACAAAACAAAACACAAAAACCCAACCCTGCTTTCCGGATGGATCAGCTCCCAAAACCAGGTGGGAATGGCAACAGGAAGCCAAACAGGAGGGCACAACTACCTCTTTCCACCACACTGTGGAGTTAGGTTAGCTTAAACCAGTCACCTAACTGCTGGCTGCTTGATCCCTGCATACAGCCTCCAGCTCACTCTGCCATAAGTTTATTTATTTATTCAGATGGCTAGATAATAAACCCAACACTTAACTCCACTCCAGGCCTGGTCAAGACTGGGGGGGAAAGGGGGTGTTCCTCCAGAGGTGGAACAGGAGCCGTTTGAGACCGTGAGATGAGCAGCCAGCACGACAACAGAAGCTTAAGGTCCCCAGGGTGGTGACAGTGGGCACGGGAAAACACCAACCTCAGAAGAAGCAGCAGCAAACAGCGCCCAGCGTGGACGTAGCGTACTGATGTCTTACACAGTCTGTTTCCCTTTCCATATGGGAATAGGAGAGAGTCTATCTATAAATAACAATACCTTTCAATACCAATAAAACATCACCAAAATTGGATGGATATTGTGTAGCTTCCATCATTGCAAAATTAAAAGGAGAAGGCCTACAGGGATAGTCAAGCCAACAAAGGCAGAGCTGGGAACCATAGACGAGCTTTTGGCACAAAACCCTTCTTCAGGTCTGAAAGGTATGAAATAAGATTTTTCAGAGCGCAATTAGATATGTAGGAGTCAGACCACCCCTGAAGGTGAAGGCAACCCATTCCCACAAAGAAGGGATGTCGCTGGAAAGGCAGGAGGAGAGACAGAGACGTTAAAAACCCTGCAGCTCTGCATACAAACCAGCCTCTTAACATGATATCTTAGGAGAGTAGGAAGAGTTCCCACTAGGCTGGGCCACACACTCATTTTTATTTTGTCCTGTATTTCTATTTTTTGGTCCTATCTGGACATTGTTTTGTTCTGCTGAGTGTCTTTCCATACCATGTTTCTCCCCACTCCCACCTTCCACAGTCCCAGGACTGTTACAAGTCCTAGCAAGCAGATGTATTAATTAACTTCAGCTACAAAACCGAGCAACCTCTCACTTCTCAATTATTTTGCCAGGAACAACTATGCAAAATAACGTCATCATCATAACGATAGGAACTGATTGGCAACCACTGAAGCCCTCCACAGAAAGAGCGAGCTTTATTTGGGAGAATTCAATAGCAGGTAATATACCACTAAATCACAACGGTAAGCCAAAAAGTGTAAATAAGAAGCTGGAAACAACTTGGATAAGAGAACAAATTGGCTTGGCAACAGCCCTGAGAAGAATGCCTGATTCAACTCCTCAGCCAGGAAGCACACACAGTAAATATCAAAGCAGGTAGGATGCATCAAGAAGCAGCAGCGCAGCACACTCTAAAATTATTGGTCCAGTCATCACTTAATTTCAGATGATTCAAAACTGCGAGCTGAGGCTCAGGATCCTGGAATCTAGCAGCGTCCATGCACGCTTTACGAATGCTACAAGCCTAAGTGCTGAGCTCAGTGACAGCCCTGAACAGCCCGCTTAAATAAACTCTGACAGGAACAACAGCTTACGTGGTACAATGACGAGGGATAAATTTGGAATGAAAAAAGATAAACTAAAGACAGCAGTAGTTAAATATGCGTATCGGTGTATGGAATCAGATCATCAGATTAGATCCAGAGTTTTGTTTGGGGATTACTGGAAGGATGCTCACAGAAATTGTTGGGGTTTTTCAATTTTATTTGAAATATAGAATCATAGAGTGGTTGGAAATGACCTCAAAGATCACTGAGTCCCAACCCCCCTGCCCTGGGCAGGGACACCTCCCACCAGACCAGGTTGCTCCAAGCCCCATCCAGCCTGGTCTTAAAACACTTCCAGGGATGGGGCAGCCACAGCTTCTCTGGGCAACCTGTTCCAGTGCCTCACCAGCCACAGAGTGAAAAATTTCTTCCTGGTATCTAATCTAAATCTCCCCTCTTCCAGTTTGAGGCCATTACCTCTTGCCCTATCACTACATGCCCCCATTAAAAGTCCCTCCCCGGCTTTCTTGTAGGCCCCCTTCAGGTACTGGAAGGCCCTTGTAAGGTGTCTTCCTCCAGGCTGAACAACCCCAGCTCTCTCGGCCTGTCCTCACAGGAGAGCTGCTCCAGCCCTCTCATCATGCCTAAGGGTGTTTTTATGGTGTCCCTTGGTTTGAGGCACAGCCTGGAAAACTAACCACCACAGGAAAAAAAAAAAAAACCAAAAAAACCCCCCAAAAAAACCCAAAAGGAGCGACTCCCAGAACCAGGCAGCAATTGCAGGTGTGTTTCGGGTTATCAATAGGGAGCTGAGGGGACGCGGGTCGCGGGGAGGCCTGTGCTGGGGCCGCAGCCGCCTCCTCAGGTTTCCCCCAGTGCATTCCCCACAGCCCAGGCCGCGGGATTCCCGTGGCGGAAAAGGGGAGACCGAAGAAACTCCCAACCCTTCCTCCGCGGAGGGACCCTCAGTAAGCGCCCCTCGCTTCACGCACAGCAGGAGGCCCAGCGCCACCTCCTCGCCGCCCTCCCCTCCCTTCCCCTCCGCCGCGCCGCCCGCCAGCGCCCCCTGGCCGCGCCCCGCCGGCACCGCAAGCCGCGGCAATGGCGGCCCCCACGGCCCAACACGCGTGAAAAGCCCTCCCGCCGACCGCCGCTGCCGTGAGTGGGGAGGGCCGGGCGAGCCCGGGGCGCCGTTTACGGCCGTTAGGGCAGAGCCCCGCCGCCCCCACCCCACGGGCG
>JAOXJK010000012.1:56012630-56028980 GCA_025774025.1 Xenus cinereus | reverse complement strand
AAAATGCCTTTACACGCAAAGTCACAATTTTCACCTTTTTTTTTTTTTTTTTTTTTTAAATGAGATATTTCCCCCCTCAGTCAATTGTCTTGAAGTACAAGTCTGGTAAGTGAAGGTTGCCTTTGAAATGCGGTTTGCAAAGTTTTGGGGGGGGGTGGGATTTGAAAGGAGCGAGAGGTGCTTTGGGTTGAGCTGAAGCCCGGACCTCGGCCCGCTTCTCTTCACTGCTCCGAGTCGTTAAACCATCGAGAGTTGGCGAAAGCACCAGGACAAAGTCTTCACCCCCGTGGTGAGGAGGCAGGATGCCGTGCTGCCCCCTCCCCAACAAACCCCATGGAGTTTCCCGGCGTTATTCCCGAGAAGGGCTTGCCCTTGCCCGGCCACCGGCCGTGTCTCACGAGGGCAAGGCTGTCTCTCGGCCATCAGCCCACGGCAACTGCCTGCCTTTTGGTGCATCTGCCGCACGTTTGAGAGTCACCCGGGCCGGTATGATGTCGAAGGGAATATTAACGACAGGCCCCGTGGTGGGCAGTCACGTAAGGGAACAGCACGGCCGGAAAATAGGGCTCGTTCTTGAATCGAAAATAGGTTTGTGCTGCAAAACGCTGCCCTGGGTGCGGGGTCTGGAGGTGGTCGCGGGGCTGCCGAGACTGGCCCCCGCCTTCGGGGTGGGCTCCGAGCCTTCCCCCCCCACCTCCTCCCCACTGACGGCAAAAACCCAGGCCCCAAGGCTGTTCCTCCATCCCACCTCCCATCGAAACCTTTGTGTTGAGGCTCAGGGAGACAACTGTAACGCGGTTTAAAAATACCGCTGACGTTCGCAGCGGGCAACGCCTTGGGACAGGCCGCTAGCCCAGAAGCAAGAGCGGGGCCGGGTTGCAGCACGGCTCCGGGTATTCCTCAGGGCACCATTACGGCCGCCCAGGGGAGAGGCGGGAGTCCCACGCGCTCCTCAGCTTATTCACTCGCTTCTGCCTTTAATCGCTGCGTCCTCATCCCTTCCCGGTTCGGTCCCGGCCTCTAGTCGTAACGGCCCGTGGGGGATAATTGAGACGAAACTTGATTGTTGTTGAACAACAAGGCGTAAACACCTGTAGGCACCGCTACGGCCACCCAGGTTCCCCAGCCCACAGATAAAGTTGAATGGTGGCTGTGAGTGCACCGGTAACGATGGGTGCTCACTGTCCTCTTTCAGTAGTGGAGCTAATTAGAAAAAATTGGGACTCCTTGGGTGTGTTTTTTTTTTTATCGGAGGCTAAGACGCCTTCCAGGTAGAGTTTCATGGAAGCATTCAAGGTGTGGAAACTCATTTCCAGCTCTCCTCGGCGGATTAAATACCGAAAAGCCATTTAGCGGCACGCAGCAAAAATTAATTTTACAACACGCCCACTTGAAAGAAATATTTTTGGAGTCCTGTGGGTTTTGTTGGAGCTTTGAGGGAGAAGGATGGGTCCATCCGCTGCGGTACCTGGCAGCGCGGGGCTGCGGGCGGCCACAGGCTTCTCTGGCCCGAAAGGGGCTTTGCGGGGGGCTCTGCGGGCTGCCCCCCCCTCCCTGCCCCGCCACCCCTCGCTTTTTGGGCAAGCTGGCAAAGAGAAATGCCTTATTTCTCCAGGAAAAGCAGAGGACGGTGGTTCCTCAGCTGCCTGGGCCAAATTTCTCTTATAAACGTCAGCTTCACCCTGAGTGATACCCAAGATTAATTTGGAAGAGGAGGTGGAGAGGGGCTGCGTTTTGCCCCGGCAGTTATTCTGATGGAAAGGAGAGGCAGCCCTTTTTAGTTTTCTTAACGTTATTTTTCTCTCTCCGTTGTGTTTTCCAGGCTGCCTCACCACGAGCGCGAGCGCTGACCTGACTGTCGCCATCGGACTGGAGCTGGCAGAGCCCACCTCGCCCACCTTACCACGTGCCTCCAAGAGCAGAGTCTCCGGGAAGCTTCGCCGCTCCGCCAGTGCCCTCAGCAAGTCTTCCAACTGAGGCGCTGCAGGAGCAGAACTCCGGCCCAGGGAACCCGGGAGACCTCTAAAATAGATAAATTATTTCCTGCCGCTGGAGAACTCGCAGTTTTGGATGAGCACGTGCTGAAGGGACGTGGGCGAGAGGGTTTGCTCTGTGAAATCCGCGGTTCTCGCGCTCGGAGAGACGTGGCTGATGACGGGACACCCCCCGCGTTGTCGGCGTGCGTTTCCCTCCATCGTTTCCACCAGGGAGCGAAGGCAGGCGGGGAGCTCTCGCCCCCGGTGCGGCATGGGGCTGACAGCACCACGCACCTGCCTGCAAGCGCAGCAAGAGGCCAGGAACCAGTATCGAAACCGGTTATTTAATGTAACTTTAGAGCATTGCTTGTAGTCATTCCGGCCAATGCTTAATTGTGTGTTCGGGAATTTTGTCTCAGTAGAGGTTTTCTTCTGACTAGCCACGGTAGCAAACGTTCCCCTCCCCTGGCGCGCGCGGGTGGGTGATGGAGGTGCTTCCCGGTCCGTGTCCAACCTCTGCTCCCCCCTTGCTCTTGTCTCTGCTCATCCAGCACCAGTTTTGTGCACGTAGCTAAAGAATTAGTCATCATCAAAGAGGTCATTTCCCTGAAATCCGGGAGGGTAATGCCAGTGTCACAGAGTGGCAGCAGGTGCGTTAAAACCTGTTTAATCACGGTGTCTTCTCCAAGGTCATACATTGCCACCCGTGGTGTAAAATCCTGAAGCTGAAGTTGCTCCAGCTCTCGGTGGTGCACGGTCCAGCCGAGCAGAGGACCAGGCTCCTCCTTAGCTCCTGTCGGTGCCACCGCTGGGGTGGCAGCATCCAGCGCCGGCGAGCGGCCACCGCGCCAGCTGGGGCCAACCATTTCCCTTCACCTCCTTGCATTTATTTTAGAGAAAAGTCCTCTTTCCCAGCACTGGCTTCACTTTGGGGATCGCCGTGTCACCCGCAACAGCGCACGTGGTGGCTGCCTGCTGCGAACTACTCACTGGAAAAGTTAAAAAAAAAGAATCCAAATTTCTTCCTGAGGAGCAAACGCGGCACGTTTGCCACGACTGCTTCTCACCACGGTGTGAATGACGCGCCAGGGCGCCTCTTGGGTAACCCCCTCGCCTTGTCACCGCATCAGGGCTGCACCTTGAAGCACCTCTGCTTAGAATAAAATAAATCCGAAGGCTTTTGAGGGACGTCCAGCGTCCCCTCGGCACTTTGTATCGTGTATTTTGGATAGGAAATGTATTGCAGTCCGCGTGTATCATAGGTTTCGGGGGGGGGGTTAGAACTTTTTATAGCTTAAAAAAAAAAAAAAAATAAGTAATATAAAAAGAAATGTGAGAGACGCCCTGCAACCACTGGCTGGGCAGGAGGAGGGCGGACAGAAGGCAGAAATGGCGTCGCTGCTCCACCGTGACGGGACCGGGGAGAGGCACCGCGGGCAGCAGAACCTCGGCAGCGACAGGACCCGCCAGCGGCCACCGTGGGGCTGGAGGTGGCCCCTTGTTGGTTCCGGGCTGCCCTGCCCCTCCTGGCGCACGGGGCGAGGGGCTGTGAAGCAAATAACACTCAATCTTAACATCATTTCTCCGTGTCTGGACCATCGGTGTCTGCCCATTCCCCAGCGCCGCGTCCGGCCCCTCCGGCCTCCGAACCCACCTCAGGTCTGGTTCACCTTTGTTGCTTTTTCTTTTGGTTTTTTTTTTTGTTTGTTTTTTTTGCTACTTGCCCTTCAAACACGGGCCCCTCGACTTGATGCGCTTGGGTCTAAGCGGAGGGGTTTTGGGTTCTGGCCAAGCACCACAACGCACCATCGGGCCACCGCATGATATTTTTTTTTTTTGCACTTCTACTCGGGCGTTAACGTGACCGGCCGTCCATTTGCGTGTCAGCGCCCAGCCCCGCGACCTCCCTGTGGGCAAGGAACACGTTTTTTGGTGACTTGTTGCCAGTGCCACCGGGGGAGCTCGGGACGTTGCTGCGGGGTCTGCGGTGGGGGCCGGGGGGCAACCGGCTCAGCCCACGGTGCCCAGAGCGGGGACCCGACCCGGTGGGACCCGGGTAACGCAACCGTCCTGCTGGGAAGGAGCCTCCTTTGCCGAGGGGTTTTGATTTTTCTGCCTCACATTTTTGGTTTTGCTTTCGACCGGTTGTGTGTCGGTAAAGGAACTGGGAAAATCAACCACGTGTTTTAATTTATTTTCTTTCCAGGACCGGATAGGAGAGGCTGTCCTGTTCTTAGCTGTCCGATAAATGGTCTGAAATGATTTCAAAGACATTCTTCTGAATAAAAGGAGACTTTTCACTTTAGAGCAATACGCATCTCTAATTCAGGGAAGAATCAAAACACCCACGAAGATAGTGTTTTCCTGATGTCAAAAATCTAAAAATGTGAATTTGTAAAAATTGAACTGCGGTTTTGTACCACGAACTGCTCTGTTACCCCTCACAGACTTAATAAACCTCAGCTCACAGCAGAATTCTCTGAAGAGCAGTCAAAGGGTGGGTGCCGGGGCGGTGGCCGGGTGGGCTCGCTGGTGCCGGAGCCGCTGGGCCAGCGTCGTGCTGCTGCCAGGGTCACCATGGGGCTGGTTCCAGTGGAGTGGGGAGGCTCGTGTTGAAGCTGGTGTTGGCCAAGGGACACCGCGGTGTGACCGGGGCACGTTTTGCCTCCCACAGAAGGTGGGTAGGGTGGGTAACCAGCAACTTGGGGTCCTGCTCAGCAAAACTTGTCAGTGTCGATGCCACGGAATCACAGAATGAGATGGGGTTGGAAGGGACCTCCGGAGATCATCTAGTCCAACCCCCTGCCAAAGCAGGTCCACCCAGAGCAGGTTGCACAGGAGCTTGTCCAGGCGGGTTTGAATGTTTCCAGAGACGGAGACTCCACCACCTCCCTGGGCAGCCTCTTCCAGGGCTCTGCTCTCTTTCTCACAGGAAAGAAGTTCCTCCTCGTGTTTAGATGGAACTTCTGATGTTCAAGTTGGTGCCCGTTACCTCTTGTCCCGTCACTGGGCACCACTGAAAAAAGACTGGCCCCATCCTCCTGACACCCACCCTTTAAGTATTTATAGGCCTTGACCAGATCCCCCCTCAGTCTGCTCTTCTCCAGACTAAAAAGACCCAAGTCCCTCAGCCTTTCTTCATAAGAGAGATGGTCCAGGCCCCTCATCATCTTTGTAGCCCTCTGCTGTACCCTCTCCAGCAGTTCCTCGTCCGTCTTGAACTGGGGAGCCCAGTTGGGCATGGGTTATTCCTCCCCAGGTGCAGCACCCTACACTTGCCCCTGTTGAATTTCATCAGGTTCTTCTCTGCCCAACTCTCCAGCCTGTCCAGGTCTCGCTGGATGGCGGCACAGCCTTTTGGTGTGCCAGCCACCCACCCAAGCTGCCATTCGCTGTTTGTTTTTCTACAGGTAACGAAGGACTTTCTGGATGTTGCAGGCTTCCTTTTCCCAGACACATTTACTCTTTCTGCCTGGAAATCGCATTTAGGCAGATTTTGAGGACTTCATAAATTTGTCTGGGCTTTCCAGATGTCTGGTAGCTGTAGGGAGCAGACGCTTCTGAACCAGTTGCTGCACGTCTGGAAACCCTGGACATTAGCACTGCGAGCATGCTCTGCAGTTAGAGGACACGAAGCAGCCTGGCAGGAGCAGCTCCGTGTGTGTGCCGTGCTGCCCAGCCACGCAGAGTAAGAGAAAGACTCTTCAGAAAACAGCAGATTTGGTGTAGACATACTATGCAGCTTCTAAGACTCTGTGCAGTCAGCCCTGTGCTTTCATGGGGGAACCACACAGTTATTTGCACAGAGATCAGACATCCCCTGGCTCCCCCGTGTGCTGCAGCTGCTGCATATACGCGTTCTTTTTTCTACCCGTCAAATCCTCTGCGGACATAGGGGGTGCCTACCCCTCTAGTTTGCATCCTTATATCCACGCTCCTCCAAAGCCAAAATGATCAAGGATGAATGAAAATGAAAATTTTCACCCATGAAAAATGATGAATACTTGTTCCCGCTTCTCCCTTTGATTCCCCCTCCCCTCCTAGTGACGGCTCCTTGCACTGAAACAGTGCTTCCATGAGACACCTGGAGGCGATTTCACAGGTTTGCTACTGCCAGAAGAAAGAGGTGGCACTTCCCAGTCTTGGCCATCCTGCTGCTTACCTTGCTCTGGTTCTGGCGCGTGTTGGATCCCTCCATTAGCCACTGTGACTTATCAGCCTGGAAGAAAAATAGCAGCTTTCTCTGGGATAGCGAGGTAGATCAGCTGAATAAAGGACAGATGGAAGGTAAAGGATCAAGAGGAGCACCTGAGGTGCTGCAAGTGCAGCCGGGAGGAGATTGAGAGTCTTGACCTCACACTTTCTCAGCAGTGGCTTGTTAGATCTGCCTGTGAAGCAGTAGTTTGATTTCTGTCTTTTCCAGAATAGAGGAGGAGAGGCCCTACTTTGCCTCTTTTTCTCCCCCTGTTGTCATTTATAGCTATGTCATTCAATCTGGGGAAATTGGAGTTACATTCACAGTTTTTGTCACACCACCACAAAATAGTTACATATTTGGAAGGGTTATCAAGGCTTTTCTACATCATGGTCTTACTGGCAATTGCATATAAACTTTCTTTAATACTCACCTGTGGCCTCAAACCAGTTGGGTTATTTGTTTTTCCCCAGCTATTCATATATCGGAGGCTAAAAAGCATTGCTGTCCTCATGGTCAGAAACCTCTATGCTTTTTAAACATGCTTATTCTGATTCCAAGTTAACCTCAAAAAAAAGCTTTGAATCTCTTGTCTTGCTCCCTTGAACCAGTTTTGAAATTGTACCTAAAGCTAAATACATCTCCCATGTTGTGTGGCAACTGCTTTGAAATTAAACAGAAATTTGAGAAGCTTCTGCTGGCTGCCTCTGAGAGTGTCAAGCACGTGAGATCTTCTTCCCAGCCCTCTGGAAAATTAATAAATAACTTTTAAAAATCGTCAGGTTTTTATCCCTACTGCATGACATCCAGCTGGATTTGAGCTGGAAGAGCAGAAAATCAAAATGCGGTGAAATTCTGATTATTCCTTCGGTGGTGTTTGAGAAATGACGGAAGACTTCAGCGCATTAATAAAGCAATTTAGGCCTCCGTCTGCCACAGTGGTGGGGCACAAGAAGATCAAAAGAACATTCTCATCTGCTTGACACACACGCCCAGTGTTCGTTCATTAATGGCATGCTTTTAGCCTAGGTTATAACTGTACACATCGTACAACAAAGCAGTGCCATGAAGTCCCCTGTCCGTAGGGAACAGAGAGAACAGAGAAGAAAAAAAAAAAAGTCTGGTTGATTAAAGCATTCTCAGTGGCTGAGAACATCACTAGCTCTAACACGGTTTGCTGTGAACTTTGAAAGGGTGGGAAGAATAAGCGTGCACCGCCGTCTTCGTTTGAATTTATTGTTCGGAATGAATCCCCCCGCCGATGAAATAATTCCTGATAAAACGCGTAGCTCTGCGAAGTCGTGTAGCATACACAGTGGGTGGGTGTTGAAGTCATCAGCGCTCTGTAAAATACGCACAGATTAGAGGTTTGGGGCTGCCCATCTGTTTTGGTGACAGAAAGTGAAGGTTTAAGTATATGTATTTTGAACCAAATATCACCCATTTCAGGTTCTGAAGAGGAAAGACGGTCCATCCTTTCCTGACAGAGCAAAGAGACAAAACACATTGTGTTTGTCCTGATATTCCATCGGGATCTCCCTAAAGTTCAACTGGAAAGCAGAAAGCATTTGCTTATAGGTTTTGCGTTTTTAGAAAATAAATTTCCTCACCTCCAGTTTAGGAAAATCCTAGTTGTAACGGGGCTAACTTGGCGGATTCCAGATCAACTTTGTTCCTGGCGTGGTGGCATTGACTTAGTGGCGGTGCACCCGAAATGAATCTGGCCCTTTCCCTCTGCGAAAGCGAAAGTGTTAGCCGGTCGTAATATGCCTTTGGATTGTACACAGCTAATCCTCTTTATACTTTGCTGACTGTAACCTGCTTAGTCTTACATGAAATGTATTCGCCGTCCTTTCACGAGCCTGATCCAAAGCCTGTCGAAGTCAGTGGAAAGACTCCAGATTTGTATTATTTTTTTTTTTTTTTCAGTAGTTTTGGAGCCGACTCTATGTGAACAGCTGGTCTAGCACCGAGTCTTCTAGTCGAAAGACAAGGAAAATAAGCAGCACCAAAACCGCGTTGGACTCAGTGCTGTATTAAAGATATAAATGAAAGTAACGTGAAACTTGTAAAACCAGACCGGACAAAACACTCTGAAACATGCTGCAGGGAGCAGTCTAGTGCTAGCAGGGGAATATGTAAGTTAGCTATTTAATGATTTCTTTTCCATAGCTTTTACTTTTCCACATATTCTGTAATGTAACAGTACTTTTTTTCTTTTTTTTTTTTTCCTTAGGCAAATAGCTGCCAGACAGCAGCATTGGAATGAGAACATATGTCGTGTTTGCTTTTATCTTACATTACAAAAGAAGCATGAATACCTTGTGTTATTCCAAGTATAAAATTACAGGTGTCAAATCGTTTGGTGCTTTAAGTGCTGTGCCAGAAAAGTAATCCAGTAAAAATAGCTATGTCCTGTCAAAGCTAAGCAGTTAGTATTGTTATTACGGTTCCTTACTTGCGTGGCTCCAGCAGTGTAAGATGGCACAAAACAAGTGTAAGAGACCTGCAAGAAACTTGCCTGGAATCGCCCAGAGCATAGAAAGACAGGAGGAGCGAAACCAGATAAACCTAAGGACCCAAAGTGAGAATCTGCCTGGTTTGCTTTACGGTTAGTTTGGACTTTAAAAATGTTGTTAAAAACAAAGCCTGTTAAAATTCTCAGGGGGTGATTTTTATCCAAGACATCCAAAAAAGAATTAAAGCAAAGGGTGATTTGTGCTTGGTTCTGGATAAGTATGTGGTCGACCCTCTGTCCTTAGGAACGTACTATTTAAAAAGTAGAAAAATATTTAGCCGGAAAGGTGAAACAATTTTTTTTTTCATCTCCGTGTTACAGGTGACACTGCAAAGCAGGGATTAAGAGGGTTTGGCTGGGCTAGATGGGCAGGGGCTGCATTGTGGGGCAGAGAACCCCCAGCTGCTGTCGAGCGCCTTACAAGATCTGAGCATCCTTACCGAGCTGAATAATCCTTGAGGAAAAAGCTTGCTGTGGACCTGAACTAAGGCAGGAGGTAGAAGAACAGGACACAGCAGAGCACAGCGCGGGGGTTTGGTGGGTGAATTTCTCCTCCGTAGACCATGAAGAGCCACACGTGCTTTGTGTGGCTCCTGGAAATTTAAGTTAATACTTTTATGATCCTTTCCACAAAAGCTGGGTCTGAAGAAAAATCTATTTAGTAGATTATTTCCCTAAAGGGGGCAGAAGACTCACTGCATTTAATACTTTTTCCAGGCCTCCAGAGCCGCAGTGGAACCTGGATGGAGAGAGCCCGGTTTGCTAAATTGGGGACACGCTGCTTCTGTCAGTATAGATGTTAAGAAGCTTATTAAAGGACATAGCAGCTGACAAGTGAATCTTTAATCCCTGTCAAATCCCTTAGGTTTATGATCGGTGTAAAGCAGTGCATGTAAAATATAAACTTTTACTCATCAATTTGTGTGTGTTTCCAGATGAGATGTGTTTGCTTGCATGGTGATAATCAGAACACATTTTCAGGATGAATTTTGGCTACCTTAAAAAGCACTCCCAAAAAACCCAGCTCTCTTCCCCTGCTTCTTGAGTCATATTCATTGTCCGTACTGGTATTTTAAGTAAGTGGCACACCCTACTGTGGCAGGCTACGTAGTATGGCACCAAATCCTGGTGCTGAGAGGCTGCAGTTGTGTTAAAAAGTCAGAAATATAGGCTGCCCAGAGAGGTGGTGGAGTCTCCTTCTCTGGAGACATTCCAAACCCCCCTGGACACATTCCTGTTCAACCTGCTCTGGGTGGTCCTGCTTTGGCAGGGGGTTGGACTAGATGATCTCCAGAGGTCCCTTCCAACCCCATATCATTCTGTCATTCTGTGAAATGGGCACGTAGGGCACCAAAGCTTGCCTGTCCTGCCAGAGGTATGAATAAGGGGTTAACACGTGTCGATTTACAGAACAACTTTTAATTTGGTTGCTTTTTCTTTCTTTGCAAACCGCAGGCTCACGCTGAATGTAAATATCTCATGCTGCAGCGAGTAAGATGCTTTTAGGTTCCTTTTTCATAAAATTTCATTCCTATTAATCCGTGAAGAGACTCCAGAACCAGCTATGAAGGATAAATTGGGGTGGGTTTTTGATTTCTGAAAAAAAAAAAAAAAGAAAGAAAAAAGAACACTGCAGTAGGTCCGTCAGTCAGTAGATCAAAGGATGCATCTAGTGTACCTTGGTATGCTGTAACGTGAGCTATTTGTTCAGTAGTTAGCTCTAGTTAACCAACATGACTATTCATTCTAAAATAAGCACTCCGGCAGTGTTCGCTCGCAGGCAAATACTTGCTCTGCTACAGTTCTTTCCCGGCTCAGCTGCTTCTGATCCCCTTTGCCAGGGCCGAAGTTGTTAGCCTTTGTAGTCATGAGAGTTAATTACCCACTCGTTTTGCTCACTTCTCTGCGCGGCCAAAATGCTTTTATGTCCTTTCCATGGTTCGGGAGTGGAAAGGCTAGCCCGCGTTAGGGGGACTGTTTCTTATGCAATATATGATTAATAGTTGCCAAGAAGTGGTCTGCCACATGCGTACCGGCAGGTTGGTGGCCGCGCAGCTGCGCTGCTAATTACATAGCCGGGGCTGGCTGAACGCGGTGCATCTGATGGTGGAGATGGGCTCCGGGGCCCAGCGGGAGATTTGAGGTTAGGTAAACTGGGCCACCTGGGAAGTGGTGGCTAGATCTGGGGACGGATGGGATGGACCTGCTGGGGATGGGAGGCAGGGCAGGTGGAGAGTACAGCTAGTGAGCCGTGATACAGGGCAGTGAGTAAGGAGCAGAGGAAGAAGTTAATAGCAGGCTAAAGCAATATGTGTAGCAACCAGCTGCGCTCAGCGGGGCCCTTTGGTATTGGGCTGGACTCCCTTAGCTTTGGGAGTGGTTGCGGTAGTAGGAGAGGAGCGTATATTATTGTTTAGCTTTCATATCAGTCCAAGAAAACTAGGTTTATCTCCCGACCCAAAAGGATATTGAAACACAGTGCTTTTTAGAGGTTGTGGCCTGCAGTAGCAGGAAGCTCAGCGGAGACCGCATACTTTTAGCATCTCTAATCTCTGGGGTTTTTTACTTGAATTATGTTTTTCCTTTTCAGCTAAAAAGCTTTTCACTGTGTGCTAAGATATTCTCAAGTGCTCTTGTTTCCAAGGGTGACTTTACTGGGGGCAGCGATGCAGTTTCAGAACAGAGCTCTTACGTGTCCCAGTTACAGATTTACTTCCCATGCTGCTGACAGCTTGATTTGTGAAAGAAAAAAAAGGACAAAATAGCAAAACAAAACTCAGCCCACAGCCCCTGCAAGAGAGAAAAACACAGACTTGCTGTGTTACAGAGGAAGTGTCAAACACAAACATTTCAAAGAAGAAAAGCTTCTAGTCTTCACGTACATGATAAAAATCCTTTTACAAGAATAAGTCGCATAACTAACTATTTTTAAAGTTTCCTGTTTAATACCTGTGGGATAAGTCTGTGCAGCTAGCTGGAGGCCAATTTTAACCTTGGACCATTGAAATCTATTGACCTGTGGTTTGGTACAGAGCTGGCCATTGTTTTTTTTCCTGCTTTGAAAGAAGGGATATCTGGGAAACCTCTAGCACTCACCCCCTCTTCCCCCCCTCCCAAAATAAAATAAAAAAAAATCACATGACTGTCTCTATGCTAGACCTGTTTTACTGAGCTGCCGAGTTTTGCAGAGTAGCCAGATATTGAAAATGTTGCCTAATTAAGCAGATGTCAGACTTAGAAGCTCACCATGGTGCTTTTATACCGAATCTGGTAGATACTAAGAGGACCTTAAGTGCACGTGTAATTCCAGATCTGTTTCACTCTGGTTTGAGACTAAGCAGCAGTTGCGGAAAAGAGAAGGCTGAACTGGGGTGTTCTGCTGTTGAACAAACAATTTTATTTCTGAAGCCAAGTCTCATGGCAATGCACTGCAGGGCTCATGATTCATAAGGCTGGCCGAGTGCTGAAGGGAGCTGTGTCTTGATTTGCGGCTTATAAAACAGGAGTTTGTTACTAAATTACAGCCCAGCACATTCTTAAAAGTGGAGTTCAGGGCTTTGTCTTGAAAAGTAGCCTTCTGTGATGACTGCATTCTGGGCTTTTATGATAGGTGAGACAACTTCTTCCTGGTCACTTAGTTGTGTCACCATTACACGGAGAAAAAGAATTGGGATGACCCAGTCTAAAAGGGGTAAAGCACAGAGCAGAGCACTGCCATTGACGAAACAAACTTGCTTTAAGCACATTCCCTAGTTAGCCTGAGTCATCGGTTCTCAAATATGTTTATTCTCTTCTTCCTCCTCCGTCTTTCCCTGCGTTGACTGGAAGCTGGGGTGCATTAGGAGGACGCTCCTGAGAGGAGGCAGGGATGGAGACTTTGGGGAGGGATGGAGCCAAGGTACTGAGAAAGACGAGCAGAGCCCAGGCTGCATGAGCTGCTTGAGTCAAGTGTTGCATCTTCAGGTGGGCTCTGGAAGGCCATACTCAACCATGGGTAAGCATTAGTTCTGCAGCTCCCTGGCTGCCTGTTCCCTCTTCTGCCTCCCATCCCTGGCGTTGCCCCATTACTTACTCCTGATGCAGGCTTTGGTCCTGGGGAGTCCCAGGCTGGGTGTTCCTCTCCCCGTCATCTCCCCCATCCTCAGCGATGGGAATTTCAGTTTTAAATCCAAAATCTTGAGAGGAAAAAATTATTCCCTGGTTATGAAATGGAATGAGTCAATCGTACCTTTAAATTGCTGCATGTGTTTCTGGCAAGAGGATCCGAAACCTGCAGATCACAGCCAAGTGTGGCAAATAGTGCCCATCCGCAGAAACAAAACTGAATGTGGCCACCCAGATGGTTATATTTTAAAACTAAGTGCTACAAGTGAGCAGATGTATTTTGGTAAGGCTTAAGAGAGACACAGAGGAAAGGATTTTCCAGAAATACTAAACTAGGAGGTGTTGCTCAGTTGTCCACGGTACACAATTTTTCCTAAAGTCAGCCAAATACACAGTTTTGGTGATGCACTTCTAGTATGTGTTGAGCTTAGGAATCTGCCTTTGCCAATATAATTCCTATATCAGAACACGTCAGAAATGTTTTTTCCCTTAGCATGTCTGCATATGCGTATGTGTTTGTATATGTATCCGTGTGTGTATCCCAATTATTAACAGTTACCATTAACTGTAGGCATCAGGGATGAAATGGACTGTAAAATTTTCGTGCCATCTGCCCAAACAGCAGACTGTCTTCAAAAAGAATACTCAGACGTTTATGAAAGCTGCACTGAATGATGAGGATGATGAAGAAGTCTATGTGTAAGAAAAAAACCCCTTATTTTTCAAGTGGCAAACTTTTTGAAAAATCAGAAATTTCTGCTGTCTGACACGCTGTCTTTCAAGTCCAGGATTCCAGCTTTCTGCTTCATTAGAACTGTGTTAGAGCAGCAGGTAGATTGAGCAAAACAAAGTTAACGGTACGACAAAATGTTTTGATGTGCTGTCTTCGTTCGAGAGAGGATTTCTTACCCCCTCCGTGGAAGAGAGCTGCTTGCCAGCCACGGGCTGAGGCTGCAGCGAGCCCAGTTTCGGCGGCAGCCGCTGTGTGGCTGGTTTTGCTTTTCCAACAGAACCACGGGGCGACAGCAGCACCAGGGGCAGGTGGTGGCAAAATAGGGTGGCAAAATTGTAGATGAAGGAATACAAATTTGATTACAATATTGGTTATGCTGCTAGTCGAGTTCAGCCACTTGCATTTATGTTGAGCAGCGCTCAGAGCCTGATGGAGCCAGTGGGACTTTTGCCATCAGTTTCCCTGGGGGGGTGTGTGTGTAAGATTTTGCTCACTGTTTAAATTAGCTGTATTTTCACGGGAGCGTGTGGGAGCAAATGCAAAGGTTTGGAATTGAAGGTGCCAGCAAGCAGCTTCATGCATTTATTTTGTTACACAGGTAAAAGCTGAGACAGCAAAACCCGACCTTCAATGCATCTCTGTAAAACCTGTGGTAGAGTCGAAGCATTCTTTTCTATTTTATTTATGGCTCCGGCTGCCTGAATGAGTGCATCTGGAGCTCGGATGCCTTATGCCCTTATTGTAAATTAGTTAACTTGAAAAACTGCACACGCTGTCAGATCTTTGCTGTGGAAATGCCAGGCTCTGTAGTTGAGGTGCTTTTGTGTGTGCGTATGTTTTTTTTACGTGAAAAGGCTGTTGAACTTTATGCATAAACACTGGTCTCTGTCTCTTTTTTTTTTTCCCTCTCCCTCTTTTGTTACAGACTGTGGACTAGCATTGAATATTCAGGGAAAGCTCCCCAGAGAGATTAGGGACATGGACAGATTTTAAACAGGGCCTTAATGCATGGACACGAAAGGACAAACGTTCTAGTGGGAATACTAATGCAAATGCCCCGCTTTGGGGTCAAAATGCATTAAACAGCTGCTTGCATGCTAAAGATGCTTTTAAAATCAATACAGGCCGGAAATTACAAAATTTATAAATAGAGATCTTGCTATTTCCTTTGCTGAAGAGAGTAAAAGTACTTCTCTGACCATCTTTGTTATAAAGCATGCAACACTGTCAGGTGCCAGTGCTAGAGAGAAGCGGATCTGTGAATCCCTTTCCGCAGGGCTCAGAATCTCAGATCCTGCTGGAACTTACTTCAGACAGGAGATGTCCCTGTCCTTCCTGGAGAGCTATGAGAACTGAGACTTAACAGCTGTAGGAATTATATCCTTTGATACGAATAAACTGCCGTTATCATCAGTTACTCTGATACACCATTGTGGAAGATAGCCTGTTGCTATTTTAAATAAGTCTACATTAAAAGAAATCCAGTGAAGCCATTGCACAAAGAAGCAGTAACAGGACATATATTTGGGCCAGCTATGCAGCAACTAAACTCAAGTGAAAAGTGACAACCTAGATGGGTCAGCGTCTGAAACCGCGTGGCACAATAGCAACACGGCAGTATCAAAGCTGCGGTGCGGCTTTAATCACCGCACAGTTGGGATTTGTCATTATGCTGTGCGCCTATTAAAAAGAAGGCTTGACAGATTTAAAATAAATGTAATGGAAAAATATTTCAAGTACCTTATGTTTCCGAAATAAATACATTACCCTACCGCTGCTGTATGTTTGCCTTATCGATTCTTCAGCCTGACTCCACGTCACTGCTGAGCCCCCATCTCTGAAATGGAAACAAGTGTCATTTACAGCACAGAAGTACAGCAGTGTCCCTGTAATATTTAGATCATTTAAGTTCCCACCGTGGACCACATTTCATTATCTGTCCACTTCGTATGACCCGTTGCCTCTATTGCCACCGTCTTATGTTATGGTCATCCCTAAAAAACCTGCCACTAAACTGAGGCCCTTTGGTTTAGATGCTGCAGGATTACAGCTGCTGCAAGCATTTTGCAGCTTCAAACTCCACATTTCTTAAGCTCCATCTCTAGGTTGGGGCAGAAAAACAAGTCTTCAGCGAGGAGCCCTGCAGCCTGCAACTTCTCATTGCTGCCTGCCTTCTGCATCCTCCCCGTAGCTCTTCATCTGGGCTCCTTTTGGCTTTCTACCCATGCAGACATTTCTCTCCAACCTCACGGCTTTCCCTGGTCTGCCGCTGCTAATTGGAGCCACTCCTTGGAGACATCTCTGCGCTAAAAGTTGTTGCCGAGTGTATCCTGCAAGCCGGTTTTGGGGCGGTGTTGGGTGTCTGCATCCTGTTTGCCGCTTGGAAGATGGTGGTCAGGTCCCATTCTGCAGCTTAGAAGAAATAGGTGGAACTGCAGCTGCTTGTCTGCGGGAGATATAATTTCGGATTCTTTCGGAATGAGGTGGCCTCTCTAACCTTAGCCTTGCTCTCAGTAATGCCTGTGGTGTAACCACGCTCAACAGTTTGTGGTTTGGATGTTAAAGAGGACAATTCCCTTCGAGAACACGACTGCTGTTGACATAAACGGCAAGACTTCATGATGTCTGCATTCACACATGGCCATGAAAGCTCATCGGACAGCAAGACCAGCCAGACCCCTCTCTGCAGGCTGGGCCTTGCTGAAATTAATACTCTGTGGGCCCCTGAGATGGTGCCACTAGTGTTAACCTTGAGTGCTGTGTCCAGTTTTGGGCCCCTCACCACAAAAAAGACATTGAGGGGCTGGAGCGGGTCCAGAGAAGG
>JAOXJK010000012.1:55981095-55991289 GCA_025774025.1 Xenus cinereus | reverse complement strand
AGTGGTCGGGCATTGGAATAGGCTGCCCAGGGAGGTGGTTGAGTCACCATCCCTGGATGTGTTTAAGAGCTGTTTAGATGTGATGTTGGGGGATATGGTGTAGAGGAGATCTTTGTAGAGTAGGGTGGATGGTTGGACTCGATGACCCCAAGGGTCTCTTCCAACCTAAATGATTCTATGATTCTGTGATTCTATGAGTTACAGGCCATCAGCCCTCGCCCTTTTGCTACAGACTTTGTGCTACTGTCTGTATGTCGGCTGCATCCAAATGCTCTTGGGAAGATTCGGTACTTCCCGTCCCGTTTTACAACCAGCAAGAAGTAGAAGGGAAGAGAAAGGCACTGAGTCTAGAAGCTTCGAAGTGAGGCTCAAGTGACTTGCCAAAGATCACTTACAATCTGTGTAGCTACGTAAAAATGAATGACATGAGATTTCAGGAAAGGTTTCCAGGTTTTGACAAAATATACGATATCAAGACCATGTTGGTCACCAGAGTATGACAATGCCATCTATCTAATCAGTGTAGCATATGTTCTTCAGCCCTCAACCACCCGGTTATTCTTTTTCTAATGACAGTTGTTTCCAGTCATGTGTGAGTTTCTTTTGCTCTGAGCCCCTGCTTCATGTTGTAACTATTCATGCTACTCCATAATCCGTAGCTTTAACTCTTCCATGAGGTTTTGCCAGACAGCTGGCAAAAGCTGAAAAATCAGTCAGTAAAAAGCAAAAATGTCTTCAGTCGAGACTGCCTCTCCCAGAGACTGCAGGGAAGGACCTTTCAGGAATTTCACTGACCCCTGGGCAATGCTGCTGGTGGGCTAACAGCACTGCATGTAGAGACACATTGGTCTAGAAATAGGTCGCCAAAAAAAGTCTTGCTAAATATAGTAAACAAAACTCTATAAGACAGCATTGTACAAAACCTCTTAGTTTTGCCTTTGAGGTGCATCGTTGACAGATGTTTCTACTGAGAGTTAAAGGATGGGTTTATACACACACAGGTGTGCTGTCAGTTGCTGAGGCGACATTACAGTGGTGGTTCCCTTAAAAAAGCATGTTTTCAACATCTAATTCTTAGCCTGGTGCAGCATCCATCGCTCCCTCAAATGCTTTCATCAGTCATTATCACTTATACAAATCATCCTCAGGTGCTTGTGGAGGTGATGTTGCTGGTGGCGAGGTTGCAAATGTTACACTTTCCCAAGCGTAAGGGTTTCAATCTACATCATCCACGGAGCTCAAATAAGGCAAAAAACAAAGGTCCAGCCTTGACCTCGCTAGAGTTCTTCCCATAAGTGGCAAAGTTAAGATCCTGCCTCCGATCTGTCTGCAGTCTGCAGCACAGCCCTCGCTCTCTCATGAACGATGAATGGGACAGCTGAATCTGCAGACCTGTACATCAGAGACGCCAGCTTCTGTGTACAGCACTGAATTCAAATTCATGCCATTTTTACGTAAAAAGGGGTTGAAACTTATCCAAGTCTCAGAAAAGCAAACCTTTTCTTCTCAATATGTTTTTCTCCCAGAGGAAAGTCACTCTCTGTTGCAGAATATTTTAACTCTGGGAAGTGAAACGAGAAAGGAACACGTTGTGGGAGTGTCCTGTTTCATCAAAAATGCATAAGGGAGTTAGTAACTTCAGGCAGTAAATATTTTTCCCATCTCAAAATATAGTCAAAACAAATTGAACTGTTAATTGAAACACTTGTCTGAGTCAATGCTTTACAATATAGCTTAATTAACATGTTATGCCTGTTTTGTCATTGTTTGGGCTGATCCATAGATTTATAGTTCATATCACAGAAGAGTTTCCCTGATCTGCCCTATGCTAGCACGACTGCCTGCAAATCTGCATTTCAAATATTCTTCCAGGTTAGTAATTAAGTCAGTCAGGAAGGGAGCTGTGAGAGTCCAGGGCTCACTGAATCATAATTCATTACATGACTCAAACTGCAGTTATTTTCAACCAGAAAAGGGTTCAGTCCAGAGCGTGGAGCGAGGCTGTAGGTGCTGAGGTGGTGCTGCACAGAAGCAATATAGCAAACGTGTTTCAAACTTGCTATTTGAAGCAAAACAGAGCTTTTTGTGATACTAAGTGGGGAGCTGACCCCTTTTGTCAAACAGCTATGCTATGATTCATGTGCCCAGCCCATTTATCCCAGCTGATTTGGTCAGACTGCTGCTCTTTCACAGCTTGGCAAGTCATTAAGAAACCACTCTTCTTTTCCAGCTGTGACAGATAAAGCCAAAAAAAGCATTGTTACTACTATCTGTTCTTTTTACTTTCTACCCGGGAGGGCACAGCTGAACAGGCGATGAGGCAAAATAGATCGTTGCGTGGGTAAGCCATGGGCTACAGTGAGACACACGGGATCGTTAACTGATTAAGACAGGAAGTCAGGCGGGTTCTAAAAAGATGGAGAAACACAAGTCCTGTCTGATCGGTGCAAAACAGGCCCTGGTGCCTCATCCACTGAGCTCCACCAGGCCCACCAGCTGGCTGCTGGCAAGCTGTCACTGCGTCGCGCTGAAGAGCACTTGGCTCACGGTCCCCAAACGCAGGGACTTGCCTCCCTCTCCAAAACGAGAGCAGACGTTCGTGCACTTTCTGTGCTGATAGACTGCTATGAATTCCCACCCTGGTCCTCGAGATGTCAATTGACTGTGGCATCTGAAGCTGGGAAGTAACTGGTTGTTCTCGGGAGACCTTCATTTCTTACTGTCTTGATCTATCTGTACTTCTGTTGCCACGAATAATGGATTTATCTATAGCCATTTCAAATCCCACTAAGCCCTAAGATTAATTTTCTGTATGAAACTGTATGATCATTGTCACTTTTAAAAAAAAAATAAAAGGAGAGGTGGAAAGAAAGAAAAGGCATAAGGACACTACAGAGCTGACTACATTTCCCCAGATTTATCCCCATCAATATTGTAGTAGGATTAACAGGATTTGCAGAATTATGATCATAATATTCACCCAGAACAAAGAAATATATTGCTACTGTCCTTGTCAAGAAAATACCAGGAAACTCAGGCCCCCAAAGAAAATGTGGTCTTTAAAGGCTGTGTATTTGAGGTTTTATGAAAAATAGTTTTCATATCTCCTCTTTCCACACAGTTTGTTTGGAGAGATGGTGGAAGCAAAGACAGTTAAGGTAGCTTACATAGCCATATTCCTTTTCCAAGACAGTAACAATCTGTTCCCAGAGCCTTCAGAGGGCTGGTAGAATATGCCACAGCCAAGCAAAGTGTCTGAGGCCACACTGATCTCTCATAGGGACTGGCTTCTGACTTGTTTAAACTCAAGACACCTTCTTCTCTGTTCCCAGGGTTCCTCATACTACAAAAAAAAATTTTCTTTATATTACATTGAAATAACTGCCAAGTCGCTTTACTCTGCTGCAATGAGGTAAACTGACTCAATCAGGATCTGAGCTACACAGACACACTGAGCAAAGAAGACACCAGTTCCTTTGGCTTCTTTCAATGCAGTAATGCCTGTATCTCAACACGTGTAACCTGTTATGAATTTTTTCTTTAAGTGAGATTGCACTTTAAATATTCATGGCTGGTGCTCTCTTTAATCTGACCCATAAACTCTATTGATATAGTTCTACCCATAATCAGCACCCTGAACCTGTGGTGATAAGCTGAAAATGCATTATCCTGTTGTTATTAACTGGAAGTGTTGCAAGTTTGTTGTCCATCGTAATGAAAATGTTGACTTACTTCCTAAGGATTGTGTAGGTCTTTCTCAGGTATGCATCTGTGTGTTGCTAGTCAGATCTTAGCACAGACACACGAATCTCCAAGGACTGTTGGCCTAAACCCAGTATGGAGGTTTCCACACACCAGTGTGCTGCCAGTCAGGTAGCACTGATGGGATGATGGTGTTTCGTATCATAATCATCACCACAGCTGTGGAAATCTCATCTTGAAAGATTTGTAATTAAATGAACAACTACAGGGCCATTAGTGCACGAAAAGAAATTGTCTCATGACAAATTCCATGGAGATCTTTATGTGCAATATGTATTTGTTTGGCATTACATTCTTACATAATTGGCCATACATTTGCGTGTATGGTCATACTGCCCCAATTTCTTTTAGGTAGGACAAATCCAAATATTCTCACGTGATACTGGAAGTGAGAAGCACTGAGGCTTGGAGCAGTCATTAATCCTTCTGGATTTTTGCTACACAGTTTTTCACAGGTGCCTCAGGGAAAGTCTCAGAGTTTCCACCTGTCTTTGCTCCTGAAGAGATGAGCTTTAAATCCCGGCTTTGTTCTACACCAGCAAACTAATCTTTGGATGTATTAGGACCACATCGCTGGAAGCTTTGAGGAAAGGAATTAATACCTTGAATTTGACTAAGTAATCTAGGGAAAGTATAATGAGAGCTAACAATGGCTCTGGTAGACGTGTAATAGCCCATGTTGATAGAAACCCATGCAGTAACATTTTGCATCAGCTGATTTCTCAGGAGCTGGTGGATTTCCTTTTTAGATACAGTCCATTGCTATAATTAGAGCAACTGTGACAAACACATGTACAGCTTAGGAAAAATCATCATTAGCAAATACAGGACAATTTCCATGCCAGTCAGAGGTGGTGGATAATATTCCATACATTCCACTGTTCAGAACCTTAGATAAATATGCCAGAGGCAATGAACTGGAATTTTATGTGCTCATATATGTTTGTTTATTTATTGATGCATATTTTTAGTGAAGCTTATTTATTTATCTACATTCAGGGCGCACAGCTCTGTGCCCAAATTAACGAGCTGGATCTGTCTGAATGGAAACCTTCAAGTATTATGGGAGCTTCTTTTCTTTCTTTTCTTTTTTAAATGGTTCCCATCATAACTTTCCCCCTCCTCCTTTTTGTCTTTCTGAGAATATACTGTTTCTAGGTCAGAATCCCCGTTGGTCTTGTGCTGGTTTTGGTGTTCAGTGCTTATTAAAAAGTCACAAGTCTTTGAGGTTATTTTTTCCCCAGATCTTAATTTGTGTTAACAGATTTAGCTGATACTGAACCAGTTCTGCTCTATGGGCAAGCACCAACTTCTGGAAACGATCCAGGTGTCCAAGATGTTCAAAAGTAATTAGTTTTCCTCAAAGCCGTAGGCTTTAAGTGTCGATCTGATGTATTTCAAAGGGACTTGACTTTCAGAAGAAGGGTAGGGTCAGCATTTTCTGAAGGAGGGGCCCTTCTGGGGAGGGTGTAAAGATGGGCGCTTGAAATAAACTTACCACATCTGAGAATCTGGGGGGGGGATTCAGGGTAGCATTTTATTTATTTCTGGTTTTCAGTAGGACGCATGAATAACAGCAAGGTGTTTGTGAAGTGCCAAAAAGTATGTGCTGCTGTAATGCTATATAATAAGAGGCATTATATCAGCAAGATGTTTGTCCCTAGGGCTGCAAACCTTCCCCTCTCCGCTGATATTTTTAAAGGCTTTGTAAATCAGGCTCCGTGCTGATCACAGCAGAGCAGATCCCATCTTTTACCCCCTCATTTCCGGAAGCAGACCCATTACAAGGGAACAAGCATCATATGATTTACACTCTGTTCCTGCCTTAAACGGTTTTTCCCTGTGACCGCCTCCCCTGGCATTCAGTTCCTTTAGGTCACTGTCTGCTGAGCGCCTATTTAATACACACACGTGGGTCGGAATTTTGAAATTAGCAAGTCTACAGACAGGCATAAGCCTTATCAGGATGGGAGTTAGAGACTGTGAACTTCCAGGCGGGTACTAACTTTTAACAGAGCCACATACAGTTCCTAGCCCAGTGACGTCCACAGTGCTTCTGTGAACTTGTGTGACCATTTTCTTTTCTCTTTACAAGGTACAAACCGTGACCTGTTAGCCAAGAAGGTTATTACAGACTCTTTGTGTCTCTCGATGTTTTCCCCCCCCCCATCTCACGATTTAGTAAGTTGACTTAAAGCTAGATAGGTAGTTGGTTTTGGCTTCGAGAACTTGTCGGTGTCTTTGGCGTAAGTAATGTATTGGACGGAGAGAAATGGCCACAGGCTGGCAAGAGAGCCGAGTAGTTACCACCGCGTAGAAAGCATTGCAAGCTCTTTGATCTTTCCACGGGAAGTGGTTTGGTGCTCTTCACCGATCACTTAACCGTGCAGGCTCAGCGAACCCATTCTAGGAAGCTATATACAGAAAAACACGGATACAGCATCTTGACAGTCCACTCCTGCTACGCTCCGGCTGAGCGCAGAGCGCTGGTCCCTCTCATCCTGACAGCAGGAGACAGTCAAAGGACTACGTTCGCTGTTTCTTTCTGGGATTCTTTTGTTTCGACGTGCCCACGTGGAAGCTGGGCTGTGAGGAGGGCGCGTAGAGCGGTTCTTTTGAACCTCGGATCGCAGCGCCCGTGACCTCACCCCCAGCGGCAAGGGAAGCCAAGAAGCTGTCCTATGGTTCTCTCAGGTAAACCACTCGCTGCTAAAAAAACCATAAGCACCACTGATCTTTCCTTCCTACGCCTTGGATCCAACTTTTTCCATCTACCCTACTTCAGAATTCTTACTCTTAAATCCGTTGCAGTTCACCTCTAAAACACAAAAGGGGAACATTCGCACCTTCCTCCCCCCTCCGCGGTGTCCAATTACAGAAACATGCAATTAGGGATGTTAACGATGGATTATTAGGCATTAACCTGTAACACCGCGCTCCAATAACAGCAAAAATGGGTCGCACACCGTGGGTATAATTATCCTGCTTCTCCAATAACACGACCTCGTCGTGCCTCTTTTCTGCCACAATCCCTCCTTATTTCAGCCCAAAGCGCCACACAAGTTGCAGGGCAGCTCCCGGTTGTCTCAGAGGACGATCTAGAGGGGCTGGTTGAAGTGGGGATCTAGAAGGGACGGTCGCGAGCCTGGCCTTCAAAAAAGACTGAACAAACTGGGTTGTATCATCTTTGCGACTTGGGAGAAAAGCCAAAAAGGATTGAGCCACCCGGCTTCGTCGCCTGCAGTTCGGAAGACGGACTGCCTCCATTTCAGAGAGGGATGACCGGAGGGATGGCGGGAGAAGGTTCCTCAGGCAATGGGGAGGGTGTCCCCAGCCTTTCTGTCTGCCTGGAACTAGGGTGGTGCAGGGTCTGCAGGGGAAGAGGGGGCGTAGAGGGATGAAGGGGGTACAGGCGAGCCCGCCGGATGAGACTCGGTAGCTGAAGAGCAGGTGAGGAAGCAGTCTGTGACCGTGGAGTACAGGAGATGCACGAAGATCTATAAATACATAGAAACACGCAAATGACAGCACCCAAGAGAGGAGAAAAAGGAAATTAAACTAAAATGTCTGTAGGCACCATGTCAGGCTTTGCACTGACTGAGCGAGCCACCTGCCTGGTAGCGTGTGCTCCAGGAGAGGTGATACAAGAATGAGGTGGTTGTTAGGAGTCCTTAATCGCTCTATTGACTACTTTCATTTTCCTTGTTAATTAGCTAGCAGCAAAGGTAGAAAATAAACTTAACGTGGTCTCCTGGCTTTTCAGTAAACTTCCTCATACATAAAGTTGTCCCTTCAAAGCCCTTCAGCCAGGGGAAGTTATACGTTTATAGGAGCTGATCCACAAGGAGACCCTGGAAGGGACCGTTTCAAAGCTGGCTGAAAAGGTGTTTTTTACCTCCCTAAATGCCAAAAGGTGCCTTTTTAGTGCATCGGGAGAAGAACCACCGAGGAGAAAAAAGAAAAAAAAAAAAGTATTACTCCTACTTTTGTGTGTTTTGGTTTGACCGTGAATTAAGCAAACTTCTTTCCTACAAGCTGCTGAGGTTTTGGTGAAGGCAGATCATACGTGCAAAGTCTTTAGTAGTTCTGAACGTGCTGGCAGGGGGCACAATTGGTTGCTGTTGCTTCTCAGAAATGAGGTAAATAGTATGTTGAGACTATTTCCGTGAAAAGGGGGAAAAATAATATGATGAAGTGATGATCCTGTTGAAACCCTTCTGCTGTATTGTCCTTTCTTTGGTGACGGTACCGATGGTGGAGGTATTTTGTAGAGAGTGAGTGTCAAGAAGCTGTCTTTAAAATGTTGTCCTGGCTTGTTGTTAGTATAGGAATTGGCTCACACCCAGATGCCTTTATGGATCTTACAAGATCAATGGATGGGTAGAAGACCAAGAATGTGAAATACAAGTGTGTGCTTGCGGTTGCATGTGATTTGCCTGATGTTACCTTCATCTCCTGTGACTTCCATGACAACCTGGGTGTTTGCAGAGAAGCTGGTCCTGAGGCTGACTCAAATCCCACCAGCCCAAGGGAGAGTTTCGCCGCGGAAGGGTTAGGCAACAGTTACAGCCCTGAAGTTAGACACCCAGGTCCATGTTGATAAGGTTTTGCCTATTGATAAGTTTTAATTTAATTGTAGTCTTTTGCCACACATACTTAGTGTGTCCTGCCAACACCTTGGGACTACAGTGGTTCGAAGTGGTTTAAAGGCCCCCAGCTGCTTGTGGTGGTGGCCTTTGGTGGCCTACATGGCAGTGCAGTGTCTGGGCCAGGTGGATGGGCAGTGGCCCAAAATGAGAAAGCCAGCAGTGATCACAGGGAGTTTGCACGGATCAACTTGCTCCTCGCTCATTTGGGAGCAATATTGTTGTTAACTGTTTGGTCTGTGATAGCACCCAGAAGCTGGAGGTGCTGGTGGGACTCAGTAGCGCCAGGAAGAGAAGGAAGAAGAGACGGAGGAGAAAGTGCCTGCCCCAAAGAACCTGCAGCCCCAGTTCTCTCACTCGGGTCTGAGGCAAATAAAATGAATGTTTGTGGCTTGCTGAAAATGCCCTTGGCCTCACCTCTGTCTGCCTTTGGTGAAGGTGCCTGAGACCGACCTCTGCCACGTGAATTTCAGAGACCAAACCAGAAGATGCGAATTTGCTGCAAGAAGGGAGAATCTCTTAAGCCCATCTTATTTTTAGAAGATCCTCTACAGAGAAAACAAAGTCTAATTAAAAACAGACTTTATTGTTGCAGTAACCCACCATTTCACATGTGACCCTGGGAGTCTTCCACCTCTCTGGGTTCGTTAAATCTTGTTGTTAATTGCCTGAGTCCTGCCTAGTTTCAAAAACAAGTTTGAATGCTTTCTTCTACCCCCGTATCTTACTATTTTCAAGGCACAAAATGAACATCACCCTTATGAGGAAGCTCTGCTCTTTAATATTTATTTTTAGAGAACGCTACTTATAATGATTTAATGTCTTTTTCCTTTTGGTAACTGTAAGCTCGGTGTTTTTGTGTGTGCTAATCTCCACTTAATCTTTCTTTACCGCTGCAAATAGCATGGGGGAAAAGATGTTTTTGAAGAACAGCATGGCTTAGAAATTGTGCTTGCTTTTTTTTTTTTTTTTTAATTACCGGCCGTGAAGAAATCTGTTTTTCCACCAATTGACTTGCATACTTTTTAGTGGTATAACAGGTTCTGAGGGGAGATCTCCACCGCAGATAGCAACGTGAACTTCCCTCCTTAGGAGACAACTGCACGTCATATCTATAAGATTCTCCTGAGAATGTTGTCTTACTCCCCTCACGGCGAATGAAGTCGAGGGGGTTTGGTCCTTCCCTTCAATAGCCTCGATGCTTTTCAGAAAGGCTCGGGACAGGAGGCATGCCTCTGGGCATGTCTCTGCTTCCCTTCCCTTCCCTAGCCAGCCCCCTCCATGGCTCTTCAGCAGAGCAGCAGATGGGAGCAGCAAACACGGTTGGCCAGAGGGCAGAAATCCTAGCCATAAGTCCTCGTTTTGGTCTTCCACAAAGTGACACTGTTAGTATCTCCCGTGTCATCCATTCAGAGGTCGTCAGCAGCTGCATGCCGAGGGAGGCTCAAGGATTTGGATGCAATATCCAGACATCTGTGCCTCAAGGGGCCACGATGGCTGGCAAGGGGAGCAGCAGCCCACCCTGTGAGGGATGAACTGGGCTCCAAGGACACCTCTACCCTGGCTTTTAGAAGCTAACAGGGAATCGTGGGATCAAAGAGAAGGTTTGCAAGGTTTCGAGAGGCTTGTTAAAACGTGTAGCTCTGAACCTCTTCCTGCAGTGTGCTGTCATAGCACTGGCTTGGGAAAACAGCTGAGAAACGAGCAGCAGGAGAGAGTCAAGGGCAAGCCTGGGGATGGGGTGGTCCTGCCCATGGGCTTCCCACTGCAACCAAAAGTAAACCAC
>JAOXJK010000012.1:55932071-55956294 GCA_025774025.1 Xenus cinereus | reverse complement strand
ACCAATACACAGACACACAACTGACCCACAGATTAATTCCAGGCCCTTCAGACTACCCCTTCACAGACTACCCCTTCACAGACTACCCCTTCACAGACTACCTATATCCTCTGTTTAAGGTCTTGTGCCAACAAACAGAAGTCAAAGACTGTTGTCGGGGTGGATGCAGGCAGCCACCAATTTGCTATCCTACAGCTGAAGCCAACACTGTAATTCCTCATTGCTTCACATTGCTCAGAAATTAATGTTAACAGTTAGTGACCAATTTTAAGTTTGTTTTCTGTTAAAAAGTGATACTGCTTGAAAGACAACCCTGCACATAGCATTAGTATTTTTCTTCACGAGGGCAAAGCACCAGTTGTTGTGGCCCTCCCCAACAGATTCAACATCAAGACAAGAAACTTTAAAACCTTAGCAGATAAAGTCAGTGGCCAACAATTAAGTATTTGTTTTTCTCCTTCCCAAGATAAAGATCTGCCACATAGACCATCAAGTTTAATAGAGACTGAAATGCCCTAGAGAAGCTTGCAGTCAAGATATGTTCTTTAATCCTCTGCATTCAGAATGTCAGAAATTTACTAACATTCATACCTGTTTTGTTGCAACATGTCTCTGGAACATGCTGACATTAAAGAAGCATCCAGACATATTTGCTGAAGTCAGGGAAAGACTGTTTTTGTAATTTATAACTAACACACAGCTATTTATCTGAAACAAGGTATGACTTTGATGCATATAAAAACAGTAACATTGCTAATTACTGAACAACCTGGTGACTACTGAACAAGCCAGTTAATATTTTGAATTAAAGATGTTTTGCAGTTGTATTAGAATTGAGTTCTAGAAGAAAACTAGCCATTTTATATTGAAATTATCACAAAGCCCATTGCTCACATCAAGCTTTAGATTCTACTGGATCTCTCTGGATTCTGTTACATCCCTACAGGATGCAGAAATTTAAACTGTATTCTAGTTAGATCTGTGCTGCTAGTGTTTAAAGCATGTATTTATGAGTCTTCAGTAACAGCAGTTAGAACTCTCACCTTTGCATTATAACAGGTACTTAAATATTCATAAATCATGAACTCTGTAAGGGCACAATTAAGTTGAAAAAATACATTCTAGAAGAAAGTTTGCCTTAGCAGAAACAGTCTCATGGTATTTCATTGAACTTTAAAGATACAGTTTCTTTTGACTTCTAAACAAGATCAGATTGGGACACAAAATTTCTCACCATTCATTTTTGTTATCAAGGAAGAAAAAAGAACTGCATGAACCACATTTATCTTAGGAAACAGGTTAAGTCACTTCTGAACTATTGAGCCTCACTGTTCCTCTCCTAATTATTTAAAATCCATACAGCTTGAACAGAATCTTAACAGAATTCAATAGCAACAAGCATTTGGCTCCTCTTGGAACCTAAACATCAAGTATCTAAGCCACTGGAGTATTAGATGAACAATCCCAACAGCTGCAGAAACTCCCATCTGGACAAACTCAAGCTGGGACAGACAAATGTAGTCACAAATAAAACGCCATTTAAAAGAAACTATCATAGCACTGAGTTCTCCTACTTGTTCTTCCCCCAAAAGATAATGATTTAGAGAGATTTTCATTGTAGATCATAGGGGTTTTTATAGTTTCTTTTTAACAATGATATTGCTTTCAATACCTTTTTCATAACTGGTAAAACCCCCCAGATTTCACCCTGTCTACAAAATAAACCTCAGGTTTCGAACAGATACTCGTTGCTTCTGTCCTCTTCCTCTTTTACACATGGAGTGTAGACAGTTCATATCTCACTAAAGACTTTAACTCCATAAATTACAGTTCAGCTTTGAAAGATACTACATAATTGGAAAGTTTTATTATAATCTGCAGTAGTTGCAAGACTGCACATCACTTCTTGTAATACTGATTTTCTTAGTAATTCTTTTTGAACTCAAGCAAGTGTAACAGGCAAGCAATAAAACCTTTTCACATTACACATATTGACACAGTATTTTTACATTATTTAAGCAAACACCACAGAAGGTTATTCAGGAATTATTACTAGTACTTACTATTCCAGGACTAAAATCATCTCTGTTGCAGTTTCATAAACTTCATGCAAGTTAATGACCCAAAGATTGCATTGTGCCAGCTCAAGGACTGCAATTTCATGGATTATTTCCATCCGACAGTCTTGGCCCTTTCTTCTTTTTCTCATGAATTTTGCTGCAAACTCTCTTTCAGTGTCTTTCTCGATACACTTCTTCACCACTGCAAATTTTCCTCTGAAATGAAAGAAGAATTTTAAATCAAAATTAAGTCCCATAGTGACAACATTAGTATGGCCCTTATAAGTTAACATTACAGGAAAGTTGAACTAAATCACTATTAATGAATACATTTAAAATATATCAAATTTAGAAAGTCATCTTGCTGAGTGATAATCCCTACTCTTAAGTTAGGAACATCACAAGCCAGAATGTAATTTAACCTCCATTAAGGACTTAAACCTATCGATTCAAGGAACATGGATTTCAAAAATACAGAATAAACAAGCTGTGCTAGTTCGTAAGATTAAGGTATCCTCAAACATTTCATTAAAAAAGTTGGCAGAAATCAAAGTGTACAAAGAGGCTATTTATGCTTTCTGTGACTATAATACAATAACCTTAGTAATTGCCCAGTTATTGTTTTCTATAGTGTGCCAGCATATTCAAGGCAACAGCAACCAGCACTCTTACTAAATAACTGCTCAAAATCCTGCTCTATTTGCCATGTAATATCCAGGCTCTGCTCTATGTTGTCAAGGGTGACACTTGGTATTTTCAGCATGTCTCAAATGATAACCGCTGCAGTTTTTTGATTGTTTAAGAGTTCTCAAAATCCTTTAGTCTCACTGTACAATTAAGAAACGTAGATGATTGATAATAAGCAGCTTGACCAACAATGTTTCCTAACAAAATTTTTACAACAACGATAACGTGAATACAAACACACACTGAGCAGAACTGAGCACAGCGCTTAACCCACATTAATGAGCATCATTTCTGACAAAACACACCACCGATGAGTTACACCAAGCGGGCAGGCTAGCTAAAACCACACTGCAGCACTTCACGTCAGAAGACTTCCTCCACGGCTTTCTGCACTTAAGTGTCTGCTCTAAATTTCCTTGCAATAGAGTCCCACACCACCTGCTCCACTCTGTTCCATTCATACAGCATGGACTTTTAGACTGAAAAGGTCTATTAACTAACATCTGTCATCTAATGCAATGATGAATTCTCATACTTTGAAGTACAGCACTCTTCTTGTAGTTCTTACCATACAGGTATAACGTTAATCAAAACTATCTTTCTTATTTATATGTGAAAATTTTCTTATAAAGCTGCAGGAATAGCTTGGAGGTCTTTATTTTGGTTCTTTAACTGATAGTACGGTTGCCGAAACTAAAACTGGAGTCCTCATCTGGTTTGGAATACAATTACATGGGCTTTGACCTCTCCTATCTCCAAGCTGCAGTTCACAGATTTAACTAATTCAGCTCATGTCAAAGTTTTCACTCTCACAGCTCCCAACCTATTAACAGACTGCTATCTCTGAAATGCAACGGCTAAAAGAAGTTGTGGTCAGCTTACTTATTACAGGCATTTGTTTCAAAATTACCCAATCTAAATGAATTAAGTCAAATAAGATCCCACAAAGTGGGAATTTGCTAGGCAATCTCACTAAAATAATCTGCCTTGTAACCGCTGATTCAGCCACAGTTATTCCTCTAGGAATAATGTTTTGCATAAGCGCACATTATCTACAGCACAATAGGTATTAAGACTATATCAGAGCACAGCCCAGATGTCTGCGAAAGGCAGGCGAAGAGCAAGAATATGCTTTCAATGTCTTGAATCCAGGTTTTTGGCAGAAAGTTTTCAATAATATATCTGTTTAGACAATATTATAGCTTTGCAAGTGCACGAAAATGATATGAAAAGATTTTGGAGCATCAGGAAGGTGTGGTCAGAAGATCACTATAAAAACGTGTTAATTAATACAGAGTTACCACAGAACACCACAGGAGGAACAGACACCTGAAGGCTAACAACCGGCTAGGTGCAATCCTAACTATGGCAGAGCAACCTTCCTTATGGAGCCAGGGAAAAGGATTTTAAGTTGTTCTCAGTGAAGACATGCAACTGCGTGTTTCATGTACAATACAAAGCTACGCATTCATCAAAAGTGTTAAAAATCCTTGCGTTATATTTTTAGCATCAAAACCAAAAACAGCATGGGAAAAAAAACATAGCAACTATGCTAACAACAAAAAAAAAAGAGAAAAATAAATTGAGAGACTAACAGACAAGCTTTTACAGCAAGTTATTTTAATACCTGGTAGATACTAAGCCTTTATAGCAAAAAAACAAGGCCCCTGGGTTCAGCCTTCTCTATTTTTCTTCAATAGTTTCTGAATGCACAGTTTCCTTCCGGCTGAGTGTCGCCTCAGCGCAGAGTCAAAAGCTTTTAATTCTAGCACTGGTGAAGGAGCTAGACAAAGTAGTTTAGAAAAGTTTGAAATCTCTGTAATACAGCTTTCAAGAAGCACATCATTGTTTTGCATTACATACAAAAAAAAAAACCAACCCAAACCAACTATCTGGAAGCAAGTTAATTAGCCCAACGAGTACCAATCTTGGCGATTCATCACACATGAGTCACTGTGGAAATACAACAGCATTCACAGGGCAGCAAGAGCCACCACTGTGTGTGGCCACACATGTCCTGTTTAGCTGAGCTGGCCAGAAGCCTGAGAGGTGACGTAATTAAAAGGACAGGTTACACAGGAGTTCAGCCAGCTGACAAATACTAATTCTTAGTTGTTTAAGACCAAGAATCCTGCCCAGATTCTTTACGGTTATACCTATAATTAGAGCTATTATAACTACTGCCTGTGGAACTCATCTTTTCTAAATACAATCCCCCAAAAAGATCAAACTTGACAAACCTGATGTTTATAACTAATAGAACTAACTACAGTGCAGCGATCTAGATTCACGTCTGAGACAAATTTCAGAGCTAGGATCCAAAGATACCATCCAGTGGACGGTTAAGCCAAGAGGTAAGTTTGTAAAGACTTTCTTTTTGGTAAAGATAGAACAGTAGATAAGACAGATATAAAGTAGACATTGCATACACACGATCTTTGCTTTTCTTAAAATCCTGCTTTTCAGAACTCCTTATTAAAAAAAATATCCTCTAATTTTGAGAGGAAATACTTAATGCCTATTTCCAAAGTTAAAAACTGACTAGCAGTCACCCAAACAAAAACAAAAACCCTTTGAAAGAAGACATGAATAGGAAACTAGATGTAGTTCTTAGTCCTCACAAGAGTCTCATTCAAGAATTATGATTTAAGATAAATCATATCTGATTACAAAGAAGCTCAATGTCATCTTTTCAGATTGCCAACAGAATTAGCATTGTTTCATCTGTTATACATTATGGCTTAAAGGAAAAGCCTCAAATCACAAATCAAATGTCAAATCAGATAAGCAAGACCATTTATGTCACACCAGTTCATTTTGGTTGTCATAAGTTTAGAAGAACAGAGGACTAACCTTACGTCAATGATAATTTTTAAAGTGACCTAAAAAACACTGTCACTATAACAAATGCAGGAATGACAGCAATTCTTGTGAAGATATTTACTTTTTATGAAGTTCAGAAAACTTTTCTGAGATCAATAGAACTAGGTGCAATTTATTACATAACTCATATAAAACATTTTTTCTAAGATATGGGTTTTCCCCCCCCACACAATTTTTATTTTCCAAACAACAAGGGATGAGGATTCCATTTCTGGAAGGGATGTTCATGAATAATTTACTCACATAAATTTATTCTCGCATGGTAGAACCAACTACTTGCAGCTTTTCATTTTCACCTCTTTTCCACTTTCATTTAGTTCCACAATTGTTTCAACCAAACTGTGCTACTGCAGAGAGCAACTGAGGACAGAATCGTGACAGGGTATACATTCTTACCGATGCACAAAACTCTACCATGAGGATGCATGTTACTGAAAGCTACCTGAGAAATAAGCAAGTTCATGCCAGAGTTTGTGGAAAAAAATTGTAAATCGAGACATGGGTTATCTGCACATGAAGCTACAGTAAGGTCACAAGTCAGAAACAAAAATATTTCTGTATTATTCTGTTCAGTCTCCTTAGACGATTAAAATACTTGCTATTTTTAGCTGCAAGTAGAGAATGACCTTGTCTGCTTAAACGAAAAACAGGGAATGAGGAGAATCAACTGAATTGCACTAGTCATACATTTACATGTATGCGATGTATGCATTTTGCTAGCAGAAGACTGCTTGTTTTAGACCAACAATTTAAGGTGATTGTTACATTCCAGTGAGAAAGCAAGGTCAGTTGTTTATGTCTTCCTCCAACACAACTCTACAAACAGAATTACTATTTTCTGTACACAAATAATAACCTCCAATATGTGCACAGCTTGCTTTAAATTAAAAAATAATAAAACGCAATATTCCATCAATGAGCTGAAGAATTAACTAATAGTCTAAAATATTTTGTGTGCAATTAGGAGATTTTTGTTCAGGAAAAAGAGCAAAGCAACTAAGTACAATTATACTAGACTTTTTAAAGAAGCTCTAGATAATACAAAATACATTGTTCCCCATTTTACAGCACAATTATGACCTCAGCACAGATGGTAAGGGGGAGAAGAGTTAAGCAATCGGTATCTTGTTCTCTGCAAAGGTTACACTACTTCAAACTAACTTAACTCAAGCTTGCACCATCTGAAAACACTGAAGTCTGAGTGAGCTGATGAGAAGTGGCACCCTTAGAACACCTGCCTTAGGTAAGTTTTATTTTAAACAGTATGCAGATGAAGATTCGTGTGATAATATTCTGATTTTGGGAAAGTAACATTAATAAGGCTTTGAAGACTAGCCCAAAATATCATTTATTAAAGCATTTCATTAAAAAAATCTGCCATTTTCATGTCATCTTAAACAACTTAATTTCCTTTCCAGAGTAGCCATTATTATCAAGTTTTTTGGTATTTTCCCTAAATTAACCTGTTCTTCCCAGAAGCTCTATTTCAATAGACTTGCAGCAGCCTTTTGAAGCACATAAGCTCAGCATTCTCCAAGCAGTTCTTTCCCCCAAGAGCAAAACTAACAAAGCCCGATCTCCTGTAGCTTTGCACCAAAATCCCTCTAGTGACATTGTGACCAGGTTCCTCCCAGGCTCATCTACGACTTCCAGCAGTATTTCCCCAGGACTCTCACCTCTAACACACCATTAGGGGCCAGCAGCCCCAGCACTTCTCTTCCCCGTGTTGCTAGAGGTACAACATCTCGGTGTTTTTCCCCCATGTTCCTCCTGTTCCTACCTTCTCCACACGTAGGTGACAAGGGAACGGAGGCCCCAAATGCCATGGTGAGTTCAAGATACATGTGTTGACTGACTGGATCAGAGGCCAAAGAGCACACAAACCTCCTGAGTTCACGCAGCAGCCTTATTCTCAGTGCTAAATTCGCGTTCTTTTCTCTCACTGCTGTCAGTTTTAAACTCAATTTATACAAGTGCTGTTATTCTCAAAATATCTAAAGTTTAGTTTTTAAATTGTTTCCCTAATTCTGGGAAGCAGGATGGATGAATACAGAGTGTGTAAACATTTTTCATGAGCAAATTCAGCTACCAAATTAGAATTAAAAGAGACTATGCTGTGTGCACAGGGACTGCTTTTCACCTGAGAAAAAAAATATCTGTCATACCCGGGTGTTAATTTGTCCAAGTCCTTTGTAAAGATAAACTCTACCCATGAGTAGAGACTTACATGCTGTATGAACAGATAGAAGTGAAACAATTTCTGCTACGCACATATTATCAATAAAACGACAGAGACAAGTAGCAGAGAGACTTCCCATTTACCACCTATGCTTTGCCACAATGAGTTAGCACAGAATTACTTTTAATGGGAGTACTTGAGCTGAAGTATCCACTTGTTTTTTTTTGGAATCAAAATGCAGTAAGAAAGTAAGCATTCAAAATTGTTGAATAAAAAATTGTAAGCACATACATTCAAGCATATAGATTTCTATATTCTAGGAGAGAAGACGGTGAAAACGCTTGTCAAATTGAGGAGAGAAAAAGGTAGTCTGAACCAAAATATGTGCAACTGTTGCACAAAACCAAGACAAACACAGTCTCTTAACTCATTTTAACCTAACTACAGGTGCAAAATCACAACCTTCATGCAAAGGTCATCTTTAAACATAGTTCTGGTTAAAAGCAACTGCACACAAAAAGCCATGCTGAGATTCACTTGTTTAAACTGCAGACTAAGATTTGCTGAAGTACTTCATTCTTGTTCGTAGCGCAAAGCCAATCATTTCAGTTGTACTTTTGTGTGCTAGAAGGAAGCTTCATCTAGTCTATTTTCTGACTAGGCCAATGAATGTGATCCAGCTCTGAGAGAAGCTCTCACTCCATGGCAGAGCTGCAAAGTATTTTCGGAAAAGTCATCTGATCTTCAAATAAAAAAAAAACCCACACAAAAACCAAGCAGCAGTGACACCGGGACATCTTGAGCTACGCCACTCCTTTGCCTTCTTGACTGTTGCTTGGAATTTAGGCTGGTTTGTAGCCTGCACTTAAGCCAGCTTCAGTTTCCAGGACCTGGAAACTGCGGTCACATCAGCTTAAAAAAAAAACCCAAAACCTTTCTCACTTTGTGGGATGTTTCTCCCACCTGCTTCCCATGCGAATGCTCTAGGCCACTATGGTTAAACAGGTATTATTCTATGAGTACAACAGAGTAAGTGAGCATTAAGCTGACACCGAAGTCAAGCCAAAAACTTGTTAGAGGTATTTAAGAGCAGCTACATGCGCTTTGAAACTCCCCTTTAGCTCCAAAGGGGTTGTTTTTGCTGCTGTATGAACTGAGCTACAGAGGTAGCATAACTTGCAAAAGAACATACATTAAGGAGCATATCTTGCCATACATACTACTGTATTTCAACTATTCTTTTTATCTACTCTTTAGATAATACTCCTTAGATAAAGCACATGTGATTTTGAGTCAGAATACTGTCGTTCTTTTACTAAGTGAAAATTTCAGACAAAAATATTGGTTTAGCAGTGCTGAAATTCCATATATATAGAGAGAGAGCCTTTTCATGGGACTTTCTGCCTCAAACCTTGCTTGCTATCCAGGTGTTGAAATCATACACTGATTAGACCTTAAGTGTTTGAGTCACTTTCAAACCCAAGTTTTTTTCAACCAGCTTCGAAAAGTTCCACCATTAGACTGCTCACCCGCATACGCTACCACAAATTAAGTCTCCTCCAGACTTGCTTTTCCCTATGTCACAGCTAATAAGGCTCAAGGAAAAAAAAGAAAACCAAAAAAAACCAAAACAAACCCAAAGCAACACCGGGCAGGTTTCTGTCTTCAATAGAAAAAACTTAAGAAATATTCCCTACTCCACACCTGCTCCCCGAGAAGAGAGCAGCGTCTGCCCAGCCGGCTCAAGGAGGCTGAGGATGACTCGCTGGCCGGCAGGAGGGACACCCAGCAGCTGGGGCACAGCTGGGCTGACAGCCCCCTTCCCCAGCCAAGCCAAACTCTGCCCGCCCGGCGCCAGGGCCACGGCCGAGGAGCCCGGGGCGATGCCACCAAAGGATGCCGCTAGTGGCGGCTCTAACCCCGGCGGGGAAGCGATATGGACCCCCCCAGCCCGCCCCCCACTCATCCCGTCCTGCCCCAAACGGGGCAGCAGGTGAAGGCAGCCCACCGCGGCGGGGGAGGGAAGGGCAGAGAGGAGGGAAGGCACCGACTTCGCCCCCCTGCTTCCCCCCCCCCCCACCTCTCCCCCTCCCTCCCAAGGGCAGGCGAGCGGCGGCGGGGGGACAAGAGGGGACACCCCCCGCCTCCTCCTCCCCGGGGGGCCTCTGCCCTGGCTCACCTGCCGAGCTCCCTGCCGGGGCTGAGGCTGTACCGCTCCTGGAAGGGCTCGGTGCGGATGGGCGTGCGGATCTCCGTCAGGAAGCCGCCTCGCCGCCGGCCCCGGCCGGGAGCGGGCTGAGGTGGCGGCGGCCGGTCACCGCGGGAGCGGCTGGGTGGCGGCTTCTCCTCGGGGCTCATGGCTTCGTCCCTCGGCGAGGAGGGGGGGGACGCCTGCCTGCCTGCTTGCTTGCCTTCCTTCCTTCCCCTTCTTCTCCTTCCCGTCTCGGAGCGCCCCTGCGCCGGGCTCCCCTCAGGGCTGCGGGGTGAAGCCGCTGCTGGAGGAGGGCGGTTGGGCAGCACGCGCCGGGCCGAGGGGAGGGGCGGGGCGCAGGCGGCCCCGCCCTTTAACGCCTCACCTTGGCGGAGGGGAGGGGCGGGGCGCCGCGCGGCGGCGGGAGGGACGGTGGGGCAGCGCCCCCTGCTGGCGGCCGGTAGTGGTGGGGGAAGCGGGTGGCGGCGGGCCCCCCCCCCCGCAAAGCGGCGAGATTTGAAGGCTAAGAAAGCCGCGATGAGCGCCCGAGCGACGGGTTGGTGGTGGCTGGCGGGGCAGCGACGGTCGTTGGGGCTTTTGTTCGCACCTGCGCGCCAGCCAGGACTAGTCGGCCCGTGGGCGCCCAGGTGTGCCCGCCTGAGGGAATGTGGACAAATCCTGAGGTAAAATGGGAAGAGCTGGTCCTGAAGGGCATGGCATTCCCCTGAGGGAAGGTGGGCATGTCAGAAGGGCAAATCCTGAGGTAAAATGGGAAGAGCTGGTCCTGATGGGCATGGCCTCGTGGGGAAACAGGGCTCATGCCCGCAGTGGGGGCACTGGGACGCATGGCTGAAGGAAGGCGAGGACAAGAGGGGCAGCTCTGAAGGGGACGAGCCCACCTGGTGAAGCCTTGGCTTCTGTGGTGTCTGAGGCACAAGCTCCAATTAAGCCTTTCCCACAGCTGTGGCGGTGCTCAGCTCCTCTCCCCCACGCGTGCCTGAGCTCCACGTGTTTTTATGAAGAGTGTAGGAGCCGCCTCCCAGACGGTACCCCTTTGTCCAGGCTGGTGAAAGTTGTCTCGCGGATTGAGAAATGGCTGTACTCCTCTCGCTTCACAAGCCTCCCCGGGCCCAAAATCGGAGCGGAACCTACCATCTCCTCACCATCCAGCTTAATTAATATAGGTGTTTAAGAGACCTGTCCTATGCAGCAGTTGTTTGTCGAGGCAGTGCTGCGGCGTTTGTCTCCATTAAAGGCACAAAATCTCCCTGCTGTTGCCTGCTAATATCCAGAGCATGAGGGAGAAGAGACTAATGAGGAAACATACAGGCTGACCTACGGGAAAGGATTCAGCCCAAACCCTGGCCATTGATGAGGGATGGGAGTATAATTGCTGACAAGGCATTTTTCTGGAATTCCCTCATTCACTCAACCCAAATCCAAATAACACATTCAACACAAAGGGGATTCTGCAAATCCCATTTGCAGACATAGTTCAAGGTTAAATTTCAGAACCAGTACACAGAGTAATGGAGGGTTCAAGACTTACAGTATCAACGTGCTTTCCACCCAGAGCATTGTTTATGCTGTAGCAGGGCCAGACTCTTACTGCTGAAAAATAAAATTTGGACTAAACAAGGGTTTAGAAATTGTTACATACTTAAGTACATATCAGAGGCGTTTGCTACAGGAAAAAGGTTGTTGTTTGAAAAAAAGAAAAGTATGTTAATCCTAAATGAAGGTTTCAGGTGCTTAATTCTTGTGATATTTTCTACTTTACTTACATTCACATTTTCCTGGGAAGAGTTGGGGGTAAGCCTGTAAAAAAAATTACCGAAAGGAGTGCAATTACTGATTCAGGAATATGAACCGACCTTCCTCAAAATACTTCGGGATGTTTAAGGTTCTCTGGCCATATTTTAAAATAGATTATAATCTTTAGGTCTTAAGTGCCTTTAAAAAGCTAGCAGTTGGTTTTTGTATAACACAAAACATGGCCTTCCTTACATTTTTTTCCACATGTGGGATTTTTTATTCAGATAAATTTAAGATATGCTTTTATCTAACTTACGGAGACTTTTGATATCACTTCTGATTATCTGGAAAAACTTTTACTCCGTATAGTCTGTAAGTTTATCTATTTTTCTTCCACAGGGTAGAAAATAGCACCAAGGGAGAAGTTCAGTGTCTTAATGTAACAGGAAGATGGATTTGTTGCATTCTTAAAAAGAATTATCCACAGAATAGGAAGGTAATACCAAAAAGAAAAATTGTGCTTTACTGTCTTGAAAACTGACCCAAGTAAAATCTTTTCCCTCTTTACTATGCACTAGCTGTAGCACAGACTATGATTTGCTCTGTTGTATTCTGTTGTACCAGAATGTAATGGAGCTGATATATGCTGTTTTAATTTAATTTTTCCCTGTAGAAAGAACAAACATAAGTTTTATGACTCCCCTGTGTATTAAACCAGAACTGATCTTAGTTTTAAATACTGCAGCATAAGCTAATGCGTGCTATCCACACAGGGAGAAACGTGCGCGGATATAAACAGTGCTTGATTTATTCAGAGATAAGCTAACAGACACATCTAGGCTGGTTACTCTCATACCATACCTACTGAAAAAACACATATGCTTTTTTCCTGTTTGGGTATTTGGCTTCAATCGTTGAAACATTATTAGCTGTCGTATGCTCAATTGCACTCAGATGGCATAACAAACACTGATTTCTGCTTGTGTAGATAACATTAACTGTTGGATATTTCAGTATTTTTTTTTCTCTTTTCTGCCAGTAGCACCCAAGGAATTCGTTCTCATGAGCTGTATTTGGCTTTCAAGATAAGAAGCAGGAGGTGAAGTGGAAGACGCTACCACAGGTACTCTGTTTAAAAGAACGTCCTTCTCAATTTATGTCTTCGTGCGCTGGAGTGAAAGAACGATTTCAGTTTTGCCCCGCAGAGGTGGATTGAACTTGTTGCGCAGGGACATAAAATTTGCTCAGCTATATCAGCCCAAATCCAGCTTGATCTTCACGGGACATTCCTCTTCTCGGTTTGAATGTATTCAGGTAGCTTGTACATGATGGAAGAGTTACCCTAAATAATCATTATCATCATGGCCCATTTGTAACAGAAATATGAAATCTAACCACTAATCAGGACATATAACTGAAGATCAGTTTTCAGGTGCTAAATTCATCCTTTCAACTTCCATAATGATAGAATAACATGATCTTCTGTGGCTGGAATGTCTGCAGGCTGCTTCAGTTCTATATGAAGCTATCTTTTTTATTTTGCACTGGTGAGCTACTGATTTCTTGATGTGATTGTTTTGTATATGAGGCAGCAGGAAAAGAAGAGCGCACGTTCCTCACCTGAGGTGCTTCACCCCTCTATTCCTCAAATGCTTCCTGTCATCACATAAAGGCACTTACACAAAAGCTCCACCACCACTAAAAACCAGTCCCACACTACACTTTTGTGGAAACCGAGCTTTCTTACTAGCTTCAGCAAAAGAAATCGCCACATTTCCAATTTTAGGAAGGAAGACACAGCTCCACTAAGTGGCAGCACTAGGCATCATTAGTGCCAGCTTTGTTATTTTTAAGTTTCTGAGAGATTTAATATAAACTGCTGCTCATGTGGCAATAATAGGTACGCCTCTTTTTTGCTCACAGTGTTTGATTTCATCATTTCCAGGACAGACGAATAAACTTGTGCTGAGAGAATCTAGGAGTAACCCTTCCAAATATTTTCACAGCTTCATACTCTGCAGAAATTTCCATTTGAATGTGAGTTTTACATATATTACAATAACATTAATTTATGAGCTGGAGAACACATCATTTTGAGTCCCCACACATTCTTTTGGGTGCTCCCTCAGATCACTTTCACAGCTTCCCTGCATTGCCGAGGTGGTGCCAAAGACTGATTCATCTTCCACAAATTAGGCAGACTACATTTTACGAAATCCAGGGTGCATCGCTACTTATTTTATGTCTGCGTCCAGAACATAAAGATAACCTGTTTGGGTTTGTACATTGGGAGAACTGAAATATGTAGCTGAAGCACAATTATGACATTCAAAAGCTTTACGTACCCTCGTAGTAGGGGTTAAACTCTAGGATCCCAGTTCTATTAATCAATGCACAAATCACTGGAGCTGTTACCTCATATGCCAAAAGTAGGGAAGTTTATATTCCATTGCCACCCTCACACGTTGTAAGTAGAATCTTATATAGTAATCTGTATTACTAATTTCAGTCATTCTTAAAAAGTCACTGCTCAGATTTAATACGAAGATATACCTAAGAGAAGAAGTCAAATCACAGCTTGTAACGAAGTTCCTAAGCAGATTCCAGTGCTGCCCCAGCTGCGTTCCTGAAAAGCTGCTATCTAAATACACTGGCTCCATGTGGCAGGCTGGTGAGGTACCTGCACTGCTTTGTCTACGGGCTGAAGGACATTGAGCGCTGAAAACAGAAAAATAGGAGCATGTGTGATTTATTTTTGTATGCTGTTTTGATCCTAGAAAACCAGCGCTAGGGAATCGCACCCAACAATAGTTCTTCCGCTGTTGTCTGTGGTCCATTTTGAAACTGACTGAACAGATTGGCAGCCTCACACTCCAGAGTACTTACAGCATTTTTTTTTTTTCTTACAACTGATTAATTTCCTAACTGGGAAAGAAAATAATCTAACCTAGTCTTTTATTTTAATACTGAAAAATTTAAAAGGTGAAGGTGTGGCGCTAAAGCGTATTACTCTTCACAGCAGGAAAGGCAAGTGACCTTAGTCTTACTGTTGTTTATCATTGGCACAGAAAACTGTGACATAGCGCTGTGGGGATAAGCTTCATTTACACTAGAGTTAAAACAATATAAATGTGCTTTACACCAAAGCCTAATATAAATAATAATCAGGGTTTGTGTTTCAGACAGAATAATGTATCTTTTTTTTTTTCCTTCAAAACTTAATTCCAAGGGGATAGGAACTAAACAAACAAAGCCACACACTCTTCATTTTGATACATCCATGAACGGTATTTTCAGGCAAAATTGATTTTGAAGATTACCAGAATTCAATTTAAAAAAATAATAATAAAAGCGTGGCTTTGCAGCTCAAGGAAGATTTATGATTATAGGAGACACAGTGGATCCTTTGTGGCTTTGTTCTCCATTGTTCCCCAGAAATGACAGCGATTGTCCAGTCTGGCCTTTTATATAAGAATAAACGTCAGGCCTCAAGTGGATTTATTGTCCATTGTAGAAATAAAAAACTATGAGTTTGCTACCACAAGGTGGGAAGGGATTATTATTGATTTGTAATATCCGATAGGATGATGAAGTTTTGTTAGCATGCCAAAAAAGACATCTGATGTACGTATGGAGGCTTCAGGCAGACTGCTTTTTAACAGAAATTCAGTAACATGGGTTCTGGTAAAAGCTGTAGTTCCAGCCACATAAACTGACCACCTCTCCAGAAACTGACACCTTTGATGTACCTTAAGGATCAGCAGCTCATCTCTTGTTAGTAAATATTGATTTTTTCCTTCCTTTATACATGAAAAATTCAGAGAACTGTAGCTTAGTATCCCAGATGCCCTCTCCCCCCACTAACTCCTCACATACATGCACAGTCACGCCAACAAGCTTTGAATAAAGGCCGCACTCTGAGACCCGGATTTCTTGGGCACGTGCATGGGTGGGTGCTACTCTTGCCACCAGCGAGGTCCCTGCCACAGAAGAGCCAGCGCTGGCCTCGGGCTTGTGGACCCGTGCTCCTCCACACGTGATGAAACGCAGTGCCAGCTGCAGAAGGCCTCTGAAGCGTTGACACAGCGACATAGTCTCACATTTGCTACCAATTTGTCTTGTGCAAGGTATGCCTAGCATTTCTGTTGGAGTGTCTTCCACAGGATTATACTTTTCCTTATAAAAACCGCTCTTCCTGTTTAAGCTTTCCCATCCCTCGTATCGTACTGTGATCCCTCACGAGGTGCCGTTTATGTAAGAAAACAGGTATGGTCAGCAAGGTGTCTGCTGACTGTGTAGCCGAGGCGTGTTAATCTGCCCTGGAATGTGCTAATGAAACATGCCTGAGATATTACAGTGACGAGCAGTAGAGAAATGGGTGTGACATACTGAAGATGCCAGAGCATCTTGCCATTTATTTGCTGTCAACACTTAATGCAGACCCAGCATATGCTATTAAGAAATCGTCTTTGCACTTGCATTTCATACCTATAATGCAGTAATTATACCTAGAAGCGAGGTATGCCTAAGTAGTATATACATCTCTTTTGTCCCTCTGTTTGTCCAGACATTTTTCTATAGCGAGGAATAAGCTCCCGTGCTTTCAAGGCAGGGCTGGTTTTGAGGTAGTCTAGGAGAGCGTGGAGCTTTGGTTATGCATACTTACGTGGAGAACCTCAGGTTTTAGACACGTACCCCGAGCAATTGAACAAAAGCAGAGGAAAAGCCTGAATGCAACGGTCAGAAAGATCCTGGAAGAGCAATTCCTTAAATCAGTGGACTTACACTAGCGCCAGTTTCAACCCACTCTAGTAAAACACATCCTCTACAAAATAAGTTATTTGTAACAGACAGGCCACACAATGCCATAACAAAGTGATTTTATTGACATTCCTCTATAGTGATATGGTTGAATAGAAAGCACAGCCTGAGTATCATGTGACATTTTTCTGTCAATATAAGCAAAATCAGTCCAATAATGAGGACCTTTCCTGCCATTGACTTTATGTAGTCTTTAACAAAAACCGTAACAGACATTTCTGTTAGATAAATCGGAAGCTGCAGGGAATTTGGCTAATGGTACAATATTTACTATACCTAGTATCTACTACCTACAGGCATCTGTTTTGCTACGAGAACAAAGGAACTACATGACTCACTAGAGAGAAAGTAACAATCCAATCTTTTGGACCTTGTGATAACTGGAAAACCTATCCCGGATTTAGTATATTGCAGTCATTTTTTTTTTTCTTTTAATAACGAACACTGAGGTACAGCAATAATAATAATAATAATAATAAAAAAGCACCGCATTTGTTGTAGAAAGATCTGTTGGTCTGCATTTGACTGAAAGTGTTTAATCTTGACTGGGAAGCCCTATTAGTAATACTATGGAGACAGGGCAAATAATTATTTCAACAGAAATTAAACGAATCTCCAGTCAAATTTGTCCTTCTGGAATTCCTTAAACTGTCACAGGATTAATAGCGAAGGATGAGTTTAACTTGTCCTCTGTGTGTGTATATTTTAGCTTATTTCTTATTTGATTTTTCATGTCCAAATCCAGTAGCCTACTGTTTTCCACTAGAGCTGTGTCAGCTATTTGTTACAGTGAAACTAGAACAAGAGAACACAAACCCAACAAACACCCCCCCGTCCCCACAGGCTGTCTCTCAGACTGGACTACGCGCTCACACCTTAGCTACAGTTCATTGAAAAGTTCATTGGCACTTGAGCAAACTGGGCGAAAAAAAGTCCTCTGTGTTAAAACCTGCACAAAAACTCATGATTTCTCCATTAGATGTTAGGTGTAGTTTGGACCGCTCACTTCTTGCCCCGTGATAGCCATGGATCTCCCTGGAATGTAAAAAGTCAAGTTCTGAATACGCACGGGCACGTGACTGAAGCTGAACGCTCACGTGACGTGCTGAAGGGAGACTGCATTTGTAAGGTTTAGACCTGATGCAGTTAACAGTAAGGTACGGTTGTTTGTACTGGATCCAATCTTGCATAGCTTATGTGGTTGAACAGTCGGTGAGACTACTTCAAGGTGGAAGACCTACTGATGATTTAAAATACCTGTTTTCATTATCGTATCTTCAGCTTAACACTAGTACGGCAACAGGATTTCGTCAACGTTTCCCTCTACCGTGAATACCGTCACAACAGTCACTTTGAGAAAGGTATGGGCCCTCTGAAGCCAAAAGTACAAATTACCACTATTCATTGCTCCTATCGAACACTGCAAATTGCAAAAGCTGTGATTGCCTATTCCATTTTTCTCTTGCATTTTCAAATCTATTGATGTTGATCTCGTATCTTAATCTGGCCACCATCATGTTTAAAGGGAACTGAGGTAAAGGAGCCGAACAGATTATTTCACTGTAGATCTGCCCTATGGAATATCTTCTAGGCTTTCTTGTGGGAAAACAATGAAACCAGAAATTCTGTAATTAACAGTCAGTGTTTTTACAAATGAAAATGCAGACCTGGGGAGAGCACAGCTGACCATACGAGTGAGTAACAGCATTTGAATCGAAAGGTGAACAAGGAAGGGTATATGCCTTGCATATGCATAACTGCAACAACAAAGTCAATTAATTGCATAATGGGCAGGTTAAATAACAGGGCAAGGGAGACGGGTTCCTCCCTCCCTCCTGTTAGCACCATTCACTGCCTCACTGACTCCAACATTACGGTGCCACGTAGATGCATGGCTTCCCCTTCACTCCAGACTCCAGGTTCAGCCCACGGTATGATGCAATGAAAGGAGAAATGCATCGTGAGGCGTCGATCTGGGTATCCTAGGAATGCTGTCAGTGTTTGAAAACCTACTGGGGTAGGGCATTTGGGAAGAGAGAGGGATAGGACTGGAATGATAGAATGGAAGAAAAGCGGAGTACGGCGTTTTCTTTCTCTTCATGAAAATAGTCAACTGTCTTCCTCTATTCCTGGCTTTAGAGCAAAAAAAAAAACCCAAATACTGCAAGGAAATCTGCATGACCTCCTTACTTTGATGTCATCAACATCACCTAAGAAAGCAACCTTTTAAAAATACTAGGCTGTGCGCTTGAAAGACAGCTTGGACTAAGGATTTTGATGGGAAGTAGCTGGCTATGCCGTACGTTTCCCAGAGCGGGAACACACAAGGTGCTTGAGATGGCACCCACCAAACACGGAGATGTCTAACACCTGATCTAGCTTAGAGTGTGGCGAGTGCCAGAACACGTCCTGGAGAGGAATTTCAGGAGAAAGCCTTCCTTGTTTAAATCGGTGGGGTTTGATGCTGTCTCTGAAATACAAATATCTTTTATTATGCTACAAAAAATAGTTTCACTTTTTCTTAATAAAATATAGTTTTTAAATACTTAAAAAAATTTAACTATACAGTATTGTCAAGATTGGATTTTTTTTTTAAGCTTTTTTACTAGTGTTAATGAGACAGCTCTTGATGCCCTATTTTCCTTGGCCAAAGATGGACAAACCAGTTGGATACTTCTCTTTCTTCTATTGTTAGAAGGCACCCAACATTTGACATAGCGCAGGTAACTTTGTAACGTCACCAGGAATAAAAACAGGAATTATACAGGAATCACTGGATTTTGGGGCCCAGTGGTGAAGAGGCAGAAATTACATACATTGGAAGATTTCGTTGTTCGGTCTCTCCTCTGTGACTTGCTCCGGTCTAATTCATGTGCACGAGACAGACACTCTGAGAGAAAAAAAAGTTAAGGTTTCCATCATGTTGAATAGATGCCTGAGAGCTTGTTTGTGGAAATAATGAGCATCGTTTTCAGTGTCTGGTACAATGAAGCGGCCTGTAGCTGCAGCCTCCATCTGTAACTGTAATATGAATACTCAATAAGAATAATAATATGTACTATAAAATAGATCCTTGGTAAAAGCCATACAGTAAATTGCTATAAAAGTGACTGCAATGTCACAGAAATTGAATGCATGGAGCAATTTAAATATCCCAAATATTTTATATATCATTAGCAAAAGCTTAGAGTTCTGCTCAGAAACATGTTTCTGGGTCCATCACCTTTCAAATACCTATTGACCTAAGAATTAAAGCAGGAAAACGATCTAAAACTCTCCAAACGCAGTTTTTCAAGTTTCTGTATAGCCACCATAAAAATGTGTGGGGAAGCAGGGTCCAATTCTTTTCTCTGGAGAGAAAACTTACGGGAATTAGATGTGTCAGACAATGAACCGATCTCCTGATTTTTTCAGTTTTATGAAGCATGGCTAACACAAAACTACCAGTAACAAGCCCCCAAGGGGGTGTGGTATTTCACGTGAGCTGCTAGACACTGCGATGTTAACTTCTCACTTACCTTCACTCACCCTTCACAAGTCTCTCACTTGGTATTTCATGCATCCTTTAACACATTGAGTGTCAGAAGCAAAGATACTTCGTATTTCCTTTTCCCAGTTAAGACAAACACTTTCAATCTGAGATTAGTCTTAGAATACAAGGGCAGCAAAGATTAATACATAGGAAATAATGAGAGCAGTGTGGTTGGTTGTAACAGCCTCAGCAAAATCCATCCAAAGATGTTTTCCTTTCATTCTCTGGCTTCAGAGTTGGAATGCAAAGTACACCAGAGCAAAGAGGGTTCTGTCTGCAGCAACAAGAGCTGGATCTCTGGTTTAGTGGTACCCAATTTCACTGCAGGGCCTTTGGGCTTACTCCAAGAGGAAGTACAACAAATACTTAACTCAAAGAGAGTTACAATCCCCTTCAACCCTCATGAGCACCCTCATTCACTGCAGCTTCTCATTTAATAGACCCTAGACTAAAACCTTCTGTCTACAACCGCTCTTGAGGTTACGGAGATTTGCGCTGAACGAGAAAAGAAAAATGACAAGAACTGAAAACCGCCCCCAGCAACCATAGATTAGCCCAGCCTGACAGAAAATAAATGGCTTCTGACACAGGGGATGGGATTGTCTAGACTTCTCATTTGGAAAGGAGCATTTTAAACATCAGAAAACAAAGATCTGGTAAACAGAACCCAAGGGTATTCAGAAGAGTAGAACATTCTTCTTATTTCCCCTTTTCCTTGTCATGTACAATACTAAGGTAAGGGAGCCTTGTCCTTTATGCTACATAAGACATCCTTCTTGAGTGTGCACAGCCTTGTGCTTCTTGTGTGGTAAACATTACAATGGAGATGCCCCTCCCAATATCTCTGAAGTGCAAGTTCTTTCCAGTACTGGCAAGTAACAATCATAACAATCGCTGTTATGCTTTGCATTGTGTTACAGGTTGGTTTTTTTTAGTTTTTGAAGGTCTTATCTGCACCATGTATCTGGGCCAGTTCCAGCTGATGCAACTGATGTGGATCATGAGTTCGTATATAAAAAATTTCAGTTTTGCTCATACGTGTCTCTCAGGTGGACAATACATAAAGGGAAAACAAGGATGGATGAAGATATATTTGACCAGCTCCTAGTACTGGATTCAACGGTTAAGAAGATGGGCTGTGAATTGATTTAGAAGATGTGGGCATATAAAAGCTTGGAATGCTTGATGAGGTTTTTTTTTTATTTTTTAATCAACGTAGGTTGAAGTAAACATTTATTAACATTTGGTCAAGTGTAGTGTAACTTGCATTTGTATTTTCATTGTTATTAATGGAGGTATGTAGAGATATACAGAAACCTTGAGACAGTTGTTTTTCTATTGCATACAGACTAGCAGTCCATTGGAAACAGAGGATGAAAGCATGAAGGTTAGATCTTAGAGGGCGGCAGTTCTTCATGCACAGCTTTTGTCAATCTTGATTTTTGTTTGGTTGGTTTATTTTCAAAAATAAAAACACGGGAAACCAAGATCAAATGGTGGTGGACAGGAAAGGAGACATCATCAGCCAGAAAAACACCATAAGTGCCTGAACCCCCTCATTCAAGTCCAAAGGTGCTAGTTTCTTCAACAGCTGTCAGCAGCTTTTCATAGAGCATAGAATACGAGGGGTAAGGTGGAAGATCCAAACGGTTGAAACACGTGTGTGCCCTGCAAAAGGAAAATATGCTACATGTTAAGCTTAATCTAAATAACTTGAGAAAATAAGAAGTGAGAAAACAAGCTCCTACTGAAACTCATAATATTCAAGTTCACTCAAGAGAAATACAAAGAATTTCTAACTATTTAAGTAAAACTCTCAAATTCCACCATAATCTGAGGTACTGAAATGTATATGTACACACACGAGTATTTCAAATTGAAGACATGAGTTAAGTATGAACATCATTCTCTGCTATCCCTGTGTTAGATGTTGCAGGGATCTTACAGAGATCTTCATGGAGGAGAACGCTGAAGGTCACTGAGGACTTGAAGTCTAGGCCATGATAGACAGAAATGTCCGCTAATTTTGGTTGCTTTGAGTTTTTCCAAAAAAAAAAAGCAACTCATCTTTACCTCCAACATGAGCAGCTACCAAGTTTATCACCAGTGGACAAGCATCATGTGATGAACTACACTGACTGAACGGGCTCAGCATATGTTTATAGCGAGGCAGAGCTGGCTGGTAAAAGACCGTTCAGGGATGTGCTAACTGAAGAAGGAAGGTTGCTGAAAATATTCCCGTAAGTCAGCTGTTGGCCATCTGCTGCAAGTCTGGCCTTTAAATGTTATTTATTTGTAGTAGCCAAGGCAAAAGCAAAATATTTTGTGCAGAGCAAGCTGCCAACTTGATGACCCTCTCCTTCCCCCAGTTCTATCGTTATATTTACCCCCCAGTTGGCAGCACCTTGAAAAGCAGCCGTGGAACGGGTTCCACGCATGCCTCCACCTTCTTGCAGCTTTTCTGGTGGCGGCAATTACAGCCAGATGCAGACTGCCCTTCACCGTGTGAGGTGCTACACAAACGTGGAGCAAAGAAACAGTCCCTGCCCCAACAGTTCATCCATTTCAACTGGCTGAAAAAAACGTAGAGCTCATTCAACAATTGGGGGGGGGGGGGGCACATTTTCATTGAAATTGTTTTATTCTTTTCACTCAGCTTGGAGTTTTACATGAAGCTGGAAATATTTCTGTTTCTTCTTACTCCATCTGATAAACGTGAATGGACAAAACCCTACAGAAGGAATTGTAGCCTCAACGGCTAACAATCTCTACGCTTCTGGCCCCTAGTATTTTTAGAAGCCGTGAAGTTGTTTTACCTTTAGCTTTTCTATCTCATACTTTAATTCAATTTTATTTCTTCAAAGCTGAAGCAGAAGACAGAGCTACCTTGGAGAAAGTATTTGAAACCGTGCTAGTTATATCTCTCAGGCCACCCACAAAGTGAGAAAAACATGATACTGGTAGATGGGCTGGCCTGAGACTTGCAGATTCGGAGGGAGAGTTTTATCAAGCACCAATGGTGAATCATTAAAAGCAATCAGGCAACTGAAATAGCCAGAGGCACGTAATCTTCACTGCATCACAGAATTTCAATTAGGAGAGCTTTTATCATCCTTTTCCCCCCTCTGAATGAAGATTTGTTAGCTGGTCACTCTCAGGGAGAGCGTACAATAAACACAGAATTTGTGGAAATGACCTGGGAACACATGTGAGTTGGTGAAAGAGGAACATTAATAAAGCCATTATTTAATATGTGTCTTGAAATTAAACATGGCAGCTCATGTGTATTATCCATGAGTAGCCCTGCACTGTTTATTGTTATCTCAGCAATCTTTGGCAGCGTTGTTTCTACAACGCATTGCCAATACATATCAACCACTGGGAGTTAATTAACTGAAGGATTCCCGTAGTCCATTTAGAACCTGTTTATCATAGGCAAGACGGCACCATTCAGAGCCAGCCGGTCTCAAGGAGCTCAGCTGCCCAGCTCCAGAACTGGGAGCAGAATAGTCATGGTGGCTCAGGTGTGGATTCTGCTAATATAACTTTGCTGAACCTAACGTAATATCTCTGGATGGTACTTAACCGTGGCACGTTTAACTGTATGAGACCACAGCATCTCAGACACTGCTGTCACGCGTCCTATTGTGTGGGGCAGACGTATCCACAGCCACTGATGCTGCTGTTTGCTTTCCGGCAGACATTCATCTTGACTGATCATTACCCATCTCCTTTCATACCTGGTTATGAAACAACCTTGCAATGCTGTGGACTTTTAGTCATTCTTGACCTAGTCAAACTCAGAAAAAAGAGGTTTTTTCCTAATTCCTTTCCCTATTATGAGGTTTAGAGAAGTGGTCTTTTTCATAGAAAGTCTCAAGGAATTTATTGTGGGGAGAAACTATTACAAAGAAAGGAAGCAAAAGTTAACATGTTTAGCAACAATAAAGCATTTTATCAAGCAACACTCTTGGGCCCAGTCTTTTTTCAGTGGTGCCCAGTGACAGGACAAGAGGGAACGGGCACAAACTTCAACACAAGAAGTTCCATCTCAACATGAGGAGGAACTTCTTTCCTGTGAGGGTGGCAGAGCCCTGGAAGAGGCTGCCCAGAGA
>JAOXJK010000012.1:55921687-55931971 GCA_025774025.1 Xenus cinereus | reverse complement strand
GGGCAGGGGATGGGCGGGAGGGGATGCAGCCGAGCACGGGGCGCAGGGAGAAGCCATGGCACAGGCAGGGGAAGCCGGGCAAAGGCTCACAGGGACTTGGGGAGCTCGTCCTTGCTCGAAACAGCCCCGTGTGTAGGTGTTTAATAGGACTATCGCATCCAGCGGCACTGCATTAATCGCCATGGCAACACGGGAGCAGTAAACAGTCTGAAATCATCCCGGAAAATATCACGCCAGTGTTCACATTGGTCTTAATACGAATTAACAACCGAGTTGGCAATGAGTCAGCGTAGCATAAACCGCAGCCACGGCATCACAGAAGTCCCCCAAAGGGTAAACGCGGAGTGTGTCAGCCGGGGAGCGAGCCCTGCACCCCCAGAAAGCAGGGTTTGCTGGGTGCCATCCCACATAGGCATTCCCCTTTGGAAAAGCTGGAGTAAAGCAGATGGACATTCCCAGAGCAGAGCATCTCCTCCTGCCTGCCCCGTGGGAGGTGCTGTGAGATGCAGGCAGAGCCTCGGGGCTCTGGCAGGACCTGCCACCTGGCTGCTCAGGTAGCCTCGTCCCCCTCAGTGCCACTCATTGTCACCTGATGTCTCTCATTAGACCATTTTCCCCAGCAAAATTGGCCATTCTGGCCAACCTTTCTGGTTCACTGTGGAGGTCAACCCACGGCTGGGCTTTCCCAGCCAGTGCCTCCAGCAGCAGCCCCAAAGGATTTATTTAACTGTAAAACCCCCTTCCTAGCACCTCGCCTGGATTTCACCCTGGATCCGGCTGGATGACAGCCCACCACGTGCTGTTTCCCCCTCCGTTGGACCCAGCGAGTCTGTGCCTCCCTGGCATGTCACATTAGGGTCCCTGAGCATCCCGCCCCGGCTCAGCATCCTGCCCCCCAACCCCCAGCAAGCGCAAGCAGCAGCTGAAGTATGTCCTCAAGCACAGTGTGTGGTGCTGGTCCCCAAAACCACCTCTCTTGGGGATGTCCTTAAGCTGTCCTGACACATAAGCCTTGGCAGAAAGCATTACACAGGCTCCTGAGGCGTTCGGGGTATCCTGGAGGAGAGCATCTCTGCAAGCCCCGGTGGCAGGGAGGCAGAGCTGATGGCAGCTTCACCAAATTGGTGCCTCAAGTCCTTTACCATCTTTGAAACGTTGCTACCTGAAGGCAACACCTGCCCTCGCACGTGCACGGAGAGTGTATCCCAAAATTTCTGGCAAAGGGGAGGCGTGGGGGGTCTGTGGGGAGCGGGGTACCAGGCGCAGGGAGCTGCGTGCAGGGATCGGCACGGGGTGGGAGATTGCAAGGCCAGAGGGATTGCACCCGGGTGAGCAATTTCATCAAGTGCTGATAGAAAAGTAGGGAGAAGGGACGCCTGGAAACTTGCAGTCAGAGACTAAATGAAGGTGCTGAGCCCCAAGCACCCCTCTGGGCCCTTCGCTCATGCAGTGCTACCCCTAACTCTGCTGATCCTCCCTGCGTGGGAGCAGATGATGGTTGCAGTCCTTTCATTTGTCCTCTTCACTCTTTATAAGACCCTCGAGACATCCCCCTGGAGGCCACAGAGCACTGAGGATGCTCATGACACCTGTGGTTGCCTGCGGATCTAAGTGCTTTCAGCCTAAATCACTGCAGTTCAGGAGCTGAGCTCTCAGTGCTTGAGTTCAGACTGTCAGATCTCATTCCTCACCGAAAAAAAAGCGTACCAAAAGGGCAGCCATCCCCTCCTGGGCATTGCCTGACTTATTTACCTTGCACTTGAGATCTGCTCTCAGACCCAGCCAGGTGCTGGGGCAGGTATCTGGGGTCCCGGGGTTGCCTGGAGCACAAGCCAGGTGTGTGCTGGAAGGGCTGCCCCAACCACAGCTCCATCTCGGCTTCAACAGGGAATATTTTGCTTTTCCTGTTACGTTTAATCCCTCTTGGGCAATAGATGCGTGGTGGAGTCTCCTTCTCTGGAGATATTCAAAACCCACCTGGACACGTTCCTGTGCAACCTGCTCTGGGTGGACCTGCTTTGGGAGGGGGGTTGGACTAGATGATCTCCAGAGGTTCCTTCCAACCCCAGATCGTTCTGTGATTCTGTGTTCTCCAGTTCAACAACTTTATAGAAAAAAATCCTTTCACTCCAAAAAACCGTCATCAAATAAAAAATGAAAACTAATTTTCAGGAGTACTATGGATGTGAGGTCTACACTTCTACCTACTTAAGGTGCAAAACACACTATATCACTAAGGGCAAAACCCGACTTCAAATTCTGGTCTGTAAAACTGATGTGGATCTACTGCAGCTCTGATGATGCCCACTCAATCTTACAACAAGATAATTATGTGCAAAATTGTCTGGTGTACATTCAGCAATGGGCCTAATTAGCTCTTTGCTGCAAAGGTCAGACATAGTGTCTACTTGTGTAACTGAACAACATATTCTGCCTCACCTGAAACAAGAGAGGGTTGGCTGGGACTCGTTCTCATTCCCTCCTCGGCGTTGCTGTGTGTAGCACCTTGCCTCTTGCAATTGAAGGCCGAAACCTTTATTCTCCAAACCGGACTAAAGACAAATTGCTCAGCCTCTAGTCTGTTCTATCATATGCTGTGTGATACTGCAGCGCACAGGGCAATTAAGAGGCACGGATATTTTCCATAACATCCACTGTTGCCTTAACTCTGTGCCTTGTCCTCCAAAGAGGTAGGTTCCTCCTGAACTACAGTAAGCATAATCCAGGGGACACTTGGTGCACATATTGGGGAGAAAACATTACATCAGCAGTGCAAGAAACAGTCGTAGCAATGAGAAAAGTCTCTCTTCCCTTGATTAAGCCTCCTACCCCAAAAGCCTGCCGACATTTGAGAGGGTGTTCAGGGAGTGAGAGGTCTGGAATAATAATTAGACTGCTAAGAGCTTTTATGGAAAGGATTCTGGCTTCTCTAGAAGAAAATGCAAGATAAAGTCATGCAAACCAACTCTGACCCTCACACGCCCTCATCCTCCAGTAAGTAAAGCAGTAAATGGACCACTTAAAATTTGATTCTTCCTGGCAGTCTGTCTTTACTGCTCAAAACAGTTTTGTTGGGTCTGAACCTTTAATTTTGCTCACTGTTCACGGTGCTGGGCTATTTCTTTTATGAATTCTCTCTAAACATCATAAGCTTTTAAGATTTTTGCATTCTTCTTTTCTTTGTCACTTCCTTTAGTCCCCATAGTGATGAGAGTCCAAAGGCAGTGAGTGCACACAGAACCCCCTCCTATCATATTTATAGCTTGAACCTATCAACTGAAATAAGAGTTGCATTTGAACGTAACCGTGTCTTTCAGGCAGAAACCGAGCATTTCTCCTTTTCGCCTTGCCTTCTTTAGGTGAACCCTCAAACCACTCTTTGATCAACCTCAGGACCCACAGGTATCTACTTTTGTGCCTTTTGTCTGTAAGAAGAAACGCTTATATGCTGTCTGGGAACCACTGCTTAATACATGACTGTAGATGGCATTTCTGTTGTATGTAGAAAAGAGGAAAGAGAGGAGGGATGGGAGATAAGGAGTGATAAAAGACAGCAAAGCACACGCACTCGGTCCACTGGGAAAGAAGGAAACGATGAGAACAAAGTTCTTTGTAGTCATACTCAATCGTTTTTTTAATTGCTATATGGGAGTCTGGGGTGATTAAATACTTGATCATCTAATAGAGAGGGACAGAATTCCCTTACAAAAGATCAGATATTTACTAGCGTGGTAATCTTTATCATACATAAACTGCAGATGGTATGGTAGTAATCACTAACATTACTTTGCTGAATGAAAATCTCTTTTGATGAAAGGGTAGTTGCAGCTCAGCACCGATGGGGAAAGTGACCTCATTGAGTCAAAAGTGATTATTTGAATCACTGGGATACATGCTGAGGTCCTTCCTTAATTGATACTCACACTGAAATAACCTTGGAGCTGACAGGAGTTTTGGCCAGCTGAGGAGCGCAACCAGGAGACGGGGCAGTGGCATTTGTAAGCACTGAACAGTTCTCCAGGCTGAGGTTTTAAGAAGAGGGAACTGCTGTCTCTCCTACAGCTATAGTAGAAAACATTTCTAGTTCTTTGCACAGGTTTGGTTTGGTCCAGGAGATCTGCTCCCACAATATCAGGTGAAGCTAGAACAGCAGTGTCTGTTCATTAATGTTTGGTGGGGAACAAAGAATAAGTTCTTGCAAAAATGCGGCTAAAACGGGTTCTGTATTAAATATCTGCATGACCTAGGAAAGGTGAAGAGAGGCTTCCTGCTTCAGAAGAGGCTACAGCTGGAAGAATTCTCCATCCATCCCTACTTAAGCAACCGGTTACAAGTAGTAAAATACACAACTCCTTTATTTTGGGAGAAAGTTTTGCATATTAGATAGGGAGAGTAAAACTCAACCTTGATGAACAACTGGTTGAACCTGTTACCCTTCAGTGTTATTTCATTTGACAAGTTACATCAGTTTGGGAGAAACCAGGCTGCGGATTTACACTGACAGATGTGTAAATCCGGCAGTCTTTTTGGAATCTGCTTTAGGGTCATCGTCTAGAGATCTGGGATTAGAGCAGCATGGCGGAGCTGTATAGTACTTTGATTTTATAACGTGTGTGGACTCAAATATAGATGGGAATAATGTGTCTGGTACACACGTACACTCCAGAAATAAACCACTGGTGTAATCTAACTCTTAGTTCTCCTACACGAACATGTCACACCACCATTACCCTGTTCCTGTAGGGGAACTGGTACCGATGAACAGATGCACCAATTCAGAATGAAGTTACCGGATTCTCAGCCTTCCTGAAAAAGTCTCACTTATCCTCAGTGATTTCAAGAAGCGCTCTAGGCGTTATGTATTAGTGGTTACTCTTCAAAAAGTGTTGCATTTTAGAAATTTACACCATGCTGCTTTTCTGGGAATGCCACGTTGTTGTTGCAAATGCAAAAGCACGGCTGGTTTAGGTATTTTCACGTCTTTGCTCGCTGTAAGCAAATGGCAGTGGCACACTTCATTGCTTAAGTGCAAGGACAATACGTAAGGAAGAGCCACCTAGCTACTTCAGGTGTCTGGAGCAGGAGTGAGAAAATGAAGAGTCCTGGACTCTCCTGATAGAGCTGAAAGTCATCTCAGTACTTTGTAAAAAAGAGCTGAAAACCCAAAGGCTAGACTAACCCATCCCCAGTGCCCCACCATCCACCTGGATGTCGGAAAGCCAAACACATCAGCTTTACGCAAGCTCCCGAAACGCCTCTCACAGCGTTGCCTTTATTGGGTCAGGGCCTAAGAACGAAGGCCAGTAATTAAGAGGTGCAATCCACACCTAAACGACTAAATCTGATCGTTGCTAAGACATGAGAAAGCTGGTTGTGGTTTTTTTTTTCCTAGGACTTTGAAAACGTGGAGCAAGGGTAACTCTCACTGTGAAGCTGTAGGAATTGTCAGGAGGACAAGGAAATTTGTTGTGGTTTATTTTAAATACCTAAAGTTAGTTACACTCATATTGTATCACAGGGGCCAAAAGGCCTAAGGGATCTGACATATGACCTTTTTTTTAGCCTCTAAATCTAAGTAAATACGTAAGTAAATCTAAATAAACATGAGCAATCCATAATCAGGCATTTAAAAAAAGTTTCAAATAACATTTATTTAGTTGCTTAACTAAGGATTTAGGGAGCCTCCAGGTTTAGCCTGTGTGTTTTATGTATTTCTTAACACTGTGTATACTTGGCAGCACCCCATAATTTTAGAAAAATGCAGGTAGTAATTCACGGTGCTCAAGCTGTGTTTATTCCCCGTGAGCGAGTGTTGTTTCTCTTTCCCCTGGCTAAAATGAAGGCAGAGCTCTAAGACTTCTCAAAGGCGCTAACGACTTTCACCTGGAAAAGAGGCCTCTTTCAGGGAGAGCAACAAGTTCGGTGATCAACCCAAGAGTCGTTCATGTGAATATCTCGGGGCTAAGTGAATCTAGGTCATAAGTAATGCCTAGGTTCACAAAGAAAGTTAAGCCGAGCAGAAAGAGGCCAATTACCTTTTCAGAACTCGATGGGTCAGCCCAGGGCACTCTCCCTGCACGTGCCAAGGTCCACCCTCCCCTCTCGCCCCTTTCCATCCCAGAAGGAGCGCAGGGAGCTCTGCAGAAACGCTCCACCAGTCTGCGAGTTCCATTTGCTGCCTGGCTGCAGGCAGGAATGCCCTCGGTCAGCTCTGAAACCCTTACGTAGAACCAGACTATAGAGATTATATATATATGCTGCAAAAGGAGGATCAGGCCTACGCCTACCAAGCTCTCAGGCTTTCTTTCCACATTGCTGGCTGCAGCTCAGAGGGCATGAATCATCTCACTGACCTTACGTGTTTTCATCTGGTTTTAAATCTCAGCGCCTACATCTAGCTTTCGTGCTAGTTCTAGGAGAACTTTTCTAGTTCTCCGTATGGCCGCCCTGGAGTCTTTAGGGCCGATGGACATCAATCAGAACGTACCAGGTGCCATTCATCTCAGCTATTTTCAAAGCCTGTAATCAGGTGAGATCAATTGTGCCTTAAAAACACAATTACTTCCCTTTTCCTGACTTTCAAGGGAGTCAGTGTAAGATGTCAGCTCGGAATATCTGCTGATGCAGTGCCCTGGTCCAGCTCCTGCGTCTCCCCGCTGCATAAGCTTGAGCTGGCTTGTACCAAGAGGGTGACCCTATTTGGACTTGCCCTCTGCAGAAGACTCTGACGGTCTGCTCAAGTCCACGTCTTATAGTATGCTTCTGGGTAAACAACATGGATGGCAAGTAATTAGAAAACTGGGCCAGACCCAATGTTAATTGATTGTCTGAATGTATCTGCAAGGTCTGTGAGAAGAGATTTCTAATCTGTGCCATGAAAGCAGCCTCCCTTGGACTGCAGCCGAAAGCAAATGATAAAAGCAGGAAGAAAGCATCCTTTTGAGGGCAAATGTTAGGTAAAAGGGTCACGTAGCTGAAGTATCTCAGAAGCGCAGGGACGCAGCCCCATGAAAAATGCTCTGTAATCTCAATGGGGCAGAGCCTCAGGCAACCGTAAAGACATTCAAGAAAAGTGAGGAAGGATGAGTGCTGGTCACGGGTACAGTGCTGGAGCAGAACTCAAAGCTGAACGTCTCACTGGCTGTGACTTGGCTGTCTTGGGTGGCCCTAGGCAAGTCAGACCTCCCCTCTGTGCCCCAGTCCCTTTGTTCTGAAAAGGAAGATGACCCCTCCTTTGGGAAGCACTGTGAAGTCTGTTGACTGTGTGTGACATTATGGCTCATTTGCTCCTAGCTGGCTGACTGAACTAGATGTAACAAATTGGGTATTATCACCACATGGCCTGAAGTCCCTTCACTAAGCTTCCTCGTGATGAAAACGGGGAACCAGCAGAGCAAATGAAGGGATTACGCTCAGGTCTCCGGCCAAAACTCAGAGACAGATTCTGGCTTTCATGGCTCTGTAAACTCACAAGTATTTTTACTAGTATTTTGAAAGTAAAGGGAACAGAATCAGCTGAGAGGCTCCTGCTGGACTGGATCTGTTCCAGAATCAAAATAAGAGAACAGGGTTTGGACCTCTGGAAATCTTTATCTTGACCACTTTCCAGGATTCAAACTAGCTTAAATTGAGCCTGAAAATCAAAAAGGCAGCAAAAGAAAACACTTTTTTTTTCTGAATGTAATTACAGAACAAACTGATAATCATCTCTTTGCTGTTTTAAGATGTCCATACTGTATTCAGTATCTTTCACTGGCAGAGAGGCAAAAGAAGTACCAGGCTCACCTTTCTCACAGCAATTCTCTTTTTATATCCTAGTTGGGACGTACCTTGGGAGGGAGGTTATTTTCCCCCATTTCTCTATACAGAAGCGCCGTAGCCCGTTGCTCCCTCGGAGAGCTGCAAAGCCCTCGTATGGCACGCTTGATGTCCCAGTGACAAATTGCAACAACCGCAGTCTCTGCTCATTGTTAAATCTCTCCACTGCTGCCCAGAACCACCGTATTACTATGTGGCCATCATGGTAACCTAAACCAAAAAAGCAAGACAGAGAAATTAAAATCACCCGCTCTAAGTGGGAAGTGCAACACTGAAACATGTTCCCACTAGCACAGGGCAGTAGACCTCCTACGGAAAAGATCCTGACCTAACAGCGTATCTCATTCTTGATGAGCAGTCCTGGCTGTGGATACCATCATATTATTAACTCATTTGAAACCCTGAAACTCAAATATATATATTTGAGGCGTATTGGCCCCTCACGAATCCCTTGGCAAGAACTGGGGCTACCTGCATGAGGTATAAAAGACCGATTGTGATATGCCACACAGTGTGAGTGAGTCCTAACGACTTCACAATTTCTGGTTCCCAAATAAGTTCTCTTTTGGATTGCAATAGCGTTCCACATATGGAAAGGAGTTTGCTACCGCAAGCCCTTCCCTGGCAAACTTCCCACCTGAGGGGCTCTGTGCCTTGGTTTGTGCTAGCGAAAGCCAGCATAAACCCAGGCTGAATCTGTTTCAATAGCTAAACAGAAAAAAAAAAAGAGGAGGAGAATAACTTGGGGGACCAGCTGTGCTTGTGGTAAAGCTGTGTAAGGTAACACAAAGGCTGGGCAGTGAGCAGCCGAGACTTAAAACTTGCATTTTAGGGGAGAATACGTGAACCTCAGGGACTTTCCTTTTGTAGTGCAAAACTGGTGGATTTCACATTTATCCATCATCCAAGACAGCCTGGATAAATCATGCTCAGCGTTTAAAGCAAAACCAGGCCAAGCATTAGAGGAGAAGGGGAAAAAAATCCATCTTGATATAGTTCAGGCTGAGGGGGATGGTTAAGCAGTATCTGTATTTTGCTGAAGTGTAATTGGGAACCGTGAAATTTGGCTCTTGAATTCAGCCAAGAGGGCTTGTGATACTACTTTCAGTGAGGCCAGGAGTTCATTCACAGTCATCTGAGTAAGTAACTTTTAGATCTAATACTGCAAATCCTTTTCAGTCCTGTTAAGTCGGTAGGAATTGAGTGGGTAAAATCTGGATAAGAAGTAGCAGAATCAATTTCAGTATTATTACATCTGTTGATCCAAACCTGACATCTTATTTTAATTCATGAGTTATTCTTCACAAAAACTTCCTGAACAAAATGTGACATTTCCCTCAGGAAAGAGAGAAGGAAAAGATGGACCAAGTCTTTCATGTTTTTAGTCTGAAAACAGTAAAAATATTAGTAAGCATCAGCAGGCAGTTTACCTCCACGATATTCTGTGTTGTTACGCCAGTCATTAAGATCTATTTCTGCAGTGCCAGCTATAACCAGCTCCAGTTCTCTGGCATCGAAAACAGAGACAAGCCTGGAGTCTACAACCTGGAACAAAAAACACCGGTAAGCACGGTTTCAGGCTGGAAATAAAGCAGATGGGATGTCTCATAAACCCATGGCTCTGACGGCCAGCTCTTTATTCTCAAGAAGTCTGCGTGCTGACAGCTAACTTCCACTCCTCTGCTGATAAATCTCTGTTCTTCTTCGGGGATACTACAGATGTTTTGAGCTGCAAGCAATGATGACACGTGAGATTTGACCAGAACGAAAAGATGTAAGTGACAGGACATAATCTGTGCAGAACATTGTTCATTGAATGATTCTTCATTCTTCACTCTGACAAGCGATTTTGATAGTCAAAGACTGGATTTGTAATGTGGACGATTTATTTAATATTTGTTTTGCATTGGAATTTGATTACAACCATGTAGGAGTGCCCTCAGGTCTTCAGCCACCGAAGATGCAGCTGAGGTTCACTTGAATTATGTGAAACCTTAAAGCTTTAACGGCCTGCAGCGTTCGCAGGGAGAAGAAGCCAGCGAACCATATGGAAACTTTAGTGAACTGTAGGGAGTCGCTTAGCCAACCCCTTTCTACAGCAAAGGGCTGACCACGTCTGTTCAGCTACGGAGCCGCCCTCACTGGCTGCAATGTCAGTGCACGACTGCTCAGAGCCCTCAGTTACCAGTAGGATTCTGTGTCCATTACCTGCTGTTCCGTTTGCCAGGGTGGCCCTTCTTTCAATTAATTTCCCTCCGCGACAGAGCCCTCAACTTCTACTTGTATTACAGCTGCTAGGGGAAGATACTTTCCAGTACCTGAAGGGGGCTGCAGGAGAGATGGGGAGGGACTCTTTGTAAGGAAGTGCAGTGACCGGACAAGAGGTAATGGTTTTAAATTGGAAGAGGGGAGATTTGGATTAGATACCAGAAAGAAATTCTTTGCTGTGAGGGTGGTGAGACACTG
>JAOXJK010000012.1:55909930-55921587 GCA_025774025.1 Xenus cinereus | reverse complement strand
TTTATTGGCTACAGGTGTTTATACTTACTCATTTTACCCTAAAGCATATGAATTCCTGCTAGCAATTAAAGGTGGTTAGCAGTTTTCACAGTAATGTAAACATTTGTATGCAGTAATTAGAGCTTCTTCCCATTCTCCCATAATGAAGAAATGAAAATGTTACTGATAGCTGCTATCTAGGAATTCCTAACTTTTTTAACCTGAACAGTGTCACTGTTAACTTTTCTGATTTTATATTAAGAATTATATTTCATTTCTGTGAACTAGCAAGGTTTTGACCGCAAATGTGTGCTCCCATGGTCTACACAGCCGTGGGGTATCTCTTAAAGTTTCTTTTATTGCTCCCTTCGTTTAAGAATAGGATCCTCTCTGCATTTAGCCTGGAAATTTTTACCCTTAGAATCTCATAGTCATCAGTGGCTACTCAGCCTTTATTTGGATTTTTTTATTGTATTCAAGTAATATGAAAGAATAGAAGGAAAACTAAATAGGAGCAGCAGAAAGCAATTATTTATAGCAAAAATAGCATTCGTTACTATGGCAAATTATTTCAAGATCCATATCTGAACAGTAAACCTACATGGTTCTTTATCCTGAAGATCTGGAGAATACTTTTGGTTTATTTAATGTAGTTTATTTTCGAGTGGCTGATACAAAGGGCGGCAAATTCAGGTTCTCTGTCCTTTCCAAGTAACTTTTTGGTGTAACTTTAGTAATCATTTCATGTAAAACAAGAGAATTCCTGTCTGTGCTAAATGTAAGGCTGCATATAGAGCCTTCTTGTACCCAAATGTGAGTATGCGCATCCTTCCCCTCTACTCAGTGAGAACCATTTGATCATTTAGCTATAATGTGTTTCAGGTTTCCAAAACAGTATTTCTTGGATCCTAGTCATTAATAATAACTTAGGTAATGATTCAGGAAGATTACTAGTAGAAACAACAGTGAAAATTTCGTGCAAAAGCTAGGATGTGTTCCGTGTAGGCTGGTGTAATGGCAGTGAGTGAAGCAGTAATTTAGATGGTATGGAAACACTTTATGTTTTAAAGATGCTGCGTACAGTGAACAGACATGAACAGTCCTGGTAGAGTGCTCATCTGAATCTAATAACTTCTTTCACAGAAGTTTGGTTTTGTTAATAAAACAACTTAACATCCTGAGTTCATTTTTTTTTAAGATTCTCTTAATAACCCCCAGGGAACAGAGAATTTTGAGAATATTTGAGTTGGTTGGTTTATTCTTGTTTCTTTGTGACAGGTCCATTAGCTACATCTTTATATGCTTGCTTACATTTTTTAATATTAATTTCAACTGCTGACCCAGACTGTTAAGATGTGAAAATACAGATTTTTTTTTTTTTAAACTGAAGTATGCATAACTTAGAGGCAAGTTACATTGATGATAAAGTGAATATGGAAATGGAAAGAGTTATAAGCTTATTGCAGACAGATAATACAGCATGAAGATAGGCTAAAAGGGTAAGAGAAGGAAGGACAGAGGTCAGCTTGAACAAAAAAATGAATTAACACGTCCCAAGTTCACTAGTCCAGAAGGAAAGAAAATCTTATTTGTTTTAATTACATGTGGAATATGGTCTTTAATGAGAAAAAAAGATTTCAGAATCTATGCTTTAACTGATCTGAGGTAGATTTCATTTTGACTTGGATATTTTACAGTTATGGTGCTATTGGAATTTACCAGTCAAGTCTAGAATTTCTTTTACTAGAGAAGTTCCATGTGGCTGAGTGGTCTGTGGCTCTGTGGAAGCTCCAGTGATCAGTGCATTTCTGAAACGTGGGTCTTTCCAAAATAAATGCGAAGAAAACTTCTTCACATTCAACTCCGGAGAGACCTGGTTGTGGCTTTTCAGTATGTAAAGGGGGCTTATAAGAAAGATGGGGAAAGAATTTCTCTCAGTGCCTGTAGTGACAGAATGGTTTTAAACTGAAAGAGGGGAGATTTAGATTAGATATTAGGAAGAAATTCTTTAGTGTGAGGATGGCGAGACACTGAAACAAGTTACCCAGAGAAGCTGTGGCTGCCCCATCCCTGGAGGGGTTCAAGGCCAGGCTGGATGGGGCTTGGAGCAACCTGGTCTGGTGGGAGGCGTCCCTGCCCAGGGCAGGGGGTTGGAACTCCATGATCTTTAAGGTCCCTTCCAACTCTAACCATTCTGTGATTCCATGATAAGATCCAGGGACAACAATGGAGCAGCACCCATGAATACCAGTAAGATAATAGCTGACTGCATCCTAGGACCAACTTTACTGGGATGAGTCCCTACAGACACAGTGTTTCACACCAGCTCTTCATTGTAGTGTACAGTTCTTCACAATCTTCTTTTGAATCACAGCAGGGTAAAACAAAATTTGCAAATGCCTACTTCTCTAACTATGTGAATGGAAAGCAGTATCTTTCTTAACTTTTTTCTTTCTTAAAGATCATTATGCTTTATCATATTCAGAATACACATTTCTTTCCTTTCTCCCTTAATGCTAAACATGCCATATCCATGGTCCCTGTCTCTAGAGATCCAGGCACTCCTATTCCTTGCTATTTGCGTGTCTGTTCAGCTATCTCATAGCGTATCAATGAAGGATAGTTTAATCAACTCATTTAGTCAACTCATCAGAAGACTGGGGGGTCATCGTTTTGTTACTTACTTCGTAGAAGCCACGGACCAGGGCCTCTGTTTGCTGAACCACCCCTCGTTCCACTCGCCACTTCACCATTCTCTCGATGTACTCTTTTTTGTTCTTTTCTGTCACTGCTGTATTCGCCCCTCCAGATTTCAGCTCTCTCTCCGTCACCTACGGAACGAAGATAAACAGCGGTGTAGCAGCGTGTGGATCACATTTTGTTTAAAATGTAAGTTGTGCTTTGAATATGTAAGTGAAGAAGATAACGGCTGTATTTCTAGTTCTGGACTGCTGGCCTCTTGTCCATTTGTGGCAGAAACAAAAGGGATAATGAGGGACACCCCCTCAGCCCTAACCCTGGCCTTATCCCCAGCTGAAGCCGGACTGACCTTCAGGTTACTCCAAACTGTAGCAGCAATGATTAATTCAGAGAGCACCACCTGCAAGCCACGTGCAACGTGCCACGCTGGCCAGTCTTTTCATCATTCTCCTCTCGTTTCCCCTCTAGGAGCTGCAGAGAGGGTGAGAACCATACCAGCTCGCTACTTGCTGTAGATGGTCCAAGCAACGGTATGGGAAGCAACAGGATGGGGAGGCAATCACAGTATTGGAACAGACACGCTGTTTTGCCAACTGGAAGGGATATTTATTTGTCTCTTAGGCAACAAGTGTTACCCTTCCCCAAGTGCTAATTAAAGTGTTTACTCAGAAATGCCAATAGCCAAAAAAATTGTCACAAAATGAATACTCCCAATACGCTATCTAAACAAGACCTGTACAGCACCCTGCACGGGGGACAAATACACTCACTGTGGGATTCAGAGTTTTGTATCAGCCATCCAAACCTGAGAAGTGCTTGTACGGTAAATAACTTTTTTATTTTTTTAACCAAGAGCTACAGCTTTTCATTGCATTTTAATGGTTAATTTAGTTGCCTTGGGTTACTAAGGCTTAAGATTGAGAAGGGATTTAAGGAATCAACCTAGATTCTACCCAGCAAGCACATACTCCTCACATCTGACAGAAAATAATATTTATCTTGCAACTATTTTCATGTTCAGCCTAGTGGACTTAAAAGGAAGAATGTTTTGCTCTCCTCTTCGGTTTTCTGCTGCTATAACAATGATGTCTAGCACAGATAGTAAATGCGCTGCACGAATACATATTCATAATTTGTATTGTTTACATATTATTTATATTATTATCTATTTATTAGCCCAACAAACAACACACAGCATATGTAATATTTAGGTCACTTTGCTTGAGGGACCCGTTGTAACATTATGAATTATGGAAACCCTCGATGAGTCATCTAATCTGTAGCTTTGTGGAGAAACAGCAAGAACAAGTAGGGTTGGATGTAATGAGTTAGGGATTCTTAGCCGGTTGGGGTTAAATTCCCAAATGTAGATCATGCATCACCATTATACAAGCAATGCTGCATCGGCCGGGGGTGAGACTCCGTCCCAGCTGCCATGCTGTCTTCTTCAAGACTATGAGGCATTAAGAAACATCTGTCCAAGCAACTAAATATTGTCTAGCTTTAAGCATGACAGTTAAGTCCAGATGTTCTAAATCTCCTGCAAGACTTCCCATAAACACCTAGACATGCTAATGATTATTTCTTCAACTTCTCATTATCCCTGTAATTTCAAAAACAATTAGTTACCTAGAATTCAGGCGATCAATAACAATTTGTCCCTATTTTTAATTTCTTGTTCAGAGGCATTAACCCCAGCTGCGAGCTATAACCAGGTTTCACAGTAACAAGGAGACGTTTCAACCAATCTGGCCCATTCCTGGCGCAATTGCCAGTGCTCGGAGACAGGCCCTGTGGATATATAGAGCCTGGAGACAGGCTTGGAAGAACACTTTCTACTGAGTAAAAGCATGAGAAAGAAAAAGACATGAAAATAAAAATGAAAGATGTAGTGACTGGTCTATAATAAGGTCACTGTAGAAACAGGCGAAAAGGGCTGTAACCCATCTGCCAGAGAGCCTCTCAAAGAGGCACTATTTCTTGTTTCCTTTACCCGACCCTGGAAATCCAGCCTCCCAAATGTTAGCAGAGCTCCCACTGTGATCTCCGTTTGCACATGTATCCAGCAAAGCAATGCTCAGATGGCATTTAAGTGGTCAGATACTCTTGGCATGCGAGAATTTCCAACTGGGATCCATCTGTGAGCATAAAACGCGATTGCGATTTCTTGGTTATTTTGCTGTCAGCACTTAGCAAATTTCAGAAGGGGGGAAAATATCACTTTCGCCCAGGACTCGTGGATTCTGATAGTCGTAATTCACAGCAAGAACCATTTTTTTCCCCCCATCATGCTAGGTCTAGCAAGGGTAGTGTCTAGTACATATGAAATAAAGTACTAGACAATGCGTGAACTGGCATAAAGATCTGGCTTTTAGTGTTCTTTTGCTTTCATATCACAGCTTCTACAACAGATTGTGATTTTCTTCTATTCTCTTTGGAGCCATCTCTTACCTTTCACACAGACTCCTATGTAATTGTCAAGCTTTTTTCTTTTGGGAGAGCATACAAGGTAATTAGCATGCCAAATGTTACCTTCAGATGCATCAGGGCATGTCAGGCTGAGATTCTTTTTCATTTTTGTAGTCCTCCAATGTAAATAAATACAAACTTGTCTCATCTGTCTTCGTGAACACGTCTGTATGTTTCTCTCTGTCTTTGTGTATTAGCCTTACATATAAGGCATATCTTCCAGGGAAACCACTGTACTGTCAACTGCATGTCATGCAAGCTCTCAGCCCAAAGTCCGTGAAAAACCCCTGCATTTAAGACTGTGGGAAAACAGCGTTGCCTTTCCTACAGAGGCTTCTTACTTGAGTTCTTCTGCCCCATCCTTTTCATTTCATCCACCCTTGACTCTGCTCATCCATCATGACCTTGTACTATAAGCACACTAAATACAGTTTGGAAAACATCCCCTGAAGTCTTGCTTGCTTTCTGTTACTTTCAAGCTTATAATGGAGCAGCCCTTTTACTCTCAGGACCAGAATCCCTCCCCTCAGAAACTAGTCTAACTCTCCCCTAGCTCTGTGGAAACTCCTCCTGTCAACTTTATTTTCTAGGGCTAAGAGCCCCTCTCTGTATAGTCCACCTGATCTCTCTGCTCCCGTTGACACCGTGTGTCTGCTCCCTGCACAAGTGATCTTCCATCCCTTGAGCTCCTGCAGCCCTTGGTGAGCTTGGTTCTTCAGTCTCTCTAGTTTTCAGTGTCTCCATGGAGGTCCTTAACCTTGGTCTGAATATTGCTTTGGGTCCCTCCAAGGCTTCCCAGAGACAGTTATAATCTAGCAGGGGTTACAACAGCAAAGAGCAGCAGGGCTTCAGCGCAAGCCAAAGAATCCCACAGGAAACACTTGTTCTGGTTGCCAGTCTGCACTGAAGCCAGGGCTGTGGCCCAGTTAAGGCTATAGTTACCCAGATCAGCTAGGTTGAAGAGAATTGTCTGACTAAGGTGGAGCTGAGTGGTAGAAAGCATAATAAATGGATAAATTACCTACCAAGTTGTTAAGTAGGTGCAAGGTAAGTCAGAGACATAGATTCTATCAGGGAGATAGCAGACAAAATAATGGTGCAGGGTCTTAGAGCACCTGCCAAGTGTTTTTCTTCCCCCCTAACCCCCCCCAGCCCCCGTCCTTTCAGTCTCATCAGCTTTAAGTCACATTGCTCGCATTCACCGAATGCCACATCTGTGTGAACTACACCCCGGAGAGAAGAGCTGCGCTCCGCTTCAGAGAATTCCTCGTGCTCGTCAGTGTGTGGCTCAATAAGCCTGTAGGGGGGCTGGTATTTTATATTATACACCCTAAGAATAAACATCTGCATTGAAACAGGTGGCTTGAAAGAAACAGAAGGTCGGAGAAGAATATGTTATTGAAAGGCTAAAGGATCTGTTCTGACAGAAAGACGTTCATCAGGCTCAACTTTTGTCAGCTTCAAATTTGCTTTTCACGTGTTTCGCATAGCTGTGCTCACCTGTCCAAACACCTCCTCGTTCACTGTGAAGGTGAGATCCAGGATATCTGTGATGTTATTATCCTTCATCCACTGCAAGCTCTGATGGAACTCTTCATCCAGGTACTCTAAGTCGCTTAAATCACACGGCCTGATTGCGAGGCAAGAAAAAAAACGTAGCTGAATACACGCCCCCGTGACTATTGGCAGGCTGACTTACTACTAAGGAGGCGAACAGATTTACGCCGAAGGATCCACCATTAAAGCTGGTGTTCGTTTGGTTTTGTTAACATCCAGGCCTGTTACACAGACCCTCTTAAAGCAGTTCTGCAACTGTCTGCGGTGCACGGCCGGGCTCCAGGCCAAGCCTGTTGGCTGCCTGCGCTGTTTGCTGTCGGAAGGAGCACCCCCGGGGCTTGATTTTATGTGAATCTTCAGGATGCCCTGCACTTGAGAAGCACGTGCTTACCTTCAGTCCAGATGGGCCCCGCCATGTTGTGCCTGGCTGCTTCTGCGGAGCTATCATCCTCAAGGTGAGCACACAAGACTGACATAAGGCAGACCAGGCAGCCTAAATTTCTGCTAATAAGGAGTCGGCCTTGCTTGCTGAAGGGGCAGGTGGATGTTATGAGCAGCTGGTTTCAAATCCCCTAAAGGGGGGCATAGGGGCGCAGGGAGGACTCTAGGCTGTTTGCAGACTAGCTCAGATACAACACAGTTATGAGCACGGGGACCCCAGCAACGCTCATTGTTAAAAAATAAAAATTAAATGTAGTTAAAGAACTTGAAGGACTGTTAAGACAAATAGCTTTGTGGATTTGGAATCATCCTAAATGATAAAATATTTTAGCTAAACTTCATTCTGCTCTTTGTCATTTAATTGCAGTCTCGACTTTCTACTTATGGCTTTTCTTACGGCTACAAACTTTATGTACCTTGTCTGATTGCAGTCTATTAATTAAAGAGGGACAGACTGTCAATTAAAGTTAACCTTATAAACCTGACACTGAAAGTAATGTACTAGTGGTAGCTTCTGCTTACCAGTCTTAAAGACAGAAGACAAATAATATGAAACAGTCACTGTTTGTATCTACGTTAGCATTCCTAATTAATCCGAGCTGTGTTTAAAATGAAAAACTACTCTATCAGCGAGGCATGAGAAATTACGTATTTTTTCTTAATATGATCCCCCTCCTTTTTTTTGTTGCTGTTTTGTTCTGTTCCATCGAAGATGCTTTTCGGTCTTCTACGTATCATTTTAATTGCTTTGATAACTTTTCATCAGTAGTAAACTCTGGAATTACGGGTCAGTACTTTTCTAAATGTCACACGCGTTTTTATCAACACAGTCAGTATTTATGAAGGGCAAATTCTTGGAGAAAATAAAGAAAAATGAAAACGCATTTGTTTTCTATCCCAGACCAACAAGCAACAGTGGGAAGGACTTGAAGGTCAGAGCGCTTGAAGCATTTCCACGCGTCTGTGTCTCTAGAACTCAGTGCAGGATCCCTGTTTCTGCGTGGTTTCCGCACGGCTGCACGCTCATACTTACAGCCTTAGCAGTGCTTTGTAGAACGGCCTGGTGAAGAAAGCATCGAGAAGGTACTGATGAATGAGAGCAAGGCCCAGAATACGACCGCTGAACCTGAACCTGGGACAGAAAATGCAGAGTAAATGAATTATAACTCAAGCCATTCAACATAGAAACTTACACAGAGAGCAACTGTTCTTCGTTTCCGACTTAGTTTCTTACATTTATTCATTTATTTCTTTTTTCGCACCTCTCACCAATAATGGATCTCTTCTTGATCCATCTCCTGCAGTATCAATACGTGCAGCCGCCACATTATACCCTCTCCTGGGCCAAACCAACAAACACTCCGCAGAGCCGCCTTCTGTGATCTTTAGTGGAATGTTCTGATACAGACTGACTCCATCAAACACAATATTTAGCTGGTGAAATACTGTAATACCCCACCTCACCTCAGCAGAAAACATACTATCGAAACAGCTTCAAAGGATGAATCAGTATATCCAGTTTCTAACTGGTTATGACACTTCCCAAGCTGGGGATTTAAAGTACTTTAAAAGGGTAATGAATTGACTTTACAGGCAGGAAACTGAAGTTCAAGTAAGTTAACTGTTGTGACCAAGGACACATATTAAAATCAGTATCTAGAGCTCGGGCAAGCTGTCCCCAGACCACTTTCTTAATGCTGATGTTCAGCTGTTTTCACTCTTTACACACTCTCGTGTTTGCTTCTGTTTTCCAAGAACAACCTCCCCTAGTCCTGCTCCAAGTACGCTCAGAAGAGTGTCCTGTCCATTACAACCTATGACCTGTGAGGATAAGCTGTTAAATTTTTCTTTCTACGACTTCTTCTATGACTTAGATTATTCCATTAAATCTGGTTTTACATCAGTAGTCTCAGACAGAAAAACACAGAACAGGTGTGAGTCCAGGTGTGTTTGGGTTTTTTTTGTAAAAACACCCCCATCACCCACCCAAAATTTACTTATCTGTGAAGAAAGAAAAGAAAAAACATCCAACATCCCAAATACGAGTGCTCCAAGCCTGAGCTGCCTGACATCATAGTAAAGTTTTATTCCACAAAAGATGAGAAACAGATCAAAAAGCCAAGAAACCTTTCCTTCCGCTGCCGGAACCAGTGCAAAGACCCCTCGTGCATATGAATGAAACGTGAGTCTCACTGTAATAAAAGCGACACAGAATACCCGTTCAGTCAACTTTATGCTCATGGGACAGAACAACAAGTGCTTAATATGTCAAACGGGGCACAAAATAGCCCGCTGTGGGCCCAATTAGCATTTACATCACCACGGGAGCTGCCTCCGGGTCCCCTGCATCCAAGAAAGGCGCTTCTGATCTGCAGCTGACTGGTAACAGGAGAGTGATTATATGACCCCCTTACAGCTGTTTCCACAGCACCAACAAAAGGCAGCTGTTTGGTCCAGTAAGGACCTGCTTCGCTTCACTTGTGCTCCGGTGCGACGTTTCCAGCGAAAAGCACCGAAAAGAGGGGGAGCTGACACAATGAAAGTACAGTGGAAGCCAGACAGCTCAAATCCCAGAAATACTGAGCCTGTAATCCATCAGTTTTACAGCACCTTCAGGATCTATAATCAACTCCGTTTGTCCTAAATAACGCATGTCGGCTTTTTTTTTGTTTTGGTTCTTCATCACCCTCCCTTTCCCCCACCCATCCCTATACATTTTGAAAGCGAATGCTGAATGAACACACTACGAGCAAAGGGTGTTCCTCACCACGACGCTCGCCCCGTGGCTACTCGACTGTGCAGGGCTGGGCAGGCAGGAGCCATTTGGAGTAAAGTAAAGATGAAAGTAAATTGCCATGAAAAGTCTCAGGGATTTGGGAGCGCTCCTTCTTCTAAGAAATGGGTTGAATCTGTGCACAGCGTGGGTTTTCTCCTTGCTGCTTGTATCCCTTCTGTATCAGAGAGTCTCAGGATGATATGGGGTTGGAAGGGACCTCTGGAGATCATCTAGTCCAACCTCCTGCCAAAGCAGGGCCACCCAGAGCAGGTTGCACAGGAACGTGTCCAGGTGGGGTTTGGAATGTCTCCAGACACGGAAACTCCACCACCTCTCTGGGCAGCCCACTCCAGGGCTCTGCCACCCTCACAGCAAAGAAGTTCCTCCTCATGTTTAGGTGGAACTTCTTATGTTCAAGTTGGTGCCTGTTACCTCTTGTCCTGTCCCTGGGCACCACTGAAAAAAGACTGGCCCCATCCTCCTGACACCCAGCCTCGAAGTATTTATGGGCGTTGATCAGATCCCCCCTCAGCCTTCTCTTCTCCAGACTAAAAAGACCCAAGTCCTTCAGATTTTCAGCTAAGACCAAGCGTAGTGTTCCGTACCTCTACAAGGCTTTGAGGGGGTGACTTCACAGCTGACACGAAATGGCAGCGCACAGAGATCAACGTGTTTACAATCACGAGCGCGTGTTACGGTAGCCGTTAATGGCGAGTTTAATTGGCATCAATGCCTTACGGCAGAACTGTATCAAACCATCCAAAGGTCACGGGCAGTGTTTCTGTGTGAAAGGACTATGTCTGGTGGGTCAGCCTAAGCAAGCGTGGAGCAGAGCAGCTCTGTCTTGTGCGGTCCCTTGGTCTGGCTTTGCACTTGCAGCCCTTTGGGACACACCAGGGCTCACTCCGACGGTGGTTCCACAGTCTCAGCCCTTGCAACGGTGCCGTGTAGGAAAACAAATCTGGTACTAACTGGTCTGGATAAAAGGAGGTGAAATAATTAACCAGACGTTGCCACCTGGTGCCTGTCAATACAATGGATAAAGAAAGACATTGAGAGTGTATTTCTTGGCAGCTCCACATCACCCCAGCAGACACTGTGCTTGTGGCCAAAGCACGTGAGCTCTCCAGCCCACAAACTCTTCCTCTTCTGCACACAGCTTTGGTTTCTCTGCAGAGGCTCACTATACCTGGCTCTCTGATCTCAAGAGTGGTGTAAGAGAAGGTCCTCTGGCCCCTTGTCCATTCTGGGACCACAGGTGACACCCCTGTGGTCCAGAAGTGCAGTGAGAAACATGGGTAGTAAGTCAACAGATACCTATTACTGCTCTCCTGGAAAGAGGTTGTAGAGAGTTGGGGGTCAGTCTCTTCTCCCAAATAACAAGCGATAGGACAAGAGGAAGTTGCGCCGGGGAGGTTTAGACTGGATATCAGGAAAAATTTCTACACTGAGAGGGTTATCAAGCATTGGAACAGGCTGCCCAGGGATGTGGTTGAGTCACTGTCCTTGGAGGTATTTAAAAGACATGTAGATGTCGTGCTGAGGGACATGGGTTAGTGATGGTTTTTATCAGAGTTAGGTTGATGGTTGGACTCATGAGCTGAAAGGTCCCTTTCCAACCTAGACAATTCTCTGATTCTATGAAAAGGGTGGCACTTGGTACCCTCCTCAGAGGACAACTCAACAGTCTATCTGCGTGTGTGTCCATGCAGTCCATCAAGCTGCCACCACGATC
>JAOXJK010000012.1:55882914-55897329 GCA_025774025.1 Xenus cinereus | reverse complement strand
ACCAGCTCCGTTGCCCTTCTCTGGACCCGCTCCAGCCCCTCAGTGTCTTTTTTGTGGTGAGGGGCCCAAAACTGGACCCAGCCCTCGAGGTGGGGAATATATATAATAATATATAGCAGCTGCCACCACATTTTGCCCACTGAGGTGGAGAAGGACAAAGTACTTTAAGAGGGGGTGTAAACTGTATTTTAGAATATATTTTCAAATATTCAGGCAAAGAGCTACACTTATGACCCAGATCAGATAGAATGGCTCAATACTGGCATGGATCAAAAGCAGCTCTTCTGGCTATGAGTTTCATGTACAGCCTGTAGCATGCAGATAAAAATGTGTATCATAAAGTTCTTAGGTCTAGAGAGATGTAACTGTGTCCTTTCAGATACAGGGGGATTTAAAATAATTTTTTTAAGTTTCAAAATGTGTGATATCTTGTATTTTATGTGTTCAGGAGGCACATATGTTAACTGAAGGAAAAAGCCTCATTCAATGGAAGCTTGCAGGAAAGGTGTTAAATCTCAGTTTCTCCATAAATGAGAAATATTTTCCAGTCATTATGTCTCTTTCTTAACTTGGCATACGTACAACTCCTCTGTGCTTTGATGTGCTCATTTTGGACTCCGAATGCTGTTTGTACAAAGAGCAAAGCATGAAATAAACCATTAACAGGGCAGAACTGGAACTTTTAGGCCAGGGGAAAAAAAAAGCAGTGTATTTCTCAATTCTGCCAACATGAACTAAACTTCCCATCTTTGCATTTTGTTATATTTATCTCAAAATCACCACTGTTGGCTTAAGGAGGAGAAAATGTAAAATAATTTTGAGTTGTTTTGTTTTTTTTTTTTCTAGCCTTGTTTCCTAATATAGCTGCGTCTGGATAGGTCTTGCAGAATTACTACACAGAAAACCACGCCAAGGGGGTAGATTCCCCAGAAATGATAAGCCCCACAGCACCACAAGGCACACAGTTCAAGAAATGTGCAAATCTAACCCAATTGTGGCTGTGCGGTTTTCATGACCGACATCAAACTTCAAGCTTTGAAAAGACTATGAATATTAATTTTCTGTGACCCTGAGACTCTCAAAAAACTGATTCATCCATCTATGTTAACTGATGTCTCGTAGCAGATTTGGGAACAGGAAAACAATCTTCACTTCTTGCATGTTAGAGGGAGGCGGCTCCGTTGGAATCATCCCAACAAGCAAATTTGAGAAACAGAAGTTTTAAGCACTGACTTTGATGAGAACAAAGTTGGAGAAAGACTGAAAACTTCAGAAAACCCCATTCCTCATGAAAAATAACGACAAGGGAGTTAGTACGGTGCCCTCGGAGAAGTTACTCTATAAAGACTTTATGGGAGAATCGTACTCCTTTTGAGTTTTAAAAAGCTTGGTCCATACCCCATCCTAGCTGGCTGCACAGGCTTCTGAATACAGCACTCTAGGGTTCCACATGAGTGGCTGAGATCAGTCGACACAGACAGCATAAAAACATTTAGAACGTCTAGATATCTAACAAGCCGATCATGGAACCTCTCGGGCTAATTATAAACTGCTGGTCTCAGCCAGTTATTTCCATAACAGGTTCAGGCACTTACTGGATTGCTTATCTTTCCCTTGGGTTCTGCAATCTTGCCCTATATACGCTATTTTATGTACAAACCTCCTCATTCATAGCGTTTATTTCCTTCTGCGCACCAAAGGACTTCATTTCTCTGTCCTAAAAAAATAAAGCCAAAAATTTGGGCCCAAAGCCCAAATAACAATTATCCAAGAAGCCTGTACAGATACGTGTGGTTGGAGAAATATTATCCTAAGTGTCTAACTGCTACTGGTTTCTGAGTTAAACGCTAACTGCTATAGAAAATCATATGAGGTGTCTTTCTGCTGTTCTATATGCCCAGGGTACCTTTAAAAATCTGCCTCTTCCATGCTGAAATCTCTCAATGAACAGAAAAGCAAAATGAGGGGTTCAAGCAAAATATATACCTTTTGCAGGAGAATTCCCAACTTAAGAAAACTGGACCCTTCGCAACAACAGTATTTGTAACAGAGAAGAGTCAGGGCCTATTTCAAATACTACTGACATAACACGGCAACGCCATTTCTGGAGAAAGAGGCCCGTGTCCAGTTTGCTCACGGTGTGAGCGCAACGATCTCGGGTTTGCACCTGCCTAAGTAGTCCTTTGCCCTGAGACCAAAACGCATCTTCACAAATAGAGCCTCCTAACTCAAAAGTTTATCCACGCTGCCTGCCAAGCCAAGCAGAGGACAGCCTGTTATTTCTTCTCGAAAACTAGGATTGCGGTGGAAGCTGTGAGAGCTAAGCTGCTCTCTTCCTGCTGATGTCAGAAGAGAAACGGTCTAATGCAAGGATCATTGTTAACATAATGCTCCGCTGCTGGAAGTGATAATAAATAAATAAGAAAATTCAGAGACCATGATAGGTCCCACCAACATCCCCTTTTTTCCACTGCAACCTTAACAGAGGTGACGGTACAACCATTTAGTTGTTCTTGATCTCCTGCCCACTGTAAACCAAAGCAAAGGAGGACCTGCTTACATGAATAGAAGGACATGTGCTATTTGCAATTTAAAAGGGGCCTGAACTGCCTTCCATTTAAAAAAAAAAAAAAATGGATCTCTGAGAGGAGCCAGTGAGATTGGTCAGACAAAGAAAAACATCGTAGGAACAAAGCCATGTGGCAGTATTTCTTTGACACAATGAAATCCCACAAGGGATCAAACGGCGCCCAGGGCTGGCAGCCCATGCTTCACTGAACCACATCTGAAACTATCAAAGGAAAAACAACTCCCAAAGATGGACAGATCTGGAGGCAGATAGAAAAATGAGGAGATCGCAATAGGCATGGAGAGTTTTTGATAAAGAAACAAGATGGGCAGTTTGTCTGTTTGCACACACGCTTGGTGAGGTGAAGTACCTGCTTGCTCTGCTCCTTGCTGTGCACAAGCAGGGACACTCTGTCAGGGAAGACAAGGGGAACTGCTTTCCTGGGCCTTTTTTTAAGGCTTGTAGTAAGTACAGAGCAGCAATGTGGCTCTTGGAGAACACTGTGTAGCTTCCAAACACAATGGTGCTTGATGTACATAAAGACCACACCTGATACTCTTAGAAAGGGACCAAGGAGAGGAGCCCTGGATTAAGTAGAGCTGGTCTCCCTGTCCTTTTCCCATTCACACAGAAGCACACAATCAAGTCCCAATGCGAGCAGGACATTTTAATAGCAGGACCTCATCACAAGTCCTTTTCCAGAGCCTGCTGTTGTATTTACACTTATTCCTTCTCTTTCTTCTCCCAACCTACTTCCCGCTTCTTCCCAGGAGAAGCAATGACATTTGTATGTAATCTAGTCTAAACCGGCAGCTTTTGTGTTTTGCTTTTCTGTTTCTGTATTGCTTTAAAAGGACTGTTCAATTCTGCATAAAATCTCCTTACCATTCCAGGTGATTTTCAACAAAGGCAGACATGGGGCTGATCTGTACAGTGTAAGTGTCGTTGGCTGAATACTCAAACAGCCCATAATAAGGATTGAAGAGCTCCTGAGACAGAAGGAAGAAGAATTCTCGGGAAGGGCCACTGTAGTCCAACCTGGAAAGGAAAAGGTAAAAAAGAGCAAATGAGGCTCATTCCCGTTTGAGTGAATTACCTGGGTTTTGCCAACGTTGGCTGCTGTCTAACACCTACCCCTGTGCAGTCAAGTGTTTCTAACGTGGTGTGTCTCCCCTCTCAAAACTTGATTCTGTGCCCTACACAAGCCACGATGCTAAAACCTCACCAGCACCCAGGTTGATCTGGGAGGAACAGTAACTCGGACACATCCCTTAGGTAGTTTCTTTTTCCTTGTTCCAAAGGCTTCGCAAATCAGAGGTACAAACTCAGCCTCGCCGTAGCTGGCTGGGAGCAGAGAGCATTTTAGCGAACGGGGTTGAAATTGTCTACGAACACTTGGATTTACAGACAAGACAGCCCAGACTGAAGCGGAAATTGCTCTTACTCTCCTACACTGAGATGTAACCAAAGATACAACCTAGCCCCAAGCCTGTTTTCTTAGCTATAGGTATAACCTAAAGGTTGGTGCTGAACAAGACCAAGTCCCGATAGAGCTGCGTCTCTTAAGACAGAATGGTGATTCCTCATTGTTTCATCCAAGCTCTTCTAATTTTCTGATAATTTCCAATACCTGTGGTACACCTTAAGCTGTGCTTTGCTGTTGCATGATTTTGCTCAGTAGAGAGTCACCTTTTTTCCTTGGTTTCTTTTTTTATTTATTTTTTAAAAAACTCAACTTTTAAATCAAGCTGTTTCCAATTATCTCAATTTGAAAAAATAAAAGCACCAAAAAAGCCTCATGAATGCACTAAACCCAACTGTGATGGATTTATTAAAAACAGATCATCCTCGATCAATGGCAGGTAGGTTTTTCAATCTGAAATACATCTACACGTAGCAATATGAACAAATGATCTGTAGCAATATATCACGTGTGCCAAAAGATTTTCTGAGGTGGGCACTATTCCTTCTACTGAACAAACGTAAAGTAAGTGGAAAACTCTGCTGCTGGATCAGAACGCTCCGTGTTACGTTTGAAGTTACGGAAACATAACCGCAAGGGGTGGAATGATTGATTTGTGCAACTAGAAAGATGACAAAGGGCAGGCTGGCTCATCCTCCTCTGTTTTACATCTGGAGATTCAGTACTTCTCTCTTTGAGCAGCTTTAACTCTAGGATCATGCGGTGAGACTAAAGCCACAACAGCAAAAGGGGATGGTAACAAGCCCACACGAACCACTAGTGCTAACCATGTAACAGATCTGATTCGACAGATATTAAAATACTGGGCTAAGCCTGACGATGGCTGGAGGAGAGAACTACAAACAACACCTGTCTATATTCAAAAACCTCCAAGGAGAGACGAAGTATTTATTGCATTTCTGGGCAACACATTAACTCATCATAAAGCCTTCATAGTTCATTTTCAATGTCATTTTAGCTTTGAAACATGTGGGAAGCTGTGCCCGTACAGCATCATGTGGCCGTACAGCACCGACTCTTCTTTTCAGTAGGGAATCGGTAGCCTGGAGTCCCTCCAGCAGAACTTGTATTAGCATTAAACAGCAGAAACCCTAGGGGAAGGTATCTTCAGATGTAAATGAATCAGTGAAGAATGAATGAATTTGCAAATCAAATTGGCTTATAATTTCTCCTGAGGATACCGTGCCACACACAGTAAAAAGTTAGAGACGTGGGGAAAACAACATGACTTGGTCCACTGTCAGCGTACTAGAACACTATTCCAACAACACAAAGTGAGGTATGCTGCATGTTGATGCTTTACTTGCAAGCCAGAGGCAAAACCAGCTGTGAAAGATGACCTCCGTTAAATAATATCGAATCCATGGAGTAGAAAAAGTAAGAGTTAAGAAAACCCCTGATGCTGAGGTCATTGAGTGACTCTCTTTGTGACTGGTGGCTTCTGTTTTCCACTGGACTTAACATATTCCCAGACAAACTCAGCTCGGCAGAAGCTTTTCACTTGACGTGCCTCCTCAGAGCTGATAGTGTCAGCAGTTGGTGGACATCCCAAGAGCTGACTCAGAGCCTCACTGTTCCGGTACCTTTGAAAATAAAAACCTATCCATGTGGGGTTTTTTTTGGTTTTGGTTTTGTTTTTTTTTAAAGAAATTTTATATGCAAAGCTATCGAAAAATGATTGCCAGCCTTTGTTATACAGAGTACTGGAAATATGCGCAATGGTCTTTCCATTATAAAAGCATGTGGATTAAGCCTCAATTACAACATAGCTCTTGAGGTGAGCCAGGGTGGTGTTGAAAGGTTCTGTTTGGATTCGGAAACAAAAGGTCAGGGGCTGGCTTTAATCATACAAGAACGGCTCATGGATTTGCAAGGCTGGCAGAAAATTCTCCTTGAGAAAAGGTCTTCTCAAGAAGGCCTCCTATTACTTTCAGCTTCCGACTGGGTGAATTGAACTGTAAGGACTGAGCAGCTTTCCTGTTTCTCACTTCCACCAGAAACAAGGAGTCCACATATGGATAACAAATGATCATTAGATGGCATGCAAAGGCAAAATTTTTCAAGCAAAACCAGATCCATTTGGAAGACTTAGAGTAACAAAGGTGATAAAGGTCTGGTCTCTAATGACAGTCCTGAGACTGATTCAGTGTGCAAACACGGGCCCGTAGTTCAGTTTTTGCCTTCCAGCCAGTCAAAACACCTATGGCAACAAGATGACATTAGATTTAACCACTTAAATTGTCCCTTTGAGACATCTAGATGGAAGGTGCTGTAGGAAAATGAAGCATTATAGCTATTGTTATTTTTAACAATTGTCTGAGCTAATTAAGATGAATCACTTAGAGGTAAGACACAACCAGAGAAACATTACATAACAAGAGAGGCTCAGCCTTAGTCAACTCCGTGTTTTGCAACATAACAGCTACTTCAAAACTGATAGCATTTAGTGGTTCCCTACCCTTCCTCGCCAACAAACGTGACGTAGAGTTTGTTCCGCTGGAGCTCCTTGCGTGAATATGCCATTACCTGGTTGAAGGTGCCTTCCAGCAAGTGGTCACGTCGTATAATTAACCTGCAAAGGGAGGCAGAAATAGAGATCTAATGATTGAGTCTTGCGTGAGCCTGTGAGGCTGAAGATAAACAAGAGCTGGTGAGGACACTCGTTCTCAGAGAACTTAATAAACTTCCACCCACTGGTGCACGTGCTGCTTGACCACTGTGGGTTTGCAGTGAGTTGTTTCTTTAGGCTTTTCCATATGCCTCAAAGGTGAATTTCTTCACAACGCTGTGATTAAGTTCAAAGTGTTGCTCTACTGCTAAGACTCTCTGTAGCACCCTCTATGTAAAAACGTGTACGACAGAGGGGGTTGTGAGTTTCCTGTGTATGTGAGGTCACACGTTTCTGGATTTAATCCAGTGAACGTCCATGGAATTACTGCTTCTGTAGCAGGGTAAGCAAAGGGAGTATCAGCCTCTGTTTATACAACACGCCTCTCACTCCCCTGCCAACCTCTGAAACAACTTAACGAATAGTACATTTAAACACCATCTGTGCAAGAAATCCTTCTTGTTCGTGGACATTTTAAGACAGACCTTCTAAAATTTATTTCATGCCTGCCTTTGACCCACTTAGCAGGACACCAAAAGGGATAACCAAGGGCTAGGACTCTCCAGCTCTGTAAGAACATTTTGATGATGACGTTTGCCTGGAATAAATTGCTTGGTTTCATACTTTTTTTTTTCCATCACAGATGTGATTTGGTAGAAAGCCAGCCTAAAGCATAAATTCAACCAGATGCCCAGGAAATACCTTAGAAACACACAGTCCTTGGGCAACGCTGGATAACTAGATCGAGCACAAGTAGGTACAGACTCACAAGCCAACTAACAAGACGTCTGGAAAGCAAACTCCACAACCAAGCGAAGAGATCCCCAAAATACATGAAGAGAGGCAGAAATCTCTCTAGGTCAAACCCAGGAGGGCTACCAACACAAAGAACTACTGAGAGTTAAACCCACATGTACAGGCTAACTTCTGTAGGGTCATGCTCTGGTCCTGAGTTACACTCCTCTGTAGATCCAAAGGATCTGGAGTCACTCCATCATTACAATGATGTAGCTGTTAATAATCTCTGGTGGAGGTTTGCCTGAATGGAGGATTTTCCTACTAGCAAATTACAGGCAGGAATACCAACATCACTGTTAAATAGGTAGGGAATAGGAGTCTAAGAGAATAGGAATCTATAAGAAACAAAACTTACACACAAAAGCCTCTTGAAGGTCACTCTTTTGCAGGATATACTAAGATCTTATATACAAAGTGCAACCTCTGCTGTGTTTCCCACTCCCTGTCAGTGTCTTCGTTTATGGATAATGACAAAAGACAAAGTGACCCCACGGTAGACTATTTGAGTGACTTGGCATAATACTCACTTAATTTTACCCGGACCTTGCCCATACCCTTTGGCTTCAAGTTTTCGATAGAAATTGCGCAGCTTGGCTTCAAAGTCCCTCCTGTATGGAGAAGGTGCTCTTGCACTTGCTCGCTGCAGTCCTGGAGGGAAAACGAACAGCATCCTAAAGTGTAAGGGGCTTTAAATTTTTCCAAATCACACAGTTGATGTTTCCAGACAGAAGCGGCTAACAAACGTGTTAGGAACTTTTTACAGGTATCCTGTGCACTCAGTATTACTTTTGTTCTACCTGGCATTAATGGAGTTGTAAATTCCTGTAATTCAGTGATTGCAATGACTTCCAGGGGCTATATACACTTCACTAAAAGAATCGTTAAGCTTGCCTCGTGTGTGCCTTTGCGTTGCCTCAGCATTTAATTGTGATTGATCTGAACAGAAACTCAAGCATCGGAAAGGCAGGAGAAACACCGACGCGCATAACTCCCACTCAGGGCTGATGGTATCTAGGTTTTCTTTCCCTTTTTGCACTTTTAAGGGATCCCTCTTCTCTGCATTATATAGGAGATCTCCTTACTTGGCAGGATTAAACCTCCAAAGCTCAAAGCAACGCTTCTCACTCCAGCCTAGCACCCTCGCCAAGCTGGGAATCCGGTTTCCCTGAGTTAATCTGACTGTATATTAAACACTTCCAGCTATCAACACAAGCCCCCTTTGTGGCATTGAGAAGGATTTCTGTCAGCAAGAAATGCTACATTTTCCTATTATGATTCACAAATAGAGCAGATTTTTAGCAATTTGGGACCTGCTTTGTTTTGAAGTCTGCCTTCTCCAAGTAGCTGATTAGTCCTTTTGTATGAACAAGTGCCACGCTATACAGGGTCAAAGAATGGATCCATGAAATCCCATTTCCCTATCTCATTACAGAAGACAATAAAAGCAAGCCCTTTTTATGAGAAATCTGGCAGAAAATCCTTCACAGGAAGGAGAGAAAAAAAATAAATAAAACACATTTAGTGGGAGCACAGAGTATTGTGACTGCCAGGAGGGAAGGACGTTACTAATTGTCTCTGCTGGTAGAACAGGAAAGCGTATTTTCATGCAGTGCACAGAGAATCCCTTGCGACACTTCTCTTGGACTTGTTTGTCTTTTTTTTTTCCCCAGGACATAAAAGAATGGGTGTTCTCATGGGCTATGAAACCAGTGGCAGAAATAAGCAAGCAGACAGTATGTTGCTGGAAATGAGTATCTGCCCTTGTCTTTTCTCAAAAACAGGTAAAGACCAGTGCTGGGTTTTTTTAACATTCTCCTAAGTCATGTTCTTGCCAAATATTTAGGTTTTTGTCTTGCAGGAGACTCGTTTCTGATCTGTTCTGATGCTAATGTAGAGAAGGGAAACTGTATTTACAATGGTGTTCCAACTCATTAATGACAACAGAACATATTGAAAAGGCACTGTCCTATAGACAAGGGTTCAGCATTTAACAACTTCACATCAAAAAACCTTTCCGTTTTCTACAGCCACCTCCGAGATTCGAATGTCTCTTGCCCATTTATTTTGGTTGAAACCAGGTAATTTAAGCAGATGTTTAAAAAGCTCTGCCAAAAATGGATTTCTTCAGATCACGTTTCTGTCGATCCTCTCAGAATGGCCACTGGACACAGCCACGCAGCGAGACTCCGGTGGGGGTTGTGTATCTTGGCAAAAGGGAGACATTAGCTCCTCAAATTTCTATAGCATAAACAATAACTGCAGAGACATACCGCAGCTGGAAATAACCTCCTCAGACAGCATGTCTTTCTGGAAAATATGTTTCCCGTCAAACCTAAGTTTAATGGGCTCAACACGGGAGGTCAGACTAGATGATCAAGATCTTAAAATAGATGAGTCTTGGGAAGAAGAAAATTCTTTGGAACAGCGAGCAGAGGAGACTGAACTTTACAGGAGTACTGGAAGTATCACAATACACCTCTGATTTGGAAGCTGCTCTTTGCTCCTGTCACATAACATGAATGTGCTTCCATGTCAGTGAGTTATGTTTGGAGTCCACCATTCTCTTATCCTAATCCAGGCTGACAACCGATGCTGGCTCTGAATCTGCCTCTTTCTATTTATTAGGAAAAATACCACGAATGCAAGATTTTGTATTATTTTCCCCGTCCCCTTACCTGGAGAATTTTGGGGCGATGAACAGGGTGAGCAGCGAGGAGAGAAACTGTAACCAGGATGGAAGGCAGCCTGTAGGGGTATGTAGGACATAATATCCTCTTCAAAAAGGCTGCACAGAAAAGAGAGATTTGGTTCACATTCATCACATGAAGGAAGATAAATATTCAGTATGGTGCAAGTCTGCCCTGGTCATAAGTCCCATAAATCCATAAAATCCACAAGTTTCCTAAATCAGGAATGGTCACCAGTAACAAAGAAGAAAAAAAATGATTTTATTAAATGTTTCATGCTAACACAGCAGCTCAATCTACTGATAGAGAGCAAAGATGTGAGGCCATGTAGTAAACAGGGACAACTTCAACAGTTAGAAGAAGCAAAGATACACACGTCCATCTCCCAGGTTGTTTTTCTTGGGTCATACATTTTCATCTAGCTCAGCTTTTTGACCATTCAGATTCAGCTGATGGAAACAAGTTATAAACTTCTTGCATTAGGCAGTGCTATACAGTATACCAAAACCACCACGTTTTCCGTGCAAACCAACGCAATAAACCAAGTCCTTATCTGTGCTGAGCAAAAGTAGCTAGGACCTAAAGACCAAGCTCCCCAGTCCAAATAAAAGATGAAGCCTTATCTACATTATCCAAACAATGCCTGGTGTGCTGTACACTGAGGTTTCACTCGTGTGACAGGGCCCTGCATGTGTGGGCAGCACGGCTGCGGTAAAACTACCAATTTCATGAGCAGCTTTATTATGTACTTGTAATGAGAAAGACAAGTTTTTTCCACTAAAAGCAAACATTTTGACCTGATTCTTATTTATCTGCTACTTGATGGTAATAGCTACGTTGATTGAGCTGCCTGGGGATGGAGTTTACTGCACTGCTGGAGGCTGCCTCCCAGGAAGTAGGAGTTGACAGATATACTGTGGGTGAATTATTTTGGGTGACTATCAGTAACCATGAATCCTATTCTAATTACACATGACTGGGAAGATTTAACAAAATCTTTTCAATTACGCTGGGAAAGAGCCCGCCAGCTTCTCTGGTACCACAAGTAATGACATTAGGCTTTTGATGAAATCGATTACCTCAGCAGAATTACTAAATCTGCATCACAGGACAACTTTTCGAGCCCGTGTGTACCCTCTGTCCGAATGTAATGGATCTTCTCCCTGAAACATAAACGGTATTATTGATAAGAAAGGAAAAAAAGAAGAAGAAAACATGCCATTGTGAAGGGATGAACGACACAGAGTTATTAATCCTTGGTATTTTGCCAGTTCCTGTTTCTTTCCTTACAAAAATGGCAAACATCTTAACAGCTTGATTCCTTTTTTAATCTCACTAACAAACTTGCAAAAAAAAAAAAAAGAATCAATATACATCATTCCCTGCTTTGGCAGGGGGGTTGGACTAGCTGATCTCCAGAGGTCCCTTCCAACCCCATATCATTCTGTGATTCACATTCCTGATCCAAAAGCAAGACATTTTGTACCACATTTTAGAAAACAGAGTGATACCTAGTCCTTCCAAGCTGATGTGTAGCACTATAGCTAAGGTCAGACAGACAATTTGTTTCATGCTACAACTAGAATATCACCTTTCGTTAACAGAATTTCACATAATACCACCCCCTTTACCTCTGTCAGTTCTATCTGGCAAATAACACTGTAACAGATACTTGATATCAATTGATCACACAGAGGTCATACAGTCCATGTGTAAAATCATACATTTTGCTGTTTAAATGAATGCTAGTAAGGAGTGGGAAACGTAGGATGGGATCCTCTCAGCAGATCAGGGCCATGGAAGATACACCCCAGTCTGTCAGTGTGTTCCTAAAGCACTGCAGCGTCCAAGAATATTTATTCTAGTATCAAGTCAAGGATGTGCTTTTAGTCCCTTGCTGTGTGGGGCCGCAGTGTATTGCAGAATCAAGCCCTGCAAAAGATGGACGTTTGTCTCCTAGGAGTTTGCTTAAAACCTGCTGTATGAGCATCAGATGGCAGCTTGGGATCACTGCTGACCTAATGTATAATCAAAGCAGTGACCTGGAGGCGAAGGGCTCAATATCCTGTTACAAATCTCATTATACACTGGCTAAGCTGTCTAGTCTCTATCACTAGTCAATTTTGTTCTCTGCTCAAAAGGAGATAAAAGCATCATCTGTTCTCTGAGAAATGAGAATTCAAATTATAGCTGAGGAAAAAAAAATAGCCTGGAATAATTTGATGGTGAAGATAAAAAAAAAATCTCAGTTACGGAAGGGTATGTATCTTGAATACTGGGAGCATTTTTCATTCTGTCTCCCTCATTTTACTTGAACGTATTCATTCCTCCAGGAAGGAAGTCTAATCCTTACACCCAAAGAACTCTTTGTCTGGCTCTCACAGGTAAACAACGAGTCAGTGAGACTATCAGCAGAAACTGCACTGTAGGAACTTGAAGGTCCTTCTCTTACTCTTCCTTCCCCTCTTACCAGTCCCAGAGACACTTTTTACTGCACAGTACAGACTAAATTCTTGGTCAAACTCTTAGCTGGTGCCCACTGGCGTTGCTGAGAGTGACTAATGCCAGCTTAGGTTCTCGGCCAAAACAATTAATTTAACCTTTGGAATTAGAATAAGTTTAAATTGTACCGGCTTTTGGTTCTGGTTTTTTCTTTTTTTTTTCAAACCTAACAGGAAAGGAACGGGCACAAGAAAAAGAAAGATACAATTTAATTACTTTGGAAAGGGCTACCATTAAGTCATAAGTGTGAAAGATTAAAGACAGGAGTACAACCTACTTCATAATGTTCCTATTTCTTTATAAAATCTAGGGTGACTATGTCCATGGCACAGGTGTAAATCCAACCATGAGGTAAAATCCTGGTTCTGCTAAAGTTACTGGGGTTTTGCTGCTGACTTCCATCCAAACACAACTTTAACCCTATCTTCAAGACCAGGCTGGATGGGGCTTTGAGGAACCTGGTCTAGTGGGAGGTGGCTCTAATGCAAGGGGTTGGAACTAGATGATCTTTAAGGTCCCTTCCAACCCAAAGCATTCTATGACTCTATGATTCTGAAAAGCAAAGTGGTAATTGTAGGTGAAGATAGATTTTCTGCTGTTCAGTAATATCTAGAGTAGAAATTAGGTATGTCACTATTTGCCCATAGTTATTTTCCTTCTTCTTGCGTATCTGTGGAAAATAACTCCAGTAGCTACATAGATTCTGGTGGTCCACACCTACTCTTTACTGGTGACAGTTCCATATGGGGCCCAAATTCAATTCATCTTTTGTATCACATTTACTAGAATTTTTTTTCCCCACTGCAAGAAGTCCTTCCCCTTCCCTGGAGATCTTCAAGACCCTCCTGGATGCAGTCCTGCATAATGTGCTCAAGGCAATCCTGCTTTAGCAGGGGAGTTGGACTAGATGAGCTCTAGAGGTCCTTTCCAACTCTGACAATTCCGTGATTCTGTGAACTTGGTTTCATCAATCTGAAAAAAAGCAGTACCTGAGTGCATGGTTTCTGGCCAAGCTGGGCTGACGCTCCTGCAGCATCTCAAAAATGTTGGGTTGGCGTAAAAATGCAACAATCTTGTCATTGTAAGCTGGAAAAGGAACAAAAAAATAATACAGAGGCTTTATCTACCATTGAGGGGGCCTGATCACGTCACTGTGACTGTGCAAGGTCACTGCTAGTGAGGCACAGGGCAACATGAAGCGGTGCATACGGTTGATGAGAAGTTCTAAAGAGGATCTTTATGAGCTCTGCTTTGGAAAGAAAAGAGAAACTTGGCTTACCCAGAGGTAACGTCTCGTGGTGGTGCTGGTTTCGAATAGCTGTTACGAGACTATTGCCCGGCCTGGCCAACAGAGTTACTCCTCTGTTTCGAGAGACTTCGGAGGCCTATAAAATCAGAGGAAAGAGAAAGAATGATTGAAAGTGACCATTGGTAGCACATCGGTCAGTAACATCAGTTTCTCATCTTTACTTCTGTGCCCTTCAGAATGGTCCATGATGCTGACTGACTGAAGGACAGAAGCATGAAAATTACAGCTTTATACTTCAGCCAACTTAAAAAAGGCAGGTAATTCTGTGCTTTCGAATGGAGGGACACCATTATCCACAGCTATCACACCTCTTTGATGCGGCAGTGAAGGCACCAGAATGCAGAAGTAAATGCAAGTTAACAAATGTATTGCAATACCAGAAATAGAACCATAGAATGGTTAGAGTTGGAAGGGACCTTAAAGATCATCCAGTTCCAACCCCCCTGCCCTGGGCAGGGA
>JAOXJK010000012.1:55865073-55882823 GCA_025774025.1 Xenus cinereus | reverse complement strand
CCTCCAGGGATGGGGCAGCCACAGCTTCTCTGGGCAACCTGTTCCAGTGTCTCACCACCCTCACAGCAAAGAATTTAATAGAAGTTGAATGGTATACATTGAAAAAGAACATAATCCACAGAGCTGATAAGAAGGAAATTTATCGGTACTACTTAACCAAGGCCCTTAAAGAACGTCACCGTCCTAAACACAGTATCTGGTGAAGGGAATCATGTCAGGAAGGCAGACATTAAAAGGTGGGAAAACACTTAGGTATGAGGATATTAAGAGCCATAGACTTCAGTGAATCATTACTTGCTGGATAACTCTTTAGGGACTTGTACAAGCTGAGGGGAACGCACCTCTCTCTCCTATGTGTTCCTCCAGAATATGGCCCCGGTGAAGCCAAGAGAGGAGCACTGCTCCAAAACCAGTGGGAGGACAAGATGAATTAGGAATTCCAATTGCCATTCTCCCGGGCTAATGGCTGCTCCTTTCTCACAGCACAAATTGTAGTACTTGGCAACAACTTCAGGAAGAAATTGCCCCTACTCCAATATTTTAAATGCTTAGCTCTGCATCCAAGGAAATGGTGCCAACCCAATTTCAGTGGTACGGCCAAATGCCAGGTCTTCCAACTGGATATAAATGAAAACCGAGAAGCTAAATGTGACTGGCAAATTGCCTTTGGAGCACATAAAGCATAAAACGTTTACATGTAACAAGATGCCAGTCGATGCACTCGATACGTGTCAGTACACAGGTTAAACAATGAAAAATCTTAATGATTCCAATTAAACATACTGTAATTGAAAACACAAAGCTGCCGTGAAAGTGCACGGTGAGTGTTTTGCTCCATCATTCAATTACGATTTCACTTGCAACCGGTTTTATATTGGTAAGCATCTGCCGACTACTAGAGGAGTTATTCCAATGTCAAGGAGAAGAGTCAAGCCCACAGCATTTAGCGGACTGATGTGCTAACCTTGCTCCAACCCTTCTCACCTTCAAAAACAGGAAGAACTTCCAAGCAGGTCATATACAATTCACTAAGTCCCTCTCTGCTGTGCTAAATCTTCTGCCTCTATCTCCTTCTCACATCCTCATGGGCCAACAGACAATCAAACTTTGGCTGAGCATCATTTTAGGCAGCTTTTGCCCTGTGAGCCAGGCATCCACCCTGACGGGCACCACATGGCCTTTATGGCATTCACTCCATGCCATGGAAGGAGGCAGCTTAGGTGTGAGACGTGGCCTATAATCCATTGCCACAGTGGGCACAAAGCCCTTGTGGGAAGAGCGGCTTCTTGGGCAGCAGTCAAGGCCACCCTCTGGCCTGGGATCGACTGGGACGTGTGGGATGGTGCTAAGGCATCATGTTGTGCTTGGTTTCTCCACTTCCAGGGAGCTCTGAAGATCAGTAGAGGACGCCCCTCCCCAGCCCCTTGTAGAAGGGGCTTGTGCGTGAGTGTGGATGGTGGGGGAGCCTGTTTTTAAGGGTGGTCTCTGACTCAGGTTTGGCAAAGACAAATCCTGCGTCCTTGTTGCCAGACGTAGATTTACTGAATAGAAGGTAGGAAGGGGGAAAGAGAGGTGTAACAGAGGAGTTAAACCCCCATCTCCCACAAAGATTAGCACCAGCTGGTATCTGCCCATCAACTGGGAACTGCACAGTACCTCTGCCCAGCCTGGGGTGGATCATCCCCTTGCTCATGTCACCTGATTTTTTTATTTATTTATTTTTTAAATTCCTTTTGGCTAGCTTTCCAGTGCTGCTGAGTTATTTCTCCTGAAGTAAGAATTCTGAAAAGAAATGTGTCTAGAGCCCGTGAAAGAGAAATCTTCGCTCCCCCCTTCCCTTCTCCCCAGTGCTGGTTTAACAGCTAAAGTCATCTAGATGGTAAGAATCCAGTTCTGTATGCACCTTAACATAATAAATTGCACACTCCGTGGAGCTGTACTTCTCTTCATCACCATGAAGAGAAGTACAGCTTCACTGTAGGCATCACTAATTAGGCATCACTAATGCTGCGCTTGGATGATTGTCTTTACACACCTACATCTCTAAACAATTTTTCTCTGGCAACACAACAGGAAAATTCCCAGCCGTCTAATTAACTTCCATTTTATTAACGCTCCTCTTTCCAATCTTTTAGCTAATATAGTACAAGGGATTGCTCCAATTCAGTGTTTAATCACAATCGCCTTGTCTACTTTGACTTTCTAATTGAATCATTTAATTTGGATTAGCACAGTATTCTCTAATTAAAAAAAAAAAAAAGAGTGACCTCTCTAATGATTTAGTAACCAGGTTCATCTAGCGCAGGGTAACCTGACAGATTTATGTCAGAGTTTAATCGCTTTGCAATTGATCCTGGGATGTTGCAGAGTGGAGAGTCCAAACTATCACAGGAGCGTTTCGATGATATAATACCCTTTTCCTGGGTTTTTATATCACTGCTATATTTGAGAGGCTCCTGCCCGTTTGAGTCCTGCTGCTTGCTTGTCGCAGTTTGGGTCAGTGAGGAGATTATTCACTGCTATATCCCAGTATCTCCTCTGCTTTTCTTGCTAACCAGGCAATCTGGCTTCTCCCTCACAGGTGCCGTCTTCTTTCTCAGAATAGATTCATAGAATTGTCTAGGTTGGAAGGGACCTTTCAGATCATTGAGTCCAACCATAAAACTTTCTTTTTCTCTTTAAAATCCCTATCGTGTAATAATACATGTTGATTTCCATTGCAGACAGAGTGGCCCTTAGAGGGAATGGAAAGGGCTTTCGACCTGTTCCGTTGACAGCAATGGCAGAAGGAAACAAAGCACTTTGTGATCTATTTTCTTTTTGTTATTGATGGCCGGTACAGCTACCTCAACTTTTCTTTCAAAAATCAGGTAAAAAGAATAGCTTCAACCACCTTTTTCCTGGAGAAGATTGATATCCTTAAAGAAATGCTTACTAAAGAATCTGTAGCATTTTTGTCAAATTTATATGTAACACCATTTAATATCAAGAATCTACTCAGGTGGACATCACAAGTTTTTACAGAGGTTCTTCATTTAGAAGAGTACTTCAACACAAAGAAAAGCACAAATACTACAGATTAATTTACGAAATGGATGCTTTCTTTCTTGAAAGAGCGAAATGGAGTATTATTATATGCACAGATTTCTTTTTTTATAAAACACAGCTCACCCGCATAGAGATCGAGGGGAAAAAAGGCAGTTTTAATCTCCACTTGCCCTGTTAATAGTCGGGGTAGGCTTTGACTTGAAGTACCTGGAGGCAACTGCTGTGCAATTGCTATTTCTATTCTCTACTGAGAATGAATTTTAAATGTCATAAAGCAAAGAAAACCGCCATATTTGAAAAAGCATATGTTTATGTTCCAATTGCACGAGGGAGTTTTAAAAGTACATTTGAAATACTAAAAATCAATTCTTTATTAGTATTGCAAGGTATTGTGTTCAACACCAAAGATTATTAGGCAGGAATCAATGCTGCATTTTGATGAGCCAAAAGGATTTAGAAGATACATGGATGTCATGGAAGGGAGGGCAGGAGATCATGTCTTTTACTTCAACACTACAGCCTATCCACTGCGTTGCCCCTGGCCAGGGAGGTTGGAAACTTGTTGGTGACTAAGATAAAACTGGCTTTTGCACTACGTTTTGGCCTGAAAGTATGAAGAAACTGAGACCCAATGCCCACGTAATCACTAGTTCCTATGGCTAACTATTCTCACTGAATTTCAACCCTGCCTGATCTTGGTTGCCTCAGTTTAGCTTTTAGTATCAAAACATTATTCTTGTAACACCTGTCCTCTCCTAGATTAAAGAGATCTTATTAATTTTCTAAGAATTCCAGACATTACAATTGATTTCTTGTCTTCTGTTGAGTACTAAGATTACAATTTCTCAGAACCGTAAGAACTTCTTTATGGTGACTCAGCTAAGAGCCATCGCTGAGTGTGTGAAGATGGGGTATTTCTTTTTTCCCACTTTGGCATTAACTGCCTAGGACTTTTGTCTGCTCTTTCCTCAACTGATCACGCAGCGTTCCTGGAAAGTTCACACAACACTCTGGCAACTCCTTTTGGCGCTTGGGCAGGATGTCAGGTTTGTGCACTGAGGCTGGGGGTAAGAGTTTTTTCTCTCATTACCCTGGCTCTTTTCTATACCCTCCTCTGGCACCCACAAGCAATCATGACTGAAGCGCTGTTCTGCTCTCCTTCAGGCTCGTTTGAAATCTGTACATAACACTCCAAACTGGTGGTTGTCTTTCTTGGTCCTTCATACCATCCTGGTGACAGATTCCAGAGGCCACACCACCTGCTCAGCAAAGAAAGCAGCTGGACTGCAGACAGCCCGCGCACGGCCGGGACAAAGCCCCAAGTGTGTCCCTGCAGACATTGATTTATAGGGCCAAAAGCACATCCAAATATGCTTGCGTGAAACCGCACGGAACACGCGGCTTTTAATAAACGGGCTGAGTTGTGAAGGGCCGACTCTTTGCCGTGAAAATGGTGGGCTTTTAGGCACCGATCCAAAGTCCTTGGAAATCAATGGGAGTCCTTCCAACGGAGCAGCAGATTCTTCCAGAGAGGGAAGCTACTGAGTACGACAAGGGTGCAGAAGCACTGTGGGACCCGTGCCATAGAGATTGTGAGATGAAGATGCCAGCACTGATGGCTCCCTAGACAGAAGTCCCTGCTTCATTAACTGATCGTGCCAAATCAGCAGCCTAGATGGAACAGTTTACAATTTCCCCAGAGAATCATTACTCAGAAGTATTCAATGCTTGTCAATCTACTTGGTATTTTGGGTTTACTGCAAAATGTTCTTTGCCAGCCTTGCCAGCACTCGCAAAACCAAATGTATTTTTTGGGCTTGGTCATCTGAGTTGCTCAGCAGCGTTTCTGTCCCTGACATGGGGAATTTGTAAGCAAGCCCCAGGCAAGCATGGGCCCAAATATCATCATGCAGGTGACTTTCAGGTTCACGTCAATAATTCAGACACAATAGTAACACTGAACTGCAGGCTGCTGGCAGAGGGAAGATATGATTGAAATGGATCCATTGATACAGTTCTATCTTCAGAAAATATATTGCTGTGTTCACCCAAGGTGGGGAAAACCCACCCAAGCTACTCATGTCTGACCTCACACCCTAGTCAGCTCCTGATCCCAACCCACTTTGGCAGTGGGAGGTGTTCAGACTGGTCCTGCTGCAGTAAGTTTTAATATTAATTTCACAAGCATTTCTTCAGATGTTTTTCTGGAAGAGAAAGATCCCTTGGCCGTAATTCATCTCTACTCCTATTCAGCTTCAATCTTTAAAAACCTTCAACGGTATGGATTTGCTGTATGAAGAATCTGATTGCTGGTCCTTTTTCCTCCTTAAATCCACCATACAAATCCAGTATTTATGCTTCTATTAATCCTGCCCATGCCCCTCAATGATAAAAATCATCCCCATGAAACATAGGAAAGATGTTTAATGTGATTGAAAGCTACAGAAGCAAAACTCAACACACATTACTACACCTGCTAGGGAATATATCTTTTCAGAGCACAGTGTCACAGTGGGGAATGAAGAAACACATGAGGCTGCTGAAGTATCAGGCCATAAAAATAACAAATGACTTGACTTTAATATAGCAAGACTAGGATATCAAATATAGATTCTTCTTTTAAAATATATTTTGTCATCATTTCACTTCGTATATTTTTACTTGTTTATTATTTATTCTGGAAATGTTCAAATATAAACCTTCATTAACAGCAAGCTCTAAGATAAACCCTTCAGAAAGAAAATTCCCTTATTTCCTTTGGAAGATAAAAAATCCTCAAAACAGTCTCTTTAAATGCATTTCAAAGATAGAAGTGCTTTTAATTCTACAGAATATTGATGTCAAAAATAACTGTATTGATACTAGCACGGTTACCTCTCCGGCGCTGTAGCTACGAAGCCGCTGAAGGTGTTGCCTGTGAGTCAAGTGATTAGGGAGACGACCGTTCTGCAGCGGGATCCTGGGATCTATGAAAGTGGTAGCACGGCTGTTGTGGTCAACGAAGAAAGACTGAAACACACAGGAACAATGGGGTTATGTTGTGAGAAGACTGCTGACACTGCAGTGGTATCGTGGGATCATAAAGTGGAAACCACCGGCAATTGTGTGTCAGAAATACCCTGTTTAAGTACAGTCCATGGAAGGTATCTGCGAACCACAGAACCTTCTCAGCTGAAGACAGAATAGCTCTTGGAAAACACCTGAAGCTACATAGGTCAAAAATCACGTCTAATGGCCATGAAGTAAACAAGACAGAAGAGAATAAAATTACTAGGGAACACTGCTTTACCCTATTGGGTGGTTCCAGAAGTCACTTGGCAAAGCTTCACTGGGGGACAGAAACACTAAGGCAAATTTTGCAGTCGTGACAGATCTAAACTCTGGCTTAAAATTTTTTGTTAGTCCCATGCTGCCTTGGTTACAATGTGATATCCCACAGCAAGCTAGAGGATTGCCGCTATGCTTTGAAACATTTGTTCCTGAAGCTTTTTTCTGCTTCTAAAATACCTCTGCTTGCTGCTTGTGCTGTTTAAACCACATCTTCACAGATTTTGAGTCAAGAAGGAAGGAACCTTTAGTGATCAAGTAGCCTGACGTGCAGCGTTAAACAAGTGATTGGTTTTGTTGACACTCTTACCTTGCCCTGCTGGTCTGTTTTTATCTCCCAGCCACGAGGAAGCTCCAGTCGGGTATCAGCAAACATATTGATAAAATTGACCAGGTCTCTGTTGTGCTGGTAGCGCTCAAAGTTACGAGCATCTCTACGGATCTTCAGAATCATATGCTTCAAGCAGGTACTGTTAGTGAAGACTCGATAGGCACTCTATGGGATGGAAAACAGACATGAAGAAAACCAGTTCTGGTGTCCAAACAACATACTTGGTTATTTCATGGGACGTATGCCCAAAGAACTGAAACCAATCCCCTTAGAGTGAAGAACCATTTCCACCTCATCGTTTTAATTTCATTTACTACTTTATACAAAACACTTAAAAGTAAGAAATATAATTTGGAAAGGGATACGTCCCACACGTTATGCACAGTTAGCTGGTGCATAAACCACCTTTCTAATACACTCCAAGAAGACTGTCAGCTAAAACAGCCCACACTCGAGACGCACGCAGTTGTGCCTATTTCATTGCTTCCACCGGCCAACAGAAACACAGCTTGCGTGACTGGATGGTGCCAGAGAGTTGCAAAGACAGCTGTGAACATGTATTTATGCTGTAATTCAAATCAAGATGCTTGTGATAGGATTCATCAACTTAAAGAGACTGCAGGGCAGATGTCCACATCGAAGCTTGCTACCTTATTTATGGTCACTTTACAACCAGAGGACGGAAATAGACACTTTCAATTGTCTACTTTTGGAAGGCATGAAGTGTTTCCTGGAACTGAATGTTTGTTTCTGCAATGACTACAAAGCAGGTCAGATGGAGACATTTTCACGGGTCAGACGAACACCATCCCTTAGGCACCTACTTGTATCTCACACCGGGCATTAAATACACCTCTTAGAGGAATGTGCCCTGATGCTGGTGCGTATCTGAGTGAGTTAGTGCTGATCTGGTTGCAGAATAGGGAGCAAAGTGAACTATATTTGTTGCCACGGTGTATTCAATGATGGAGCACCACAAAAAAGTGGTGACAACGCTTTTTTCTCATCCACGGGCTGCTCTTGGGATTTTTTTACTTCAGGAAAAAAGCTCCTCAAGACAGGGTAGGAAACTTTACAGAAATCTGCAACTTTGCTGAGCATTTCACTGAAGAGAAAATGAGTGCATTGGTTCTGCTGATCAGCCCAAAGGATTTAATTACTCACTAGAGTAATAAAGGATCACTGGAGGAGTCGCATCTCCAGTGAAGCGAGCCTCAGTGTACGCACCTGTAATCTGGCCAGAGAATCTGACCCAACAGCTTTGAATTCTCAATTTCTGCCTACTTTTAATGCATTTTAACCACTATAATGTAATAAAACATTTACAAGTATTATCTTTATTACGTAAGGATTTATTGTGGTGGTAGCACAAGGAGAGAATACTCCCTGCAGCACAGGGTCCCCAATTATGGCAAAGGTTGGTAAACGTTATGAAATCACAGAGATATAATCTCTGCCCTGAAGATATGACCCGGTTATGACCCAGGAACGCTTCCTGGCCACAAATTGCTAAGATCCCAGCCTACTCCATGACAGAAGTTGTATTTTGATCTAATGTATGATCAATGGCTGTCTGACTATCTCTTAGCTGCACTAGGGAAACAAAAACTGTAATGTAGTTTTATCCCTCCATGGAAATAAAATATTTGAAAAATGAGAACCCTTCCCTTTTAATTCTAACTGCTGGATAATATTTTCCAATCCCAGCTTCACTGGCATAATTAATAGCCTGAAATTTTAATAGGGGCTTGCGGTTAAAATATTACCACCGCGTTAAGCCAAAAGTCACGTGGGCCATTATTTCTGTACAAGTGGAATCTGTATGACCATTTGACAGAAGTTTCAATACATTATTCTGGCTCTCCTATTAGAGACAACTTTATAAGCTCAGACTAAAGGCCTCTCTCGGCTTTTTTTTTTATTTCAGTGAGAAATAAAATTGGGATTCAGTCTCTTGTGAGCTCTTCCTTACGCCACTATGGAACCAGTTGCTCATTTTGCAAACAACTCTGCCAAATGAAAATGATGTTGCTCCCAGCTATAAATCATCGTGTATCACTCTGTCAATGGAAGAAATCATGAGCACTCCATAACCTAGGTTCAGGTAACATCAGATGAGTCAATATTTCCCTTCCTCTGCAGGATTTCATGGCTAATAATCTCTGGCAGATGCTTGGAGATGGCCAGCTGGCTTCAACCCGCAACGCGCCAAAACTTGATGTCTGTAGTTAGCTAAAGACCTGTGCGTTTCAATTTCTTTTTCTTTCAAAAAGAAAGGTCATCCCTATTCAGAAATGACTGTTTTTTCAAATATTCAGAAGTCATGTGTAGATGCCTAGGCTGACCTGCATTCAAGACACGGAAAACTAGGACTGCATCTGCTTGTGAGATTTCCCTATCTGCTTCCTCCTCGTTCACCTACCATTACATTTGCCACTCCACATAAGGTTTGCAAGAAAACATGCGGATTTATTGCATTAACGAGGAAAAAAAGTTATTTGCATTTTTGAAAATTCATTTTCATTCCTGTTTTTTCCAAAATAGGTACACTGGGTGTGCAAACTGCAGGAGTTAACAATGTTTTTTCCCTTCTATTTCCCTGAGACCTGGTGGTATCTGTGTGAGATTTCTCAGGAACATGGCCCGAAAGGCAACAACCTCGCTCCCTGCAGCAACAAATAACAGAATCAACCAAGCTGAAACCAAGGGCTCCTGCTTATTCTAGATAAGGATAATGTTAATGAGCTGCTCTGTACCGTGTGTGAGGTAGAATCCCAGCAAGAGTCTCCTTGAAGCAGCCTGCCTGTACTGTCCCCAACCTGGTCTGGTGCTCAGAAAGGACAACGGAGCCCCGAGTCATGCAAATCAAATTCACTGTGTGCTCTCCCCGAAGGCCTGTGGCGCAGCGTTTGGGTTCAGAAATCAGTAGTGTGAGAGAGCAAATCATAATTACTCACATAGTTTGCATGCAGCACAGTGAAGAACTCGGGATTGGTGATGAACTTCACAGCTGGAGACTGCAGCAACAAGGTGATTTTTTGAGAATTCACAGGAGAAAGGGAACCTTCCCTCCTAATCTCTGGACAAAAAAAAAAAGGCAGCAGAATCTTACTAACACGGTGGCAAGCACAGCCTATTATTTAACCTTTACTGAATGGCTGCAAAAGCCACGGTATAAAAAAGTTGCCACGCTGTCCAATGCACCGTACCTTCACTGTGTTTCCACAACAAGCCTGCTGGCAAACTGGCAGATGTTATCCTTACGGTTAGTGGTGCAGGGCAGGAGCTGGACGCTTTACGGTACTGTATGTTATAGAACTCCGTGTCATGTAAAACTACCGCTGTCTCTAAATATCAATGTGAACCACATCAGTTTTTACCAGCTGATGGTTTGGTTCAATACTGTCACCCAGGTCTCCTGACTGGTTCCACCCACCGCTGATTTGAGAGAGATCTGATTTCCCAGTCCACTCAGCCTGAGGGGTTCACCAAGCAGAAAGCACTGGGAGCAAAACTTGGTTAAGGAAGCCCCCTGCTTCGCCGCTCACCCACACTGGTACTGCAAAGGATGGCCTTTTACTTGTAATTGCATTCTTTTTGGCAAGTCCATGGTTTTGGGGACTTGTATGGTAAAGAAAACAAAAACAGACACAAAGGGATTATTTTTAATCTGTATCAATTCATGAAGCACAGGAGCAGAACTGAGCGTTTGAAAATGTAACTCTGTAGAGGTGGGAACCCTGTGACCTTCTACAGCCACTGGAAAAATGCTTCCTACCATGAAATTACGGCTTGAGTATGCAATTCTGGTGTTTTCAAGTACAAGCCAACTTTTATTTGCAGTCCAAGGAAACTGGACGCAGACGTCATCAACAGAATAAATATAGATTCCCATTTTTTTCTTATTATCACTTTTCTTCCCTTTCCTGTTAGACACACCGTATTATTGTATCCACTTAAAACTGCACGCTGGATCCATTGCTGGAGTTAAATTGATTTATACTGGCCTAGAATCTGGATTAATGTGCCTAAATTGTATTACTTCTGACATTTATCATTTAAATTAAAAGGCAAATAGCAAATGTATCATAGTGCAGCTTTTTCTTATTCTAATGTGGTTCGCATCACCCATGATCTTTTAATTCTTGCCATTTTATACAATATTGGCTTTTTCTCCTAAAAGCAAAGCAATTATCTGTGGCAAACCCCATTTCCTAATCACTTAAAATGATATATATCATACTCATTAACTCTTCAGGGTTAAAAGAAAAAAAGTGAATGTTACATAATAAACTGACCTAAATACTTACTGGTAGCAATTCCTGTCAAATTACTATTTTATTATGTAGACTATGATAATAAATGATTATACATATTACAAGAAATGACTACATTACTTATCGTTTAAATACTAATAATACAGTGTGTACCTCGTTTCCCTTTCAGAGCTAACAGAGAGGACTGGGTTCTCCCTGGAAGATCAAGTGTAGGTAAAAGCTCCCAGAAATCGCAACACAAAAGACTGCAGGGAAGCTTTGAATATCAAACATTAACTTTCTTGCTAAAAATTGATTTTCAAGCTAAAACCACCTAATGGATCAGGAAAACAAACAGGAAAAATTGAGTATTTTTCTAAACTTGTTTAAAAATAAAAAAAAGTGTTCACTATTTCTCTGCTTAATTCTTCCTATTCAACAGGGAACATTAGGAAAATTGAAGTAGCTATTGTGTTGGTTCTTTCCCTTTGCCAATGCTATTTACAGAGGGATGGCAAAAGGATGGCACAAAGTCAGCATTAGTTCCAGCAGACAACGCAGAACACAAAGCTGGGTGGAGGTGAGAAGGATCTAAAGAGAACAGGCCATTCATTTTGGTGATGCAAGTTCTCAGACAAAACAGATAATTATTTTTGCGTGTGGGCACTAGACTGAGTGCTGGTATTTCTTACCTGGAACAAACACTTGGGTTATGGCTTCACAAAAGTTTTAGGAAAACATGAGCATGGCTACCACCAAAAAGAGGAGAACAGCTCTCTGCCCATCCTGCCCTGGGTGCACGTTCTCCTCTTGTGCTTTGTACTGACACTCATCATTCTTGTCTGGTCATCTAATGAGCCAGACGAAAGAACGAATTTGGCTGTAAATAACATTAAGTGCAAGAAACGAGGTTATTTTTCAGGCAGATCAGTTCTCTGCTCTGGATGTGGTTCTGTCACTTAAGTTAGTGATGAGCAAAAAGACAGCTGTGTCTCCTTCAGTGGCAGCCCACACTTAGTCAGCTCATAACTATCACAAAACCGCAGCTTTAAAAACACAAGCATTTCATACTCGATGACAGGGCCACTGCAGGTGTGACCACACGGGCAAATGTGCCAGCACAGAAGCCATGCCCAGAGAGGGTAAACTGCAATGTCCCAAGATAAAAATCACACTGCAGCAAAAAGAAGACAGCGCCAGTTGTTTTTGCAACTACTAAGGTGAATAAAAAACAGATGCCTTTGCCATTTTAATTTCAAATAGCCCTTTGTTAAAGTAAAAATGCTTTTTCTGTCTTAGTCGTTGTTAAAAAAGAATGAAGGCCCTTTGTCTCTAGCTTTGTACCTGTAGCTTCAGGTCTAAAACTCATAGCTTCAAGTCCCAACCTCTTTCCTTTTAATTTGCTTTTGCAAGCCAGTAGAACAAAGTTCCGGTCTCCCGTGGAAATGCAGATTTCCCCAGAACTGAATGCCACCACTGAGTGGCACTGGACGTGCCACTCCATAGCTTTTTTCCCCATACCTGAGCTTGGCTGGGAAGGCTCTGCCTCAGAGTCACTTCCTCCTCCGGTGGGGACTCTCTCCACCCTGCTGTTTACTACAGCATCATCTTCAGTCCGCTCTGTTGCAATAGTTCGCTGGATATTTTGGTACCTACATACATTCAGAGAAAGGAACAACATGCTTTAGTTAACAGAAGAGCTTTCTGGTGCTTTCTACCTTGACAATCGGCACTGCTTTCGAATGATTCCAATACTTCAACATACGACTGTAAGAGCACACCCGACTCTTCTCCTTTGACTGATGCAGCTACTCACACTTGGGCCAACCATTACCATTAAGTTACCATTACAAAAACAAGGCATTTTGCACTAACAAATAGCTACGGAGGGTGCAGAGCAAGGAAGACTCAAAGGTCAAATTTAAACAGGTATTTAGGCTACAGGTTGCTACTAGGCTTTGTTTCAAAACATCTGGAACCTAAAACTCCTGGTGGATCGTGGTTTCTCCTTCATTTAGTCTCACAGTAGCATAACCAATGAAGTTAGGATCAACCCTGCGATGCACTGAGTACCCTTCAGACTTTCTTATTACAATACTGGGTGCATGGATTCAACTGGAAAAATGTAAAGGCTATTAAGAGTGTTCACAAAATGTTTATTACGATACCGCACGTCCAGCAGTTGGGACACCTCCATGCCGGTAGGCAATACGGAGTGTAAACCAGTAGGTAGTGTGACCTCAATGAGCTACAATCTAACTGGTATGACAGTCACAGAAAAGTAGAAGAGGATCCAACACATGAGCTGAGTGAACAGCGTGAGGATGCAAGTGTTCTGGCCATTTCTGGACATCCATGGGATTGGGCATTTAGCTTGGGTGGCAACTAATTGCAGAACAAGGAAGAGGAAACACTACAGAGATAACCAAAGGGAGGGTGCAAGGAGGACGACAGAAGAAAATTCCAAATAAAACCCTGCAAATGCCTTAAAAAAACCCGTACTGTCATTTCCATACTAATGACAGAATTAATTGCCACATTTGTTGATGTCAATGGGACTGATCACGGTCTTAGCGATCAGCCCAACTCTAAATACTTAACCAGATGAGGAACAAAGTATATTCCTGGCTGTGGGAATAACCTGGAGTGTTTTGAAACAAATGCTAGTTAACTTGTTCGCTCACACAGACGGATGAACAAGATGAGAGATCAAGATTTCTTTGCTTCTACTGGCAAGCTATGAACATAAGTCATATATTGAATAAGAAAAAAATATTTTAAATACTGAGAGAGAAAGAAAAGAGTAAGAAAGCATAAGGAGAAAGAAAAGGAAAGAAGGAAAATAAGCTCTCTTAATTATTTTAATTATTTCTTACTCCACCTCAATGTTTTTAATCCTTATTTCTGGATTACTTTTCTGTATGTCTATAAAAAGGATGGCCTTACTGCCTGCATTTAATCTGATCCAGCATTGTTCAGTCTCTCATTTTCCTGACTTACACTCTTTTTTCTTACCTCAGGTCAAGTTCTGACTTAAAAATTTCATTTACTTTCTCTATTTGTTAAAGCACACTTTATTCCAAATTAGGAGTTAGTCCCTCAAAGTGACACAGGATCATTAAAGCCAAGTAGTTAGCAATTGGCTTTTTTACATCTCTCAACAGACATCATCTCCCAGTAGCTCACTGCAACCCAATCTTGGGCAGAAGGGCTGGAGATAATTAAGACAAATAATTAAAGTTTTAATAGATTTATGCTACACTTTCACAGCACTACGTGTGTCTTCCAGTACTCAAAGTCATTTGAAGCTACATTTAGTGGATATTTTGACAGCTCAATAAACAGCATCTTTAGAAGTTGGGTTTTTTTAAAAAAACCCACAGTTCTGTATTTAAGAACCATCCATCTTTACAAGGAAGTTCTGACAGCAGAATTCGCAACAGCATGAATTTACTCCAGTTTTAAACCCTCTGGTTTAGACCCACATATTAGATTTTTATTCACTTGACTGCAGGCAATTGAATGAACTTTCCATTCCAGTACTGGAGGAGTTTTACAACACCCACATGCAACAGAACGGGGGAAAAAAAAGTTCAAATAATCAAGGGATATTAGCACACATATGAAAAAAACCCCTTGTAGCTTCAATTTAATTAGATGGTAGAAAATCCCTATTGGCAAACCTTAAAGAGTAACACTAGCTGTATGCCAACAAAAGGCGACCCTTTTCTTTTGGGTCCCAATACTATAAAATCATCTTATATAAATAGCAGAAAATGCCAAAGTAATTGGAGAAAACATTGAGAGTGCAAAAGTTATGGGAATGCCTCTGGAAATTTCAGTGTGCTTTCAAAGTGATTTGTCAAAGAAATGGGGTTTAGAAATACCACACTGTGGCTGTCTTAACTGACATGATTTTAATTTCTTATGTTACTTATTACCTTTTAAATTAGTGCAAAGACAAGTCTAGATATACGTATGCTGCAAAGCATCTCAACAACAAGGGCTTTTATCTGCGTTGCTAACAAGTAAGCAAGTCAGGTACTGCTGTAGAAAATGAGCAATTTAAAATTACAAGTATGGATGTCTCTGGAGTTTGCCAAACACCTGGATTCCAGTTTTGCATTCCCTGTATCCTCAAGTGGCTAGTACAGCTAATGGGAAGCTTGGAGAACAGAAGGAAAGCAGGACTAGGCTCAGTCACAGCTACGGAGGTTTTTTTTTTTCAAGTTGAATTTCCAAAGCTTTGTGGTTTTGGCTGGGCTGGAAATACCAAGCTTCCTTGTAATATTTTGGTCTTTCCATTCCCTTCCACAAATGAAACCAGGAAGCCAAAAAGTGAGTAGATTGGTTTAAAAAGAAAAACCCTCAAGTTTTTTCAAACTGCTAAATGATTTTGAGTCCAAATTCTGTTTGAGGTTAGAGCAAAAGTTCAGTCTGCTGCTAATTCTATCAGCAAAGTCTATGTTTGCTGTTGCTTCACCTAAAATGATTCTCAGGTGTGTTTGCTGAAGACCATTTCAAATAATGAAGTTTGAAATATAACAAAACAGTATTTCTAAAATGAGTGTTCAAACAAAGCCCAATCCTCCGCAGTGCTGATAATAACTGTTTATGAAAAGGGGTTTTCCTCTCAATTTTGAAATCTGGAGGTATTAAATATCTGAAATTAGCATTAAGACAGCAATAATTTTAACAATTATAACAGCCAGATTGAAAATGCAGAAATGACTTGTCACTGGACAAATGCTCAGGGATTTAATACGAATCTCTTTTACTAGAAACTTAGGAAACTTTCACAAACTTGGGAACAACAGGAGACCTCCGTATTCAACTTCTCAAATCAACAGAGTTCCATGGCAGAGAATCATCAGCTTTTTTCCTCTGTCCCAAGAAGCCATCACAATTCATGTTTATTAAGTTGCAAAATGTTGAGTCTCCAATGGGACTCGGGTAAGGAGAGATGTGCCCCTGCTGAAACCCTATACGCTTCTCACTTTGTAGCTGAATACGGGACTACTAAAAATAGAGAGATTCACAGAATGTCAGTCCTGTTAACCGTCAATTCCCAACCCAAACCAGTGGTAACCAAGTCACAACCAAGAAAGGCAAGCAGCCTCCGTGAAAACATGGAATAATAAAGTTTGAAGCAAGGTGGTCACAAAGACAATGCCTACCCTTCAGTTTCTGCTGAGCTAGCTGCTTTAATAATTAACCTGCATTAACGGACAGAACGGTAAGTTTCTATGCGGACTCACACAAGCAGTTATTCCTTTCCTGGTTGTGCTGCATTTACATGAGTTCATCCTCAACAAATAAAAATAAAAATGCTGATGCATATCCACCACAGAGCCTTCTGCTTTCTGTGGCAGACGACTTACTTAAGTGGCAGCCAAATAGTCTGAACTTTGACGTGGCCAAAATCCCTCTTGTAGACAAACTCTAAATGGCAGAGAAGTCAGGTAAATCCCTTGAAAGAATCTACACTAAACATTCACTTCCTTCAGTTTTTTTAAAAATATTACCATGGTCGCTTGACGCATTGAGGAAATCTATAATGAAAACAAATACTCAGCAGGTTCTTTCACCTCCGCAAGACGTAACACGCTATGAAATGCCATCCAAAATAATGAATTTTGGTGAAAAAAAGGGGAAATTCTTCAAGAGTGCGTTGATGGTGTCGACTTAAAATACAAACCAACCAATTTAATAAGGCTGGTTTGCTCTCCACAAGTTACACTAACTTTCTTATCGTTGTCATTCAGGGCCCAGTTCTCTTTACACTCAGTAACACCCAAACTATTCTGCGCTCTGAAAAGAGTACTCTGAAGCCCTGCATCCTTCTCTCAGCTGCAGATCCTTCTCTTAGCACAGGAAAAAAAAGACCAGAAAAACTTTTGTGGTATTTTGAATGCTATGATTAGAGTATAATTTCAGGTTTGCTTGCCTTTTTATAGAAACCGTAGCATTGCAGTAAGCAGGTTAAAAAAAAAACAAAACCTTTTCCGAAATAAAAAGGGAGGATTTCTGACCAACTGTTTTATTTTTTCTCTTTCCTTTTAAATTCAGCCCGAAAAGCAAGCGTAAGAAGGAAATGATACACAAATCTGTGTGTGGACTAGTCAAACAAAGGGAAAACGTGAGATGTTAAGAGATATCTCAGCCGGCTCGGAATGAAGTGACAGATTTACAGGGCCCCACGCGACACTAAGCAGATCTGTCTACGTCTAGAAACGCATACAGTCCTATTAGAGCAGTGCTCTGCCCTGGAAAAGAAGACAGACCTTTCAACAGGCTTAATTAGCTGGAGTAGAAAAGCCACACCGATATGGCAACCCTCTTTTGGTAACAGCCAGCTCAGAAACCTCTGCAGCGTAGCTCTAGATGCTGACCCATCGATACCACTCATAGCTAAATAGCAAAAGTGACTCCATCTTTTGGAAGAACATTCCCTTCTCTTCTGGGAGTCATTTCAAAGGAGTTTTCCAAAAGCATCTTCTTGCTGTTTGAAATGCTTTAAAACGCTTTTCGCTCAACAGTGCTTCTCATGTGGGCAAGTTTGGGTACTGGAGACACTTAGCAAGCACACCGAAAGACATCAGCAGCAGGGACAGGACCCTGTACATTGGATAAGGAGGAAAGATACATCCTCAGGGAGGGATGTGATGCACTAGGGAAGGAAGTACTGGACACTGGTGAGGCCCCACCTCAAGGGCTGGGTCCAGTTTTGGGCCCCTCACCACAAAAAAGACATTGAGGGGCTGGAGCGGGTCCAGAGAAGGGCAACG
>JAOXJK010000012.1:55849209-55864973 GCA_025774025.1 Xenus cinereus | reverse complement strand
AGGGCAGGGGTTGAGGCCCCATCCCTGGAGGGATTTAAAAGCCGGGTTGCCATAGTGCTTAGAGACATGGGTTAGTGCTGGTTTTTATCAGAGTGAGGTTGATGGTTGGACTAGATGATCTTAAAGATCCCTTCCAACCTGGACAATTCTATGATCCTATGAAGGAAGCCACTGGGGCAGTGTGGGAAAAGGGGAGGGCAGATCTCAAGGGCAGATAGGTGGAAAGCGCTCACCGTCGGTTCAGCTGCTCCATTTGCTGTACGGAGCCAGACCGGTGGATCCCGTCTGGCGTTGCTGCGGCTGTGGGGCGCTGCCACGTCGTGGTTCGGTTGACATGATCAACGTAGAATACCCTCCCGTGGCTGTCTATCCGAGCTTCCCAATCTAGGGTTGGAAAAAAAAGGGAGGAGTGATGCTGTCAGTGTGATGCCTTCCAGACAACCTAAATGCGGAAGACAGATGTACATACACATACATACATATACACAGACAGGATATATACACACGAGAGATACTATATATATATAGTCCACATGCGTGCAATATACATTATGTGTATATATTCAGAGTATACATTCAAATGTGTATATATATTATGTGCTTGTCTCTACGTATGTATATGCAGTCTATGCATATACATAAACATTTCACACACAGCACATACGTAGCCTATGGAATTCACCACCATAGACTACAAAAAACAAGTGACATAGTGGCTACATTTTTTAAAGGGCTGGATAATTTTACAATTAGTAACACTAATTGGCTGGATTCATTGCAGGTCAAGGCAGCCACATAGAACCAACCCTTAGTAGAAAAGGATTGTGTCAGAAATAATAGGGCAAATCCCATGTTTTGGGTTGGTTTTTTTAATGTTTCAGAAAAGACATATTTCATTTCTCTCTTTTTTATAAAGTGGCTTCAAAGGATACCATACAGCAATTAAAGGCTCCCCTGAAAACTGATCACAGCCTGGTTGGATATATCCTTACAGAAATCTCAGTAAACAGATGAGAATCATAACTCTACTGCTCTGGTGAATGCCACCTCGATTGAAAGTTTGCAGCATAATATTGAGCCTTCCATCACTATTGTTTCCTACTAATATTTAAGTTATCCCATGATTGAAAACGAAAAGTTATTTGGTATATGATGGCTTGTGGAAAATGGAAATGTTGATAAAAAAGGTGTTTGGAACATAAGAAATTCAGAAGCGAGTTAGCTAGCAAAGCCACACATCAAATCGATTGGAATGTATGGACTAGTGATATAAATTAGACTTGCTAGCTTCATATTTCTACACGACCCATCAGCTGATGACATACCTATGTAAATATATGCACATACTTTCTACACATGTTTATATACAAACCTCACTCACATTCACACACAAATCCACATATGGTGATGACCTTTGGGGCCAAACACTTCCTCTTATTCCCATACTCTTACTATGATACCCTGCTCCCTCATGAGTCCGTTCCTTCTTCTAGGGTTTTCTATGATCAAATTCAAGATCAGCTGGATTTCATAGTTTACGTATTTTATCTGCTGCTCTCTAAGAGTAGGGCTGAAGTTCTACCTCTTCCTGCTGTGGCTGGAAACCAGTTCGTGACCTGTTCCCGTCCCCTGGAATGTTAGCCCTGGCTAAGCTCAGCTGTCCTAGCCAAGTGTAGGCTGTCTTAAGTCTATGGCTGGCCGCCCCCGAGATGTTATTCCCACAAACCTTAAAAGACGGGCACTGGGAGTCCTTGGAGGAATTTTCTGTAAGTGTCCAAAACAACAAGAGCCATATGCATATGCATTCTTTCTTTCAAAGCTGACTGTAAGCACCTCAGTCCTTGCAGATGCAAAACTTACAGTCGCACCACAGGTACCCACACAGTGTTCCTCACTGTGAACATCACTATATAATTGTAAGGAGAGGACTCTCTCTTCCTCCCACCAGGTAAAGTTTCCCAAGGATGTTGTAGCTGTTTCAAGGACAGCTTTGTGAAAACATTGCCTGAAACATAAGACAGTGAAAAATAGCACGTCAAGTACAACAGACCCACATGGAAGGAAATCAGACTGACACATAAGGCAGGCCGGTGGCCAGAGCCCTGCTGGCCATGCTGTCACGGCTGGCAGGTGTACCACTGGGGGCAGGGAACAGTCCTTCTGGAGTTATGCATTTTCTGCAACATCCTCAAGGAAATAATCTTGGCCAGATGAAAGGTGACACGATGTACCTCAACATCACAAAGATCTTCATTTTCCTTACTGTAGTCTGGCAAAGGACAGATCCTAGCCCTCACCCCACACTACTGTAATACACATGAAACAAGAATAATAAGTTTGATGGATAATTAGAAGCTTGTAGGCAATGCTGTAGAGCCATACTCTAGACAGCTTGCAGAAGACACCGACTGGTCATATTGGTCTGAAGCCTGCGGATGGACACTTAGTAAGAATAATACTACCCAAATACCCAGTCAAACAAGGGCTTCTCATAATCCAGCCCTATGCACTACTGGCTCTAGAGGCTATGTTGCAGAGTCTCTCTAATTAAATGCATAAGCCTCCTAGGCTCCTAAGCATAATACTTAGAAATCTAGGAGCAACGACAGTTGTCCAGAGCTTGGAGGTCACAGTGAAAACATCAGGTCGGGATCACGCGGTCTGAATTGCAACTTCAGGAAGGCTGTCTCTCTTGGATGTATGATACATGGATGTATGAACAGGCACGAACAACATCTATGCTTTATTCATTGCTTTATGGGTATATACAGCTAAAAACCATGGGCTGACATCGGCACACTAAAATATTAGGAACTGCGTGTCCCGTGGCTTTTGAGAAACCTGTAAAAGTACTGCTCCTTGAAATAGCATTTCTAATCAGTTGAATAACTCTTCTTTTTATTTTGGTCGTCTGGGAAGACAGTAGGAGGGTGGCAGGTGCCGATACCCTGATCGTACACAGGTGGCAGGTGGCCTTTCTGCCTTCCCACAAGACAACACGTAAGTCACACAAGTCAGTGAAGCTGCGTGTGATTCCAGATTTGCGGACAGATGGACGGTTACCGTCACAGAGAGACGAAGAGGCTGACAGGTGAACTGACAGACAGAACTCTGCTTCTGAGCTGTGCTGAAGTTCCTTCATGCTACTTCAGGGGCGCCGGTGATCTAGGAAGCAGCCAAATCTCCTCAGGGCCTTTTGTTTTTCAGGCAAGATAAGACTGTGAGTACAACAGAGACTAACCTCCATCTAACCATCCCAGTACGAGCATGCTGGAGCGCAGGCTGGGGACAGGACAGGACTGGTTCTGTTCTCCAGCGATCCCCCTCCATCAGCCAAGTCATATTTCACAGCAACCTCTGAAACTGCTCTGATTTATACCAGAAGACACAACTTTTTTTTTTTTTTTCTTTTTTTTTTTCTGGCAGGGCAAAGTAAATACGCTGTCTTTTCCTTTCCAAGCTCAGCCACACCTTCGGCAAAGAGCAGCTCTGAGCTGGGCACATGTATTTTTCTTGGCTTCAGTCCTGTAGGGTTCCCAGCAAACACACGCATAATAAGGGGTGACTATTAATGCCCGTCATGAGGCCATACAAAGTCTGCAAATCTTCTGTCAATCTCGGGTAGGCCTTAACATTCAGACCGGTCATTATGCCATTCCCACATAAATAATGAATCCGTTCTACCTTACTTTCCTAAATAAAACTGTCTGAAATGAAACTTCTTCCCTGAGAGCAGCTGTTGTGGGGTTACGATGAAACAAAGTTATTCAGAAGATCTTTCAAAAGACCAAGACGACTGTCCAGAAGATTCCCCGTGACTGAAGTAAAAGGCTGAACTTGCAGCACTGGCAAGTTATCTTCAACCCCGCTTACGGACAGAAGCTAATGCTGCATGTGAGAAGTAAGCCAGCTCTGAGCATATAACTCAGGTTTAAAATATAAAGTTTCTTCCTCTCACATCTTTAAAAACTATTTATCTAGAATTATGAGGCATCAAAGGCACTGAGATAGTGATACTGAACACTAGAAGAAGAAACATTTCTAGATTAGCTTTCATTTTGAAACTACCTTAAAATTTCACAGAGAGTTTTTGGAAATAGGCTTCCTAGGTGATACTATCCAATTCAACTTTTTTTCCTCCAAAAATTAACTTAGTAGAGTCAATTCCCATTAAGATCAATACATTTAAGCCCACAGTGTCAGCCTTTATTGTAAAAATGATGTTATATGCAAATGCTAAAATAAAATTCTGCAAAGGGATATCACTTCTGCACTGCATCACGACACAGGGCATTTTGTGCCCTTAAACCCTTTTGTGAAAGCACTTGGGAAGACCAGTGGTAGAAATACTTGCCTTTTGAGGATACTTAGAAGAAAGAAGATGTGTATTGAATAGGTGATGGAAGAATACGGAACAGGTTCACAGCGCGTTTTGTTTACCTGAGCTGGTGTCAGTGTCCTATCATTAAGTGATCTAATGGGGAATGTGCTCTGTTCACCAAGTGTTGAGGGAAGAGTGGGAGGAAGAGAAATATTTGCCTGTTACAGAGGTAACCGTTCCCATTTCATCATTCACTGGCAAGCCACAGTGGGACTCTAATAAGGCTTCATTGGGCTAAAGGCATTTGAATCATTCATGCTACTGTGCAGCTGACGCCACCATTGGGGTTATTTTCGGCTTAGGGAATACCGACAGCATGGTTGGTAAATGATGAATTATTTGTCAAGGGCACCGTAGGCCAAATAAGCGTGTTCCCTACTTGGGCTTTGTAAAAAAAAAATAGAGTGCTCTGTTTATGTGCCTGGTTGTTTTTCTGAGGCACGGCACATTTTAGGCTGTTAAATCATGTGCTGAAGTTGCGAGGTGTCAGGCAGCGCGTTGCAGGGCACAGAGTGCGCTCTGCTGGGCACTTAACGCCAATGCAAAAAGCAGGGTGATCCTCCAGGAGTACACGAGGGAAAGGCTACAGAGACACGTGAAAACATCTCCAGCCGTTGATTCAGTGCTAAAAATCCCATATTATCAGCCTGCTAATCAACCACGCTACTTAGGACCCTCTCATTTTTATCCAACACAACTGCAGACGCCTTTACAGTCCACAATGAACATAAAATCCAATGATTATCAAATCCAAAGACAGTACAACAAGACGACTCTACATAAGCTGCCTTTTTCCAGCTTCTGCTGGTTTTGCTCAGATTTGGACCTGCCCATCCCAGGATCATCCTGACTGCGAAAGGGTTCCTGCTGGACTCATGAACCAGGGACTGCCATCCCAAATCATCTTTGAAGTAGGTAATGGAAAACCCGGAGACAAACGTCGTAGAAAAATCAGAGTACTTTGCCGATCCATCACCCAGGAAGCTTTATAGTAAGGTTTCTGGCACGCCTGTCAGATACCCACTCATCCCAGCCTAAACGTGCTGACTGGAAACAGGGAAGTATTATTTTCATTTCATGGTAGCTAAGGAAGAAGACGGACCAAGGCAGAGGGAGGTTATGGAGCTTGTCCAAAACAACATGACAGCACTTGAAGTCAGGATCAAATAAGGGAAACAAAAGGGCGTATCACTTGGGTTCTGGAGAACGTATATACAGAACAGATGGCGTTATTTAGAAAGACATACTGACCTCTACACTGTTTGAGTTAACAGGAAAAGCTGAAAAATGCAATAAGTTAAAAAACTAAAGCTTACTTGGTGGAAGAGGCTCATCGATAGTTGGGTAGTGATGATGCTCAGGCCTCAGAGAAGGAAGCTGGCTGACTGGCTGAGAATTATGGAGTAAAGGACAATCACCTACGGACGAGATATTCAAGACATTGACAGTCATTCACTGTTTTCACAATGTGGTTAAAAAAATGTGCTTCTGTAAAACAAGTGATTATTTTTTTAACACGTTAGTCTGGTGTACTAGCAGCTCTGGTTACTCCTACTTGCAGGCACTCTTTTAATAACAACTCATATGCCAAAGAATTATTAAAATAATGCAGTCAAGGCTCTGATCTCGGGTTCGAGTCAATGCTAAACTATTATGGGCCAGATTCTGGACTCATAGACACACAAGTGTAAGCGAGAGAAGAATCAGGCTTGATCTCTGAGAAATACTGTGCATGTACAACCAAACTCAAGCTTCTGCAGAAATTGGCAGGAACGTGCAAAATCCCGGTTCCAACTTTTAATTCATCCCATCAGTGGAATACGAGGCTAAAAGCTGCCTTGGGTCTTTCTCTGCTTTTCCAAAAGATCAATGGCTGTATAAGCGGACAGGAATGGCAGGATTTTGCAGTCCCTGCAAAGCAGAAGAACATCCCCTTCTATAGGTATTTTTCAAAATTCCATCTTGGGTGGAAGGAGGGAAAATGAGAGAAGGACCAGAAACAGGTAGAGACAGGTGGTAGAAGAGGAGGACAAAAGATAGTGAGACATAGTCAGGATCCGAGATAAAGAAGAAAGACCTGAGGTACAGAAGAGGGAAAGTAGAAGGAGAGACACACAGCAGACAGTGCAGAGGAAGTTTTTAACGCTAACATTGTATATATGTCTATATATCCAAATATGAAATAAATGAAACTAAGCAAATGTCCAAACTCATGTTCTCTTGAAAGGAACAAGTAACTTAAGATCCAGCAAATGTTTATAGAATCCTTTAAGAAACTAAGAAGTTATAGTGTAGGGATGAAAAAGCATTCCTTCTCTTAGACGTAACTGTGAGAATAAGGAGCCCGCACGTTAAAACTTCACAGATTCCAGAATTAAGATTCCTTCTTGCTCTGTCCTTAAAACCTTAGAAACCAGGACAATTTATCCTACTAATGGAGACATTTTCATATTGTATGGTAACAGTTTTTCACTACAAGCTCCAGCTCCAGGTGGGCCTGTTAACAATCTGAATTGCATAAATATAACATTTACACGCATCAGAAAGATGCAGCTTATGAAAAAAATATACTTAGCATTTTCAACATCACTAGAAAATTACACAAAGATACCATCCAGCTAAGCCAAGCTCACTGTGTGCTGGCTGCTTTACCTGTCTTTAATATCAGAATCTTAATAGCCTGAGTATTTTGTAAAAAAACCAGACGTGTAACTATTGAATGTAAAAAAAAACATTAGCCAAAAAAGTATGGTTTTGCTTTAAATAGTCAACAGCTAGAAGGCAGAAGCCAATTTTGTATAAAGCCGTAAAAAAAAAATAAAAATCTCACACCATCCAGAAGTGAGAAAAATCACTTAGAAAAAAATACTGCCTATTCTAGGTGCTCTGATGATACCGTATGGCCTGTTAAATGTCTTCGTTAAAGCCCTCGTGTATAGGCGTAGCTCACGGCCGCATCTGCTGCCATGTTTTGAACAGACAGCAGAGTTATGCAAGTCATTACTCAGTACTAAAAAAGCCCGTCTCTCATAGCCTTAAAAGCTGTGCTACAGGTGTTGTAGCACCAACTACCAGACCATCCACCTTTTTTTCTTTTTTTCTTTACTTACCTCACCGTAATTGACTCGCCCCTAGTCAAGATAGTTACGCCAAGCCAGCGGAAGCATGGTAGCACCAGTCACCTGGAGTGGATGGAGGTGACCACATCTACCGTATTTGTAACAGCTGCCAAGTCATGAAGAATCACAGAGGCACCCCCGGTGACATCGGAAGGGCGCTAAGAGCCGGGATGCCCTTCAGACATACCCTCTCTCAACTACTCAAAGCAAAGCCACCGTGAACACCGCAGTGCCCTCTCCACAGGGCTCAAGGGGCACAGTGTTGGAGCTGCCCTGAATCCATATGCAGAAGAATCCCTCTCCCCCCACATTCCCCAGTCCAAAACAACCATCAAATCTGTACGCACGGTCTCTCTCTCTCTCACACGCACACACCCGTAGGTATACTTGCACATGAATGTTGTCCACACGCAAAGACCCTCGCCAGCAAAGTAGGAAACTGTGGGTTTCTATATTTCTATGTGCCTCTGAGAATTTAATTCTTTGGGGTAGAGTCTGCTCCACAGAGCGAACAATTGCCTACACCCAGCTGCCTACAAAGTCTTTACACAGTCCAGCAGGTAAGGCCACCCTCACGCCTCTCTTTCTGCTGGAGCAAGGTCTGTGCCAGTGGAAGGTGAGGGTAAATAAATTGGGAATGGAGAAGGAAAAGATAGCAGGATGCTTTGGTTGGGGTTTCCCAGTGATCCCCAAACGTTATCCTTTTGGTGCCGTTTTAATTTGGTGTCACTTAGAGAAGGAGACAGATGACCCAGGATTTGGGAATGCAATAACTACCCATTGACCCTGCTGCATACTCCTTAGCTGCTGCCGGGGCCTTTACTTCTTTAGCTGGAGAAAAATGACACTAGTTTAAGAAAAGAAGAGTGATCCAACCCGCCCTTCACCTAACTCCATATGACATAAAATAAATTACCAAAGGGAAGAATTTAATGTAATGGTTTGGAGGGGTTGGGAAAAAGAGTACCTAAATTACAAAGCCAAAAAAAAAAAAATGTTCTTTCTTAAGTATGTTTTATCTCTAGAATAGGATAAAGAGATGATAATTATGTTCAATAAATTTTCAAATCACCTAAGGAAAAAAAAAAGAAATCTCTGTTAAGTTGCCCTAAGGTCTGTGAAATCTGAGGTACGTTTGTTTGATACCTGGGGAATTGGAACAAACAGGGCTAGAAAACTGGGTTCTCCATGCTTATGACTGCACATGGCTACCAATCACATAGGGACACTGGCCCAGATCTTTAGCCCGCGTAAATCAGCATATCTGCCCCTTGACAAGCACAAGCTGGTCCGCTGGGTGACTATCAGAGACATGGCAGCACATCGGATACGTGAAATGGAACAATCCCAGGAAATAAAGAATGAGTTGGTGGATGTGATAATGCTCATCTGCCACATAACTACAGGAGCTAATCTGGATTTTATAATGATGCACTGTCCTGGTTTTAGTGGTCAGCCCAGCGCAAACCACGATGTGCATGTATATCTACAGGAATCCATATATACAGATCCCCATCTGATTTATTTGGTTTTGCTGGGATTTTTATGGACAGGCTCAATTATCCAACCCTCCGTGATACCTGGCCCAGCTCACAGCCCCCAGATTTGCAAGAAATAAACCGTGAGCTATCTGAAACCTCGATTATCTGATGCCTTCTGTGACATCTAGATAATCGGGGTTGCTCAGCGCATCGATTCTCAGGATCTAACCTTCTCTTCTGCTGCTTGGACCTGCTATTGGGGTGTCTAGACTCTCTGTGGCTCTTTGTGGATTCCCACCATGAGCTACTAGTTCATCTGGCCACTGGGAGGAGCCATCCACTTGCTCCCTGTCCAGCTCAGGGCTCTGTACTGAATCTGGCACTGACTCAAAAGCACTGTTCTCCTCCTCCTCATCATCCTGTGAGGAAAAGACCGTGCTCTCAGAAATCTTTGCACTGTCGACGGAGGAGAAGCGGGTATGGCTGGAGAAGCGATTGTTACTGTCGTAACAGGAGGTGCTGTAGCAAGAAGTGCTGTAGCAGGAGGTACTGTAGCAGGAAGTGCTGTAGCAAGAGGGGCTGTAGCAAGAGGTGTCACACGCATCGCATTCATTGTCACCATTGGGCCTGGAGCTCGACTCGCTCTCGCTTCCTGTCCTTGGGTGTTCCCCATCCAACAGCCCATCATTTAAGTCAGAGAGTTGCTCATCCAAGGTTCCAGGAGGCACTGTGCACTGGCTGAAGTTCTCTTCAGCCTCGTTTTCCAGAGGAGGCTCTGCTGCCACTGTCTCACTCTCACTAACCACCTCCTTCTCCAACGCCTCCTTGACTGTGGACTCCTCATCGTTCTCCCCACCGTTGCCACCATCTTGCTCTTCTTCCCCATCGCTGCTCATCTGTGCCGAGGGGAGGCTGTGGAGCAGGTTGTGGATCCGTATGTAGTGCGTGCGAGGGGTCTCTGGCTCACCACAAGCTGAAGCTATGACCGTTTCCAGTTCAGACACAGGCAGGGAGCACGGCCTGTTTTTCCTCTTTGCTGTGGTCCTCAGTTGTAGCTTGTTGTCTTCCTCCTCCTGGGCTGAAGCCCCTTCTTCTTCCTGACTCTTCTCTAGGTCCTTGCCAGCATGCGCATCTGCACTCACCTCATCAATATCTAATGTTTCTACGCTGGTCAAGACTCCACCATCTGCCTGAGTACCAGAATTGACTTTGTTATTTTCCCTAACTTCAGTCTCAGGAGGAGACATGCAAGCCAGCAGAGCCAGCTGCTCCGTGAGGTCCGTAGCACTCAAAGAAGGCAGCACTTCTCCTGGGATGGATTCCAAGGGCTCAGGAACTGGCACCGCATCAACCTCCCCATCTCCTGCTAGCTCTTCATTTAAGCTGTTCTGGTTGACTTCCCCAGGTGGTTTGACAGCCCCTGGGCTATCGACACTGTTCACACTGTATCCATTTAGCTGTTCTGGAGCTGTACTTTCTGAGGTCACTGTGTTGATGCATGGAGGCTCACCGAGGCTTTCCTCCGTGGGGTTGTTCACAGGGCTTTCCTGGAGGTCAGCTGGCTCAGGATCTGCACTAATGGAGACCTCTTCATCATCTGTAGGAGACAGGAAAAGAAATTACTTACTCCTTTAACAAGAAGTGTTGATGGAACCAGAAGCTTGACTGTGGGGGCACAGGCACCCACAGCAATCTGAGAAAATTAAAAACATAAATTACAGCGCGAAATGAGTGGGCAACTGAGCAACTATCAAGAAATAGTGATTTTTTTTTTTCTTTTGCTAGGCAGTCTTTGTACAGTGGTTTTAAAAATCATGGGGCTTACTCATGGTGGTAATCTGTATGCAGCACCTTGCCTCCTTGCAACATAACCTGAAGCTAACACCTTCTTGAAACGCCTCTTTGAGCCAACAGGAACTGGAGGGAATAACAGGGAAATGACAAGGAAGCCTTTCCTGAGGTTTTAATGACATTTTTCTTGTTAACACTGAAGCTGACAGAACTCCACAATGGAGAACTTAAAAAACTAATTTTCACATCCCTGAAAGGTGGAAACGTTTCCCCAAACATCTTTTGATGTGATCCTCATCTGTACCACCTCCTCCCAGATGCCAGACAACCCGGGCTCTTTCATGCCATCCAAAGGGTCAAAAGACAGAAGTCAGGGTTTTTCCAGCAAGGGGCAGGTCATGATTTCCAACCATGAATGCACCTGCTGTTGGCTTGGCAAAGAGAACCTGAGAGGGCACTACCACAGAGAAGCAAAACGTCCCTGAGGAATTCTATTTAGACTTTGACATGAAAATCAAGGTTCGAACTTACACCGTCATGACAGTGACTCCCTCATAACTACAAGAGAACGTGAACCAAAACCGAACCAAAACCGAACCAAAAGGGAGGGAAGGAGGGGAACATTGAATTATTTTTTGGTTTACTTTTTTCATTAAAAATAATCAAAATGAGAAAGCTTATAATCACATTTACTATTATATTCTCCATTTTTACTTAGGAAGTGCTCAAATGCAGATGATTCTACAGATAAGAGCCCATTAAGCACTTCCCCAGGACAGGTGATAGAGCAGCTGATGAGACTTTAGTTTTCTACCCTCTTCTCTCCCAGTGATGTGGCCAAATATTTGAAGCAGCCAAGAACAGGGGGATACAAGACACCACTGGCTCTAAGCTAAGGGGAAACAGGGAAGAAGTTGCAACTCACAATGCATCCTGTGATGGGGGACTTTATACACTTTCCTTTGCTCATGACTGCACCTAAAGTCCAGAGCTGTCAGGAACAAATTCTGAGGAGAAAGAATGAAAGAACGCAAAGCAAAAGATCTAGATAAATGATGGGTTAAGACCGAGAATTACCTGGATGGATGGAAGAAGTTATCTCAAATCGGAACTGCAGCTGGCCACTGACATGATCTGTAGGAAGCCTGCGACCCAGAGTGTAGCTTACAACCCTGTCCCTGAAAGAAAACAAATATTGTCACAATAGACTATAACCTACCCCATGTCTACTGTGCATAGATAAAGCTGCTGCGTCCTACAAAAATACATAATGGCTTTCAAAGGCTATTTAACCCAGCCATGAGGGCATGTTGACTTGCATACAAGAGAACGAATGGCAGAGAAGGAGAGGACAATGTCTTCAATTACAATGGAACAGCCGAGTCAGTGAATAAGACAGGCTTCTGGTATACACGAGCACGTATGTATATATAGAGAGAGAACGGTGGGAATGGAACTTCTGCAGTATGGGTATGAAAAATATTGACATGGGAAGCAAACAACTCCCACTTCGGCTATTGTAACAAGACTTCACTTCCCTGCTCATCTGACCATATCTACCCTTCTGTAGAATCTCGCATTTCTGTATCTCCTTCCCTTCACCATCTGCATAAAATTCAGCTTTCCTGGCCTTTCTTTCAAAATCCTGTACAGGCCAGTCCCCACTTACCACCTTCTCTTTTCAAACTGGCTGAACGACTGCTCTTCATCTCTTTCCACCCCTCTTACCTCTATGAAGCTGAAATACCAGGAGAACACCTTCCTGACAAGGTTGATCAATGACTCCATTCTGTCCTTGTGCAGGTCCCTCCCTTTGCCACACTTCATCCACCCCTCAGAACAGAATGAAACTACAGAAGAGATTAACTTCCCAGCTGCCCAAAATGAGGCTGAATCAATGTTTGCAAAGCATTTTTTTTGAGTGTAAAGGGTTCAACTGAATAGTAATATTTATACATCTTTTGAAGAAACATAGTTCACTTCCAGTTGGGCCCAGTATATTCACTAGGATAGTTTCACATGCATCAGAAACTCATAAAAATGAGACGATCTCAAGATTTGTGTATGATCTTCCTTAACTTGTGTGTATGTGTACTTCTCATTGAGCTTGCCTGAGATTTAAAAGCCACTATGATATTAAAACTAAGCCAGATCTAGGTGGAGGTTGGAGGGCCTGCTCTTGGCAAAGTATATTCTTAGATATACGGTGTTTACAACAAGGAAGTAAAATAGGAAGATACAATCAGAAGATGGTGAGAAATCTTCTCATATAGAGGGAAGCCAATGATACCAGTTATAGGGCTCTACCTTCCCCAAGCTGTTCTTTTCCATCTGGTTTCTAAGAAGCTACTCCATCTTCCCTACTTGAGAAACAGGGAGGTAGCTTAGTCCCTTCTGGCAGATTCAGCTGTCAATATCTCAGCCAGTTTCTGGACCAGCTGTTCAAAACCACTTCCAACAAGCTCAGCTTCCCGCTGTTCTGCTGAATCAAGATCCAATTTTCAGAAATGCCTTCTTGGAAACTGCATTGCGTATGCTCTCCTCAGGAGACGACTCTTTCTCTCCCTGCTCCTCAAGGTCTGAACCTTAAAAGTTTAACACCAACTGTTTGGCTTTTTCCAAATACTATACATCGTCCTCAAATTGGTATGTGTTACTTTGACAGCATATACCTTCTCAGGACTTTCATGCAAAAGGGAAGCAGGGCAGGGCTGGTGAGCTCAAGTGAGCTGTTTATTCCTTGGCAGCAGGGTAGGGTCATAAAAGTTTAGCTACAATATGCCACATATTTTTTTTTAAATAATATTTCCACTGTCCAGAAATTAAAGGGAGAAGGAACAGATCTGGCATGATTTTAGCTCATAGGTAATTCCCTGAAACATGAAAAACAGCCTGTTGATAACATTAAAAGAATATTCAAATTGAAAATATTGCACTCTCCAGATTCGCAGCCATGATATCAAAACAGTTTTCTTTCTAAATGCCAGCTCTCACTTTTCAAAATGCAATGGACAAAGTTACAGAGGGAACTCCTTCTCTGGCCCGTAGTCCTATAAATTCTAATTAAGACCAACATCATTCATCAGACAACTGTCAGTTTAATAACTCCCCTCAATATCATTATATCACTATAATGATATATCACCAGGGACTTCAAAACAGCAACACGCTCATTAAATAACAGAAAGCAGCATAAGCAGCAAATTTACCCTATGGCATGTCTTTCCAAGAGGCGTTGCACCGGCATAGAGAGTTTTCCCAGGAAACGCTTGATGATCGGTCGGCTCTTTGCAAATTTGTCTTTAACTTCTATTTCCAGGACATCCGTGGGCAGGGAGACAAAGCTGAATTGCTGCAATAAAGGAAGAACACAAAACATGAAGCTGGTGGCCAGGCCACAACACCACACAGCTGCCAGCGGCTTCTTGACTTCTGTCAGTCTCTGGACAGGAACAGTCCGTGGATTCCAAAGGCATAGGCCTGCAAAATTAAAAGAGCTTGTCCTCAAAGCAGGCAGGTGAAAACACCCTATAGGTACCACATAATGCTGCAGAATCAGGTTTGGGGAATGCAGGAATTTCATTTATTCATTTCATGGTAGCAGCCAGACACTTTAAACAAGGCTTGCTGATAGTAAGGATACCTGCAGAAATGTAATGAACTCTGCCCTAGAAGTGATTATTGATTTAAATGTAATTGCACAGATCATGTTCATTCCTCTCCCCCTTCCCCAAGTTCTAAAAACTTTAAATAGCTGTGTGTAAGGACAACTGAACTGGCAGTCTGGAGAGACGTTCAGCAGCATTTCCCTCCAAGTGACATTAGTCCTCTTTGCGTTTGAGGGGCTGTTTCTGGTACCTCAGCTGCGAGGCACACCTCAGCTAGTGAGAAGTGAGGACCTGGAGAGGTGAAGAATACATCTTGAAATCTCTCCATCTCTCCCGCATCCCTGCCCCAGCTTAAAAAGATATAAGAACGAATAGACTGTTTATTTTTATTAATCTCCTAACCTGGTTCACAGCATGATCCTACAGAGAGCTAAACCAAGTACTTTGAAACCCATGACCATCACCTCAGCTGATCTGGGTTTAAGAACAACTATTTTCACTTGTAATTCATGCTTCAATAAGCTTTTAGAGACTGTGTGCACGCAAACCTGAGGCAGGAACAAGGAGGGCGATATTTTAGGTTGTAGAAGCAAGGGAGTCCATGTGTACAGCTTCCAAGCATGGGAGCGTTGGGACGCCTGGAGATGTCGGGATGTCCCCATAGAGAAAGCAAAGCTCTATTTAGGAGCAATACTGAAAAGCAAATGTATTAGATGACTTGGCCTTGCTTGCTCCTAGACTGGCTAAATTCAGTAAAGACTGGGAGCTGGTATCACAGGTCATTGAATCCTTTTTCCAAACACATCTGCTACTACTAGAATATCATCAATCAAAAAAAGCACATCTCTGCTGGGATGAGCCATCGTAGAAAAACTGTTAAGGCTGCTGTTCACCTAACTGAAAGGTCAGTATTGAACTGGAAGACAACTTCTGTAGTAAGTGAACATTGAGATGGATGAAAGGATTTTCTAGCTTTCCTGCTGCCAAAACCAATCTTCACAACAGAATCACGCTCTGGGTTATGGAGGCCTGGAGTTAAGCCCCAAATTGCTTGCTCTATTGAATCATGATCTGATTTTCAGAAATGCTTAGTTCAAACAGCACCAAGCGAAAACAACGCGAGTGGGATATTCTGCTAATCAGGCCTTGCAAAAATGCAAATAATCAGAGAAATATGATTCAAGTAACAGCTAAAGCATTATTTTTTTCTCATTTTCTTTTATATCTCTGCAACAGGTTACCAAAGAGGCTAAGCATAACAAAGGGGAGAACATTCACTTCACGTGTATATTGAAAGTTGCCTTATAAAAATACTTAGATACTTGTAAGCATTAATAAGGTCTCCCCTCAGCCTTCTCTTCTCCAGGCTAAAGAGTCCCAGCTC
>JAOXJK010000012.1:55802770-55818339 GCA_025774025.1 Xenus cinereus | reverse complement strand
TGGCCTTGAACCCCTCCAGGGATGGGGCAGCCACAGCTTCTCTGGGCAACCTGTTCCAGTGTCTCACCACCCTCACACCAAAGAATTTCTTTCTGGTATCTCATCTAAACCTCCCCTCTTTCAGTTTAAAACCGTTATCCCTCATCCTGTCACTCCACTCCCTGATGAAGAGTCCCTCCCCATCTCTCCTGTAGCCCCTTCAGGTACTAGAAGGCTGCTATAAGGTCTCCCTGGAGCCTTCTCCAGGCTGAACAACCCCAGGTCTCTCAGCCTGTCTTCACAGGAGAGGTGCTCCAGTCCTCATCTTGCAGCAGGGTTTATAGATCACTTCGTTTATTCCCAGGAGACAGAAGTTTTTCATTCCAAAAACTTCTCTCCTAGAAACCCTTAAAAAAAGGAGTAAGGAAGTGAGTAAACATTTTTTTTTCCCACTGAAAATGTTACAAATTCTTTCAGAATTCTATCTAGAATCTTTCAGATTCTATCTAGAATTCTATCTAGAATCTTTCAGATTCAGATTCTAGATAACGAACCTTGGAAGCCAATCTAAATTAGGATAAAAAATTGCTGTTTAGTATCATCAGTAAAGACCTCTAGAAGGCAACTATCAACAGGCTTACGGCAAGAGAACATTCCATGACAGCAGGTACCACGTGTATGAGGTCTCCAGGTTGGCATGATATTTCGTATTCCCCAATCTATCCTGAGTGGGTAGAACGCTGTTTCAGCGTAACCAGCAGCTAGAATAGGAATGTTAAGAGCAACCATTTTCAATTAAAGCAAAATCAAGGATTGAGGCAACAAATCAGAATCTCCCGCAGAGTCCAGTATCATCTTCTTCCAAAATTTTATTAGATTCAGCTTTTTCATTGTTTCAACAGTTCTGCCTAATAAACTTCAGCTATCCTTTGGCAGCAGAGGAGAAGCTTTGATTAGAGATTCTGATCTTCCTTCACTCTTTGAAACTTCATTTAAATAAACTCTTAGATTTTCAGATACTTAAACACAATCATACATGAATGCAGACAGGCTCGTGCTTTCTGCGGCAATGTCTGGACTACATCTAAGCAGCAGCTTTTTTTTCTTTATAAGTAGCAACCTTCTGGGAGGACTGTTTTCTGCAGCGTCCCTCACCAAGCGCTCACGCGTTGGCTCTGACACTTTTTGCCACGAGCCTTTGAGAGCTAACAAGTCTCCCAGCAAGTTTAAGGTGGTGCAAAGGATGACAGCAGTTTACACCCCCGATGTGCAAAGCAAACTCGGGTCGAGTTAGCGGGGAAGAAGGCTCCTTGCAGCTGCGGAACAGCTTTGTGCTTCCCAAAGCTACCATCATCCAGAAAAAAACCTCTAAGAAAATCTGGGTTTACGATCAGATTTACATCAGGCAGCTGCCTCATGCAGGACAGGGTGAGCCCTGCAAACCTGACAGATACATACACATAGAATTAATGAGCTTAAGCACCCTGATGGCAAGAACTGCTTGTAAATATTACCCTCTCAGGAAGAGCCAAGCAAGACCCCACAACCCACTGAAATAACTGGGAGGTTTGCCATTGACATGTGAGATAGGCCCACCGGGCGCTGTTTGGATCCTCTAATTCCGCATAAAATTTGCCCCAGTAGACTTCAAATTCAAACTTTTCGAGAAAATGTTATGTTTGAATGGAGAACTAAAAAATTGCTGCTAATACCTTTTCTCTTTGCGCTACGAAATGACGAGAGAGAACAAAACACAGAGGGGAAATGTAGTGGAAATACTCTAAACTCTGACACATCCATGATGTCTTTGGAAGGCAGGAAACTGCGTTGGGCAGCAGCTTGTGCTTCCAGGCAGCCGCCTTTAGAGCTTCAGAAACTCCTCAGTCTTCCAACGGAGTTTGGTTGGGACAAGCACATAGATGAGTGATGCTCACACGTGCGAGAGACAATCACATCTTTCAGCCAAGCTGTATTTGAGGAACGGCTCAATGCATTAGTCTTGCTGTCAAAGAGGCTGGACGAGGGAACCAAGTCAACGACCCTTGACGCCATAAAAGCAGCAGCAAGGCGGTGAACAATGCCTCTTCTTCTAAATGAATGCCCCAAATATCAATTCGCTATGAATACCGTTATTTCCAGAAGTGAGTTACAGACCCTCTGCTTTCAACCTTGGATCCTACTTTAGGCAGAAACGAGGGGGCTACAGAGATTTATAGTCTGATTTCCAAAAGACAGAAATATCTCTGCTACTTCAAACGTCTCTAAATCTTGCTGAATTACTAATAAAACATTTGCACGCCACAGAGCATTTTTCTAGTTATGACTGCACAGAAAGGGTCAAGCTGACCAAAAAAGTAACCACCAAACCTTCTCATTTTACAGTATCTATAATCGCTTAGTTAATGTAGCCTCATTCATATTTAGGTTCTTCCCCCCATGTATCTTTCGGGAGATCCATCAGAAACTGCTTATCCTGTCTCAGCAAACCCAGGGTTGTTTTTTTTTGTTTGCTTGTGTATGTGGTTGGGTTTTTTTGGTCTTAGAATTGCCTTCATCTTCCTACGTGGCTACTGCTGGCTACAGGATTCACAGTTTTGTTTTTCTGAGTTTGCTGCTTTCTAGAGCAGTGGGTTTTAAAAAGGCAATAGCCTTCTCCAGCAAGTGGGCTTGTGGGAATACCGGTTTGTAATCAAACTGCCATAGATTCTGCCAACATAGAAGTTGGAAGAAATCTCCTGAAGTCTGAACCTTCAGTCAAAGCAGGACCAACATAGAGCAGGCCACTAAGGGCCCCGTCCAGTTGAGCTTTGAGTACATCCAGGGATGGAGAACCCACAAGCTCTCCAGGCAACCTCTTCTAATGTTTGACTACTGTCTTGAGGAAAAAAAAAATATATATTCCTGAGGTCTAATCAGAACGTCCCTTGTTGCAGCTTGTGTCTATGGCCTGCTGTCATTTCGCCATGCACTGTGAGGAGAGTCTGCCTCTTTCCTCCCTACAACCTCCCATTAGGTAAAGCCACCAGCAACATCCCACCTAAGACTTCTCTTAAGACTGAACAAATCCAGCCCTACCTCTGCTACTCCTCATATGCCATGTCAATCACCATTCCTGAAGGATGAAGGAAACAGGGGGCCAGACTCTTCCTGAAAATGACCGTGGTGGGGTCTTACAGCAAACTTGAGGTACGGCAAAGACATCTGGGGGGAAGCAGCATTTATGAAATCCAATCTCCAATAACAACTGAATTTACTACAGCAACCTGGTCATCACAGAAAGCCTCCTGAAGGATTTGTCCTGCTGCATATTGGATGCAAAAGACTTCTGCACAGAAAGTCATTAAATATGACAGGAGGGGAAAGGGATGTCAACTAAAGGCAAGAGTGCTGTCACTGCAAAGAAATCATTAACTACAGTGCGTACAATGATATAATTCTTCTAGATCTTAATAAATAAATCACATCTTATCAGCAACAGAGGTGTTTTCTGTTGCATGTGTCAGTTTTGGTGGAAATCAGTGCAGAATTCATCTCAAACACTTCAGGCAACCCTGGGAAACCATTCTGTGGCAGAGCAAGGCAACGCAGAGGTTCATACCCCATGTTACACACACCACCCACATCGTCCTCACCCAGTACTCATACGGAAGAGAAGTAGCTCCCACCTGCACACAAACTCCATGTCCCCTGCTCCCCAGACCTCTCCCCATGTGAAAGTAGGTGTCTTCTGCACAAAATGCCTCCCCCTCATCCCCACTAGGAACACTTCTTCCCTCTGCCAGGCAAACAGCGCATCCCTTCCTTCCCTGAGCAGGCAAGCCCCCGTGCTTACTCGTGGCCATGGGCAAGGAGAGGACAGCAGAGCTGGGCTGTTGCTGCTGCCGTTGCTGGAACTGGAAGCCATGGTGAGCAGAGGCTGGCGCTCTGCGATGAGGCTGCCCTTCCAGCAGCTCTCACTCTGCTCATCTCTTTCCTGCAGTAGAAGGAACAAAACTTTCTTGGTCAGCGTCCAATACTTTGGGCTCCACGGAAGCGGGTCTGATCCAAGCCACCTCCTTGGACTATGCCCCCTTAGCTAGTTGGAAAGAGAAGAACAAGAGACACAACTTTTCCCCTCCCATCTTGGGGCTGGCTGTGCTGCCTGCCAGTCTACAGCGAGACACGAAGGATGACTGATGGATCTGGAAGCCAATTCTGACCCCATTGAAAGTGGTAGGAGTCTGGCCACTGACTTCATGGCAGTAATATTTTACCCTCTTCTGCTGCAGCAGCATTATTTATCCCTCAGCTGCAGGACACTGAAGCAGCCTGTGCTGACCCAGAAGACTGGAAAACAAAGAAAGGAGTAGTAGAGGATGCCTTAAGGAAAGCAAGCAACTAATTTCAAAAATTTCCAAATCTTCCACATCCAAAAATTTCCCTTTCTCGCTTTCAGATACATCCCAAAAAACCCCAAACCAAACACCAAAAACACTCCCCTCAATGAAGATCAGTACAGCTTTGTTAGAACTCAAACCTGATGGCAGGAGCTTTCAAATGCACCTGCTGGTGAAGATAAGTCAGATCTTTTTAGAAAAACCAAGAGAAACAAATAGGCTGCTATTAAAACCAGGGTTTCCTGAGAACTAGTGGCACCTCCAGATTTTTCCGGTATTGAGCTTAACTATTGCCTTAGAGCTGAATCAGCTTTAAGGCAACAGATACTGGTTGCCCTCAAATAATTCACCTCTGGAGTCGCAGTCCTAGTACAGCTACAGTCTGCTAGACGAAAGGTCATAATTCTGTTGGTACCTGAAATATAGTCCATTACACATTTTGTGAACTAAACTTTAATAATTGCCCAGGGCTAGTGATGTAGTGAGTGATGCTGGTGGTCCTTTGCTAAGAACACCAACATATGGTCTAATTCATGTGGTTTATACTTATGTTCACCATGAAGTCCTCCTGCGTTGCCACAAGGCCAAAAAGGGCCTCAGTGTAAATAAAAATCAGATGCGTGGAGTTAAAAAGGGAACTGTGTACAAACAATTTAGTTGCTTTTCATCAGACTTTACAGATGTAAGAATTTAAGCCTGCTTTTAAACTGGAGATGTTAAGCGGGGAGGGGCTGCGTGCTTTCAGTATGGATGGAAACGTGCTTGTCTGAGATCTCAGCTAGCTGGCTGGGAAAAAAAACCACAGCTATTTAATGCAAGTGGAAAACGTTTCTCAAGAGATTCAAGGATTAAAAACGAAGTGTTCAAAATTCTATTTTAAAAATATTCTTACGCACATCTGCTGATATATAACATACTGACCTACATTGATTTCCCCACTTGAACCTCTTTCGTTCTTAATCTTTCATAGAAGTAATAATTATAGCAAAAGTGATTTAGAAAAGTATGCAATATTATATAACTGTCGTCCATCAGCAAAACTATATTAAGGGAACACGATTATCCTGTCGAGCTCTTAGAAACCAGGAAACACAAACCTAGAATATAACTGTGAAGCATTAAGTCTGCTGAATATAAATGGCAATGCTACTTTCGTTTGTTCCTCTGTCTCTGATCATAACTTTTTCCCAATATAACATCATAGATACATTTTTGGATCACCTGGGTTGTGAGAAGTAAAGGGAATCCAAGACATACTTGAGATCCAGACAAAAGGTAAACCTAAACGCTGAATCATCAGTAGAAAAAATGGGAAATACACAACTGAAGAGTAAGAGTAGAAAATGTGAGAAGCAAAAAAACCCCAACCCCTAGGTGGAAAGGATGCCATGGTGATAGGGCTTGCACACGCGTGCAAATGGACATAGAAAAGAACATTTGTACACACTAGGCTCCAAGGGTAGACAGACGTCTGCGGACACTGACGTGTGTAGGTTGTTGAAACACTTTTCAGCTTTCAGTCATCACCTCTTTCCCCTACGTGGGGTGTTTCCACTGAAACCACCCGAGTTACGCTGCAAACATTCAAAACCAACCTACAAATCCACAAGTTACAAATGCGTGCAAGTTCACCTCAGAGTCATCTCCACAGTCATGTCTGCCGCTTTTATATAGGTTATCTGAGGTATGGGTTATTTCAGGACAGATTTTAAGTACTGGTTACTTTTACAAAAGGTCATTGTGAAACTACAATAACATTCTTCTCTCTCCAGATCTCCCTCCCATCTCCCTTTCTTCCCAGGACTAAGGAAAGCAGACAAGGAAACAAAAGGAAGGTACTTCAAGAAAAGTGAGTTATTTTTCTCCTTTACATTTGCTGCTGGAAAATCCTTGGTTACTGAAAATCCAATCAGGGCTAAAGCCGATGGCATCTATCAGCTCCAGAAGAGATGAAACTTCATTTCGGGACTGCACAGAGAGGTTCAGCACAGGTTTCGGCAAGTTTTACAGCCTCTCTTTTCCCTCTGCATGTCTGGCTGCTGCTTTGAGGTAAAGAAATCCCCCCCGTGCATGAAAACAGCCACGTTAGGGAATGCTAGCGGCTGAAATTGCCGAGAGAGAGACGAGGCATGCAGCTGTCCACCTCAGCTGAAGTTCATACCTCGGGGTGTATTCAGATTCAAGATACATGGATATGTGGACAAGAGACAAGGACTTGTACCTACTTCCCTGCTTCCCTCCACCATGTCAGCTTTCCAGCTGGCCACAGGGAACAAAGCACCCTTTAGCTCAGGAATATGTGATTCCAGTAAAGCTTCTGCTTGATTAGTGGGCGTTCAGAGACTTTTTAATCTGTGTATCTACCCAAGAATTTCTCAGGGTTCTCCGCTATGCATCAAAGCTTTGTAAAATTATACTTTGCTTTTGCATAGCAAATTCACCACTGATATATTCAGTTAATTTCTCATCTGCGTGTCCTAAAAATTTCCTCCACATCCGTAAACCTGCAGGTTACAGCTCTGCTTGCAACACAGAGCACAGGGCAGCTTGGTCAGTGCATTGAGAGTCTCCAGACAGAGACCCCAGATAAGTCTCCGCACTCTGTTCTGCAAAACAAAGCAAATTTTACTCAACTTTTGTAAGTTATTTGCATTATACTCCAAAGCAGCTCTCCAAAGCATCACTCCTTATAGCAAAATAAGTAACTTAAAATGGCCAGGCAAAGAAACACAATGTAAATGACAAGCAAATTTGATCCAGCCTAGATTTGTGCAATAGATCACTTAGGCTTTGAGAGAAAGACCCACTAAGTCAGCAGGAAGAGCTCTACTACATCGGTGGATGTGGCTTTCAGATTATCTTGAGCTACACCAGGAGACATAAAAACCATACCCACACCTTCTTCAGCATCTCTCCCTGCAGGTTAAGCTTCCTCTTGCCTTTTCACTTGGCGGCGTGTCTGAGCCCCAGCAGCAGACACTGTTACACAAAACACCATCTTCAAGAAGTAAGACGAGCCTCTCACATCCTAATGCTATTTTAGAAATCACCGATCTCTTTACAAACATCAAAGATATTTTAAAAATAAACCCATAAGGCAGTAATTCTGCTGTATTTACCAAGTTTTCCTGATGTCCTGTTTTCATACCATCACAGAGGTATCACAAGAGTTTTACAAAACAATTTCCTTCGCTGCCCCAGCTCCATCTGCTTATTCCGCCTTGTTCATTGTAAGCTCTTAAAGAGTCATTTGGGATTTTATTAATTGCGTCAAATAAGCAGTGAGTTCATGTTTTTCCCTGTACACCTTTTAAAATTTATTCAACTTCTTTGGAAGGCTTATCTACACACACAGTTGTGTCTCAGCTAATATTTGCATTCCTTCCTCACCGTAAGTCATTTCTTCTTTAGTCTAATCTAATGATCGTGGCTCAGTATGCTAATTTTCCTGGATGGACACATCAGTCAGAAACCTGGCCACTGCATTCTTTAGCATGGCTAACACTTTCTAAGTTCGTAAGTCCTCTGCGTTGTCTCATCAGCTACTAGGAAGTAATAGAAGATTAAAGACTATGACAACAACTTCCATTCGAGAATTGCTAACCCTTTCAGAAAATGCCAATTCTCAGGATATACCTGAGACACCACGGCCATACACGTCTGAGATGAAATATAAAGAGGTCCAACAGCAATGCTATATAACAAAGCCATTCACGACATGAAAAAAAGCTAAACTAATTTGAAATTGCAGGTACTAGAGATGGATCATAATTACCCAAATTAGAATTTGAACAATTAGAATTCAAACAAGTAGAATTCATGCATTAACTCAGCTATTCTTGAAAAAGTGTCAGTATGATCTTAACAACCACCAGACCACAGGCTTCTTATTTTGATGAAAATTCAATGACCTCCCAGAAACACTGGACTAGAACTTACTTTGTGGATCATGTACCAATTGCTGTACGTGTTAGACTCCATCTCATCGCAGCTGATGCAGATTCCTTAGCTAATTAACACCATATCTGCTTTGGAAGTCTTCTGAGTTGCACTTCTACACAAAACCATGTGGTTGTCATCCAGACTTAAAATTTCTTCTCCTTTCCTATATTGCTATATAAACACACAAATAACTTCCTCAACTCATAAGTACTGGAGGATACCAGAGGTTCTGAAAACGCTTATGCCTTCAAAAAGAATCTCATTATGTATCAAAAATTGTATGAGGTGATCCAGATCAGAATCACCTGATGCTTCTAGATGCTTCTAAAGCACCTTAGAAGAATATGAATAAAATGAGATCTGAAAGGAGGGTGTAGTCGGGGGGGGTGGGTCTCTTCTCCCAAGTCCCAGGCCATGGGACAAGAGGAAATGGCCTCAAGTTGCCCCAGGGGAGGTTCAGATTGGAGATTAGGAAAAATTTCTACACCAAAAGGGTTAGCAAACATTGGGACAGGCTGCCCACAGAAGTGGTGGAATTGCCATCCCTGGGGGTGTTTAAACGATGGGTAGACGTGGTGCTTAGCGATGTGGTTAGTGATGGTTTTTATCAGGGTTAGGTTGATGGTTGGACTCAATGATCTGAAAGGTCCTTTCCAGCCTAGACAATTCTATGATTCTATTCTATGATTCTAAGGAGAAGTTACCATCCAGCTTACTGGCTCATAGTGAATTAAATTCATTGTTACATTTCTGTCTGTAAAGTCTGGGTAAAGTAGATGAAGTGTGGGAAGATCTGGAGCAACTTGGAGGAGGAAACTATACTTTAGTACCGCTTAATAAACAGAGCAGTGAAAGAGTTCTCATGTTTCCATCATTCAACATGTAAGAAAATGGGATGCTACCTTACAGATGGAAAGGAATACGCTTTCTCTAAGCTCTGCATCCTTATCCCCTTTGTGTTCCCCTACATTGTCCTAAAAATCTGTCTATGAAGATTTCATGTACCTGAGTTCTTTGGATTCTTCAGAAACAGATTCTTTGTTTATGATACCTTTGCTAAGGTACTGTTTTAAAATTGCATTTTTAAAGCAATTTTAAACTCCTGATTTGAAAAGGTGGAAGTCTGTTTTTCTTGTCTTTTCTTAAAAAAAGAAATGAGGGAAAATATGCCACAATTAAATGTATTTGGAGATACAAGGGATGAAAGAAAAAGAGAACCTTTTATTTAAAAAAATGTTCTTCAATTAAGAAGAGTTGAAAAAAGTTAAGTTTCAGCCATTTGTAGGAAAGAAAGATGCAGGAGAGAAATCTGACAAAACAGAAGCAACATCAGGCAGTGGCAATTCCCTGAGAGAATGATTGGAATAGAAGGGGAAGTCCAAGACAAATGGATTTGCAAATCAATTTTGTAATTTCTTTGGAAGCTTGAAAATATTCCGGCCGGGGAGGTGGAGGGAGGCAATACACTGTCTGTTTCTGAAAAAGGGGGAACAAACTGGCATCTAGGAGCTATCTTATTTCTCTCTTTCTTTTAGTATTCATGTAGGCTCCAAAAATAAAACCTCACTCTGAATAAAATGTTTTTAGCTTGTTGGTTGCCTAGAAGAAGATAAAGACTTGATCTGAAAACACATATTGTTTGTATAGATTTAAAGGGGGCTTACAACAGCCTCTGGGCACCAATACAATAATCTGAAAATCCTGTTAACAGTTTTAAATAGAAAATGGCATGGTTGTGGTTCCGTAGTAGGTGCTTGAACAGGGATTAAAATCTCTACCTTCTATCACTGGTAACGCTAAAACCAAATGCGTAATTTGAATACACAACGCGCACGATTTATGTTAGTTCTGAGGCAAGTGGGAGAGAATAGTATGCAGAATTGGTCTGCTAATGCGTGCATAAGACCAAGCAGAGTGAATAAAGTTAAAGTTCATCATTAAAGGTAAGGGCAGGTGAGTAGACCAATGAAAAACAAACCAATTATAGCCAGAGTCTTGTGTGTTCTTGGAGATTGAGTTCAAGGAATTAAATAGCTGTTACCCTCTTCATTGGACCGTATCACTCCCTCTGTAATGATTTAAGCTGATCTGCAATTCGTTGCTTCGAAGCAGAGGTGGGTTACTCTTATTTCAGCAGCCACTCACTGCCGTGGGCAGGCCGAGCTGTGGTAACAGGAGGTTGGAGCACGGCAAATGAAATTGTTGGGGTTGTCCACAGCAATATGCCTCGTACGCTCGGGGTGTCTCTTGGTATTGGACCTTGTGGTTGACCAAGTTGAACGTAAAGGATTTTCATCCGGCAGGACTTGAGAGCCCTTAGATTAAACAACCCTGAGTGGGGGGAAATAGAGATAATGGAGAAGTATGAGAACAGCAAGGACCTCCGAAATTAAAGGAACTGGGTAATAAATGTACAGTTTGCAGTCAGTATCTATTTTGTTTTATGAGACTGTATTAATTGCACCCAAAGAAACTCTAGTATGGATGCAGGCAAGCTAGTTTAAAGGTGCCTTGTTCTGATGTGGCTTACTTTCCATGTTTTATCCGAGTTACTTGCTTACAGATACTTATAGCAGTACACAGTGGCATCCACACTTGGAAATTGCACAGCTTTATGGGGACGGGTAGAGTAAGGCAGAGGAGCTTTTGAATGTAGATATACCCCCAAGGAAGCTTGAAATGTTCAACAGTGAAACAGCAAGCCTGATCTAGTTTAACAAGGAAGAGTTTGGTATATTAACAGAAGGTTATTGGAGAAAATTTGCTGCTTAGAGAGTATCTTTTGTGTCTCTACAGACTCCCTTTCCGAAAGAACATACAGAGGAAGTACTGTTCAGAGAGGGGGTCTGTACAGGGATCTTTAAATACCTTGGCTAGGGTCACAGAATGACTGTCCCAAAACTAGGTATCTTTTGTCTCCGGGGACACTTTTATGATAAAATCATCCTAATATAGAGAAGTATGTGAGAGAAATAAGATTAATTTATAAAAGCTAGAAAAAAATGTAGACTGTATCATAGTAGGTGTGCTTTTTGCCACTGGTTACACTTGTAAGGTCTGCCCTTAGCCCTCCCAGTTCCTCAAACCCTCTTGCAGAGTCTGTGGAAGTGCACCTCAGACTTCTTCAAGTGCTTTGTCACACTCTCCTCAGCCTTTATTCTGTTCAAATGTACCTGTAAAAACCCTCTCTGTTGCCCTTCATATCATTTGTTAGTTTGAACACCATCTGAGCTTGGGACATTTCCACTCTATGGAAGCAGTGCAAGCCCTGTATGTTCCTCCTGGGTAGTTTGTCCCAATTTCTTACTCTGTGTGCTTGTTTTTTTGCATTTGAGCTCAGTCAGTGTTCCCTGTTGATTCATACTGCATTTCTGTAACGTTTGCTTTACTTACAGCCCATTGAGTTGGGCCATTCTCGTGCTCTGAGGAGGTTGTCCTTGAAGATCAGCTGGTTCTTCTGGTCTGCTTTGTCATCCAGGGTGAGGTCCATGGTATCCTACCAAGTAGTTTCCTGTATAGACGTCTGCTCTCCTGAAGTCCAAACTTAGCATTCTGCTATTTGCCTTACTTCTCACGGGATTTTAAAGTGCACTATATCAAGGTGTTTGCAGCCAAAGCTGTCCTTGACTTTCACATTTTTGACCATTTCTTTACTGATTGTGAGCAATGGTTCCAACGAAGTATTTCACTGAGTGGCTCATCAATCATCTGCATCAGTAAATTGTCTAGAAATCTCCTGGGTTGCTTGTGCCCAGCTCTGTTGTCTTTCCAGTGGATATTCAGATGAAGATTCCCATGAGAACCACTCTGTGATTGCAAGGCTTCTTCCAGCTGTTTACAGGCTTCATTTCCTTCTTAGTCTTGTCCTCTCCTGCAAAGGCCTATGCCACCTATGATGGTGTGTTCTCTAACCTCATGTGTAAGTTCTCAGCTGGCTTTCTCCGTGTTGATAGCTCTGTGCAGTCCAGCCCTTCCTTTGCGTATAGCAGAACCCTTCCTCATCACCTTCCCAGCCTGTCTTTCCTGAAAAAAACATGCATCCATCCATTGGAGCGCTCCAGTGGGAGGTACCACACCACATCTCTGTAAACTCAATGAGGTACTAGCTCTGCAGCTCCTGTGTGTTTCCCAGGCTGGGGGCATTTGCATCCCCAGCTGTCTTGCTTTCTCAAGGGAAGCATGAGGTTCCCTTGTCGTGTCATGCCCTAATGCTTCTTTACTCCCTTATACCTTGCCTTCTCTTCAGATTATGACAACACCTCCCCAATATACCTAATTTACAATTCTCCTCCTGTTTGCAAAAACACTCTTGCCCCGTTTTCTCAAAGTACTCATTCCTCAAAGAGGGTCCCACCATCACAGAGGCCAAAGCCCTGCCTGTGCCCCTGCCTGCGCAGCCAGATCTTCGTAGGGTACGGGGGTATGTCCGCTCCTACCTGATCCTTTCCTTCCACTGCAAAGGTTGGCATGAAGATATTTCTTTGCATATGTAGGCGTTACGGGGGCTGCCTTTTTAAAGCTAGAATATATATATTAAACTGCTGAACAGTCAAAGTGTCCTGAGTGCCTTTGTCAGTCGGGGACACGACAGCATCAGTCATTACTGAAGACTTTTCTATATAAATGAACACAGGAAAAATACTATTCTGAAGGGTTACCTAGGTGCAGCAATAACGTATCAAAGCACTTCATACTTTTGTAATAATGGGAAATGGAATTTATGATACTTCTGCATGAATTATTTTTAATTTTTCTGTATTAAGTTAGATACTTTGTTTTTCTTCTGGAGTTCCTCTTTGCCATACCCTGTAGAAGATGATTTATTTAAAACCACAAACCCTCATTCAATTTTTAATTAAAAAATGTTAAGTTCATTTCTTCTCAGTAAAACAAATATTTGTTACTACTAATACATTTTAAAGACAAGCATAGCACTTCACAGTGTTTATAGGAATAGTGAATGTACTGCACTGCTTCATCATGAATTAATGTCAATCATTCCACCCTTGCACTAGAACTTCTCTGAAAGTACATGCATTTTCCAGTCACAAGAGAGAAATGGAATTCTTCTCTCTTGAATGGAATTCTCTCTCTGGCCATCAAACCATCAGATCCACGTGTTAAAATAACCCAGGGCTTTTTCTTGTGCTGCAGCTGATCTCAATCACTTCTGAAATGCCAGAGTATTTAAAAATCCAGTCAAAAGTGCAATTAAAATGGACAATCTTGCTCAAAGTGACAGTAACTGCCAGAAGCCAAGGCAATTTTGTCTGATTTCTGCCACTTTTCTGGTTGTCTCTGCATCTTTTTACTGTGTGTGACTGCTGCTTTCTCACCACTACGTGATATTCAATACGGAAACTACCCCTTTAGAATGAAGAGTAGAGTCTACTTATTTCAGTTCATACATTATTATTTAATAATGTGGTCTGATGGATAATATAGCAGTGTGTTTGTTTGGTTTTCAATCAGCAAAGAGGACTAAAACATGATGTTTCCAATATTTGTACAGACTGGTGATGATTGTATCTATGTTATTGGATCAAGATGTTTTCTTTCTTTGGCTTCATTTTAGAAAGGCTGAATGTAAATATTATGAATATCCTCTATATAATTTGTACTCATTTTGGCATTTGAAATGGGCAAGTTAATTTAGAAGCAACTTTCTACAATCAGTCATGTAAAACTTGGAAAAGCTGAAGTCTGAAAGTCTGCTGAACTTTTTTTTTTCTTATATAGTTGTGATTTTGGGAGCTGTGTCTGGCTTTTATTTGGGATGCAAATCAGCATGGTGAAACGATCACAGTGAAAACTGTTGATTTAAAAGTGTTGTCTTCCCACTGTCATCAGGAATTTGTTGTCAGTGGTAAATCTGTGCATAAAATCTCTGCATAAAACCAAGACCAAAATAGGTCTTGAACTTCCAAAAGTACTCTGTGTAGTTGGTCAGCAGCAAATTTTGCAGTTCAGGTACCAAAATTATCAAGTGATTGTGATCTGTAGTGACATAAGTAATTCCTTGTTTCAGAATAGGCTTTCAAGTCATTAAAACATCCCTATGGTAAGGTCTTCTCAAGCTATTAGAAGCTTTCGGCCTTAACCTTCTGGATTTTACAGTGTGCTTAGTAGAAAGTTTATCTGTATCATTCCTGGGGAAGGCATCTCGAGGTTTTCTGAGTCCAGAGATTTTGTCTACAGCTCGATGCACCTACACGTAAGATGATTCTGCCATGGCTTTGGCTGTTGTCTGGATTGGAGTGAACCAGAAAGCCATCTGAAGTAAGCAAGAATAACTTGTTCCCTCTACAGCTTCCAAATAGAGGCCTGGGGTATGGAGAGGTTTCCATGAAAAGTGAAAGAATTTATTCCAAAAATGCTGAAATACATTCTATATACTATAAAATTGTTCTAATTTCTCTAAGTGGATGATTTTCAAGAGAAAACTGACATGGGAAAGGGGAGGAACATTTTTGAGAAATAACACGGTCTACCTGAAAACTTGTGTGATCTTTTATTAAAATGCTTGGGGGGAGACCATTTGCAACCAAAGTTTCTTTTTCTTTATTTTGTCCCAAATAAAAAAAATTTAAAAAAAAAAAAAAAGAAAAGAGCAAATACCTTTACTCGAGGCAGTCTTGACAGATCTGCAGACACTGTTTATTCCATGTACATGTTGATATAATATTTCCTAGTCTTTGACACTACTGTTTGCTTTTGTATGAACTCCTTGAATGTCACTTCCAAGTGATTTTTAAAGGAGCGACCTTTCAGATTTGTAAGCTTCTTAATATGCGCTCACACTTTTTTAGCTAAATACTAAATAGGCTGTTCAATCGTAGAGGGTTTTTTTTCTTTTTTCCTTAAAAACAACATGGTTTGTGACAACATGATCAGAGAAAACGGAGGATCAATATACCGGGTAAGAAAATTAAAGAAAATCATGCCTTGTCTCAGCTGATAGATTTGTGTCAAAATTCAAAGAAAATTTTAAGGTCTGAAGAAATGGGTTTTATGTCTTCCTAGATTTTTCCCCCCGGTATCTACATCTTTTCCTTCATTTTCATTGCAGTCCTTCCTCATCCAGCTCTGTGGTTTATTCAGCATCTGTGGAAGTAAGAGGAACCAGAAACAACCACCACACTGGAATCAATTTCTGTTTCTGTTTCTCATGTTAATGACCTGGAGGTTAAACTCCACTGCTTGAGGTTTCTGCTTGTCATAGTTTAACCCCAGCTAGGACCGAACGGCCATTCATGCAGTTCTCCCCCTTCC